>CAWUFW010013370.1:0-480368 GCA_963921515.1 Calotriton arnoldi
AAATGTGCTTCAGCTATGGACCCCACACTTGCCTTTTGGTCACTGTGATGATGGGGGTTTAGACCCCATTGCCACAATGGTCAAAATGTGCTTCAGCTATGGACCCCACACTTGCCTTTTGGTCACTGTGATGATGGGGGTTTAGACCCCATTGCCACAATGGTCAAAATGTGCTTCAGCTATGGACCCCACACTTGCCTTTTGGTCACTGTGATGATGGGGGTTTAGGCCCCATTGCCACAATGGTCATGGGCTGCTTGCATTGTGGGTGCCACACACATATATGTGTGGCACATGTGCTAGGGGGTCACATTGTATGTTCAATGTCATGTTCGGTGTTGTAGGCATTTGACACAGCCTGCTCACACGCTTGTCATGGTGGTGGGGGGATGTCTTAATCTTGCATTCCCTAGGTTGTGGTGTGCTTGTTGTGTCATGCATTGTCCATCCTATGAGTGGGGGTGGTAGTAGTGGTAGGCATCCAGCCCCCTGGCTAAGGGTGGTAGTAGTGGTAGGCTTCCTGCCCCCTGGCTAAGGGTGGTAGTAGTGGTGGGCATCCTGCCCCCCTGGGTGAGGGTGGTAGTAGTGGTAGGCATCCTGCCCCCTGGCTAAGGGTGGTAGTAGTGGTAGGCATCCAGCCCCCTGGCTAAGGGTGGTAGTAGTGGTGGGCATCCTGCCCCCTGGCTAAGGGTGGTAGTAGTGGTGGGCATCCTGCCCCCCTGGGTGAGGGTGGTAGTAGTGGTGGGCATCCTGCCCCCTGGCTAAGGGTGGTAGTAGTGGTGGGCATCCTGCCCCCCTGGGTGAGGGTGGTAGTAGTGGTGGGCATCCTGCCCCCCTGGGTGAGGGTGGTAGTAGTGGTGGGCATCCTGCCCCCTGGCTAAGGGTGGTAGTAGTGGTAGGCATCCTGCCCCCTGGCTAAGGGTGGTAGTAGTGGTGGGCATCCTGCCCCCCCTGGGTGAGGGTGGTAGTAGTGGTGGGCATCCTGCCCCCTGGCTAAGGGTGGTAGTAGTGGTGGGCATCCTGCCCCCCTGGGTGAGGGTGGTAGTAGTGGTGGGCATCCTGCCCCCCTGGGTGAGGGTGGTAGTAGTGGTGGGCATCCTGCCCCCTGGCTAAGGGTGGTAGTAGTGGTGGGCATCCTGCCCCCCTGGGTGAGGGTGGTAGTAGTGGTGGGCATCCTGCCCCCTGGCTAAGGGTGGTAGTGGTGGTGGGCATTTGGCACCCCCTGGCTAAGGGTGGTTGTGGTGGTTGGCATCCAGCCCCCCTGGGTTGGGGTGGTGGCGCGCATTCAGGCCCCTGTGTGCATATGTGGCATTGGTGATGGGCATCCCGCCCCTATGGTGCTGCTGTTGCAAGTATATTCAGATTCCCCGTGTATGTGTGTGATGTGTCGTGTACGTGTTGTATGTGTTTTGTGGTTGGTGTCTGACTTACCTTCTGCGCCGTACGCGTCCGTGCCTGTTCCGGTAGTAGATGTAGAATATTGGTATGATCGGGACGAAGGGATTCATGGTTGGTTCGTGTCGTTCGTCCTTCTCGTTGCTTCGCGTCGTCCTCGTCGCTTGGCTTCGTCCTCGTCGCTTCGCTTCGTCCTCGTCGCTTCGCGTCGTCCTCGTCTGTGCTGTGTTCGTCTCGTAGCCGTGGATCGTGTTGTGGCGCGATTCGGAGCTTATGTGCGCCTCTCCCGGATGCTTTGACGTGCCGTGCGTAGCGACGGGTTCGGCGCGTACGGAAAGCGCATCGTACTTGTCCGGCCGGACGGGGCTGCATTTTCCCTTCCGTGCGACTCGATTCGGCGTTTCCGGATTCGCCTCGGTCGGAGAACAGGACCTGGTTTGGGTGAGTACGGCTCGGCCGGAATTTTTGCTGTTGTGCGCATCGTACTTGCTCGTTCGGTGTGCTGTACGGATCGGTCGGGAAACTGGCTTTCGCATGGCTTTTTCCCGACCGAATAGTATTGGGTGCGCCTCCGACCGAGATCGGAATCGGCCCCTAAATGTTTTTATTCTATAGAAATGGGTGATACTGCAGAAGAACAATAGAACCATTTTAACTAGGGGTGTGCGAAATTGGAGTGATTTAATTTCACGTAATTATGTGAAATTTTGGGAAAATTACACAAAATTATGCATAATTATGCAAAATACATATCATCATTTAGTGTTAGTTTTTATGTGAAACGTGTCCTTAAGGCAATTTTTTACATTAGGGCACATTTTATGCTAAAGAATAATGTGAAAAACACGATTTCTACACACAACAGCAGTCGCGTTCTGGTGCTTGGCATTGTTCCTAAGCTCCGGTGCTAATAGTTTTGCAACGAACGGTGGCATAGTTGCATGACATGGCATGATGGTGGAATCAGTGGAATTTTCTATAATAGGTGTACTGCAATAATCCCTCAATGAAGCAAATTGTGTTGGTATATTTTAAATTTCATCTGGACCTAATTATCGAAATACAGGTATGACGAAGGGGGTTTTGATATGAGAGAGGAAAATTGTGCATGGTATTTCTCTTAACCCCCTCCTTATTTTATTTACCTTTCACTGCTAGGAAGGTTACAGAAGTAATCCCACAGTAGGTTAGTTTTATTTTAGTATGTTGGGGTGACAAGCATTTTGTGCATTGCGCTGGTAGGTGGCTTTATGCTACCAGTACAAATGTGTAGGGTGGGGAGTGGTTGGATTGTTTAAGTTTATTCTGAGTTTACAAAGTGCAAGTGCAAAGTGAATTTAAATAAAGAACGAATATGCAGATACTTAACAATGAAGCTGGACAAATAACCTATCCCATAGAAATATTTCTAGGACATTTAGTGGTTTAAGTTGGAATGTAAATGGTTTGGACAATACAATTTGAAAAGTAGTAGTCCAACAAATGCTATCCAGACTAAGGCCAGATGTTGTCTTCCTCCAGGAGACACATCTAATGGGCAACAATTGCCATGTCTTAATCTGTGGGGAATACAGATAACTTTGTCACTCATGATGTACTGCTGGGTCAAGGAGGATAACTATACTAATCAGAAAATCCAAAACATTTCATCAGGAAAAACGTGAATAGATGTAAGTGGTGTATATATGCTGCAATACTAGGAATAGTGAAGGTGAAAATGAACTAATGATGAATGTTTATCTCTCACCAGGAAAACAGTCCACAATGCTAAATACATTAAGAACAGCACTACTAGAACTAACATAGGGCTTACTTAATTTCGGAGGAGATCCCAATCTGGTAATGGATGGTGTACTTGACATATCAACACAGATGCAAGCTGAGGCCACAATAAGCACAACACTGGATGAGTTTTCAAAAGCTCTAGACCTACATGATACATGGAGAGGGCTCAATGGTGCAAACAGAGTTCACAAGTAAAACTGGCAAATTGATTATTTCTTTACAGTCAACACACACAAACGGAAACTTCACAAAGCATCACTCTTAACACAAGAAATATCAGATCTCTCTACCTTGATGCCAGTATTAATGTTTCCACGGAGAAAATGTACAGGGTATTGGAGATGAGAACCATGATATCTAACTACCTAAGAGGTGATTGAGGAAATAAAATTGTCCTCAGTATAATACTGATGTAAATCAGAAGGCTCGACTCCATTTTAAATAGGCTGAGGCTCCATTTTCTATAATTTTGCAAAATGATCAACATGTCTGCCTTTGACATAGATGTTGTCTGTCCTTATCTTCACAAGAACCTATGAAAGTTTCAAGTCATTTAGATATAAACATCAACAAGACACCTGATGAGATATCAGTCTGAAACAAGTGCTTTGTTATTTCAATTTCAAGGTCAAACAAGACCAATAATCAAAACAATGTAGTCTGAATTGTCGTATTTTAACCTTATTTGTTTAAAAGAATGTGACTTAGACTAGCATATTAATGCTCATTGGTTATATCAAACACTCCTACGGTGATGTTGGAAATTCCATCTTACATAATTTATTGTATAAAAGGACTGGCACTTGACCACTTGTCTGGAGAGGTCCTTCATCCCAGATTATTGTGAGCAAGATACTTCCAGAGAAAATCCTGCCTGCCAGTGATGCTGCTGTATCGCATTATCTACTGAAAGCTGATATTGAGACCAAGTCCAGGAGGAGCTGATGCAATGCGTATTTGCTTTTTACAGGGAACACAGCCTCCTTGACTATTGATAATGACAGTGTTTTGCTGTAAACAGGAATACAGTGCACTCATTCTGCCTAAGGAATTCTAGATGCAAGTTATACAACTCACTGCTTTCATACTTTAGCACACAGAAGTAGGTTTTAAGGTGTTAGGTTTATAAGGTAACTTTTTACCCCTGGTAGAAATGTTCATTTTATTCTCGTTGTTCACAACATGCCTTTGTGCTGTTCTAATCGTGTTCTGTGTGGGAATTTTAGACGTGCCGAGCAACAGGGTTCACCTGTTTAAATAAACATGCTGTTAGTTAAAGTGTCTTTTCTTAGCGTAGTTTGTGTGTGTGTTATTGAGGAGAATGAAAAAGCTTTGTTTCTAATGACCATGGTGCCCCTGAATCCATATTTAGGGACTGTTAGCAACCCAAAAGCAGTACCAAACATCACACTGCAGTGGAAAGCCTATTAACCTGAAATGCAAGTTAAGTTGATCAAGGACAATTGGGGATAACAAACAGAGGAAAAATAAATGCAAATCCCTTGAGAGGAAGTAATAAATCTAGGGAGTACTTGCATCAGTAACCCCATAGAATTATTGGAAAGAAAAGACAATTAAAAGTCCAAAAAGATTATGCAGTGCTAATACTGTAGGAGACCTGTACACAATATATTTATGGGCAAAAAAGGTTAAATGAAATAGGTGACATAGCTTGGAAACTGTTGGCCTGGCTTTAAAGGAGGGATGGTGAGTTGAAACATATATGAGAGGTGAGAAAAGATTCAGCATACCAGTGACAGGCCACTTTTTATCATTCTATGAACCTAAATTGACCTGCAAAAAAAAAAAAAAGGAATGGAATTTGTATCGGGCAGTCAAGTCCCATGAGTAACTATGGAATTTCAGGTAGCCCAAAAGGACAAAATCACAATGGAAGAGACTGGGACAGCCATATCATAGCTAGAAGAGTGTGAAATTCGTGCAATTTACTTTTGTGTAATTATGTGAAAATTTAGCAAAATTATGTAAAATTATGCATAATCATGCCAAATTCAAATCCATCATTTAGCACTATATTTTAGTGTAAAATGCATCCTTGTGTCAATTTTTAATCCAAGAATGCATTTAGCGCTAAAAAGTTCAAAAATAACTAAAAGTACAGTGAACAATAGCTGCTCACGTTCTGTTGCTCCTGTGCACTAACTGTAAATTTTTACTGCGAATGGCACATTTGTGGTAAATGGAGAATGACACATGATTACTCAAAGTGGCGTAAAAATAATTTCAGGAATTTCATGTAAGAAGCGTAATGCAAAATTTGCAAAATTACGCAGCATGATTGAAACTTTGTCTGGGCCTAGTCATATCTCCAGACAGTGAAGACTTGTGGTCCTAATTGTTTCCTGACAGAATACCAAAAGATGTTAGAAAGGGCAACTACTTCACCAATACTAAATATGTTGCTGATGTCAGAAGATGATGGCATGGTATCAAAGGATTTAAGAACTGAAACAATACCTTTAGTTTTTAAACTAGGTAAGATGAAGGAAATCTGCTCCCCTTTCTGTCCTATTTCATTAATAACTAGCGAAACCAAATTACCATCCACCACTGATCCACTTAGACCACTGGGTTTATGCCGCAGAGGGAGATCAGACTCTGCAGAAATGACAATAAATTCAGTCAAATGGTCCATCTTGTTCCTCAGTCTAGAAAAATTTGATTTGGTCCAAATTACTTTTCATGGATAAACCTTCATTGTCTAAAATAAGAATTAATCGTACCCAGTCAAAGACTTTCCCCATGAGACAGGGGTGTCATCCTATCCCCAATACTGACTGAATAAACATTAACTATGCTCCAGATACAGGGTGGAAATGGTGCAATGACTGGTAGGAATGTATTCTACAATATGCACACAATCTATTGTTATTCATGGATGTCCCTTGTAGTTCCTTAGGGATCCTGAATATTTTTTTAATAACAAATGGGTGATACTCAGTGTAGTGTCATGTGAGTTAGCAATGACGGAACCCTTTTGACGCTTGATGGACTCTGTTGAGCTGTGACGTAAGTGTTAGAGAATAGTGAAGTGAATGCAGGTTTAGAATTTTGAGTTTACAGTTACACGCAGACAAATAAAGACGTGTAATACCACGGTCCGTGTGTTGCGTAGTCATTGGTGGCTGGGGAGGACGCTACGCTCAATATTTCAAATAAATTTGGCACATTCTTTCCTTTATTACTTTAGGACATTGACCCCACCACTAATCCTCCCAATAATACTTAGACTTAAACTAGGACATTTTATGTACCTATGGATCTGGATATCAAATAGCTCGGATACATTTTACCTAGAAAATTTGCACAAATTTACTTATGAATTGGCATCTCACACTGGAATAGGCTTCCACTTTCCTTTCAAGGCCAAACAGTTGTATTCAAAATGACAGCGCTGCCATGTTTCCTTTACAAATTGCAACAACTTACACAATACCCAACACATTCTTTAATAGGCTAGATTACTTACTTAGGCTATTACTATGGATGGACGGGGCCCCTCTAACAACTCAACTGAAAAACACCTCTGATGGAGGAATGGCACTTTCCATTATTAAAATATATTATTATTAATTTTTTTTAACAAAATTTTATTATTTTCCAAAATATAACGATACAATCATCGTCAGGATATATAGGCAAGCAGGGGCTCACGTAATGAGAGTTTGACATGGCCGTGCCTATTAATGAGTGACATAGCCATAACAGATATATACAGTATTCCACTTTTCATTACAATGGCATCAAATGTCAACAAAACCATTAATAAGCATGTAAGTCATCGGCACCTAATTTCCGTAAAGGATAAAGTAGTGAATAACCCCGCCACACATTTAACAGTACTAAACAAATCTCCCACCCTCCCTCTTATCCCTCCCCCCTCCCCGGCGTGTCACGCTTAACAATGATTATATCAACATCTAGAGTTATTGCAGGTGAGTACAATAAAAGAAAACCGTATTAAGCGTCAGGGAAATCCCTCCGTGTCGGAAGCAGGGGAATCCGTGAATGCAGAAGACTTATGCATCAATCTATGGAGTAGACATTAGTCAGGTCGAATCAGCGGGGACAACAGCCACAGGGTCCTCATCCAGGTCAGTGTCTGGGATTTTCAGCAGTACTACTAAGGTTTCCCAAACCCTCGCTGCCTCCAGAGCTTTCTCACTATTTGCCCGTTTAGCTAGTTGTAATCTAACGGTTCCTTCACATTCCGCCCATTTGAAGAGATCAGTCTTCCATCTCTTAACACTTGGGCCCTTCTTTGATTTCCAATGTGCTGTAATGTCTCCTTTAGCCAAGAGAAGGCCCAAATCCAAAAACTTGCGAGTGACTTTATTCTTAGATGTATGGGGGAACCAGTGCAGCAGACAGGAGCCTATAGTAGGTTCTAAAGCTCTATCAGTGATTTCATTCAGTAGTGTAACTACCTCCTCCCAATAAGTCTCCAGCTGGGGGCAATCCCACATCATGTGATAAAAAAACGCTCCCTCCATGTGACAACGCGGGCACATTGCCGAACTAGTATCAAAATATTTATTGATTTTGGCTGGGGTAAGGTACGCCCTGTGTAGGATATAAAAATGCACCAGTTGAAAGCGGGCATTTCTAGTACTTTTCCATGCTTGTTCAACTAGCTCAGCCCATACTTTCTCGGGAATCTCATCACCCAGGTCCTCCTCCCATTTTAGTCGCAATGTCGTTAATGGAGTCAATGCCTCTTGAGTCATACGCCTATAAAGGCAGGTGACTGCTTTAAAGGTTCCCGCCGCTGATACTACATACTGGCAGGCCATTGATATCTGTGGTTCAATCGACCCCTCCCTCCAATGTTTTTGAATGGCCGCAATGAGTGCAGAGTGGAGCAAAAAATCACCGCGAGATAGTTTGTGCCGTTCCTGCAGCATAGCGAAGGGAAGCAAGGTATTATTCTCATATAAAACCCCCATTGTAGTCAGTCCCTTCTCCTTCCAACTAGTCAGCGCGTTCCAGTTGCCGCCATGCGGTAGTGCAGTACACATGGCCAAGGGGATCTCAGGAGCATAAGGACGCGCGATCCGCGCTCGCTTCTGACTCCTATTCCAACAGAGCCGGAATGTCCGCAATTCATAGGAAAGTGACTTAAGTCGTAGTGGCAATTGCAAGATAATTTGGGATAGTGTCCGCCCGGAGGCCTGCCCCCCCCTCATGTTCACCCAGTCCTCGAAATTCCAATGCTACTGCTTGGGTAAGCCACTGCAGTTGAGCCGCCAAATAATAAGTCTCGAGGTCAGGAACCGCCAGGCCACCCTCTGCGTTCGGTCGCATTAGCACCGTCAGCGCCACCCTCCGTCTGCCAGTAGCCCAGAGAAACCCCGTAATCATCGTTTTAAGTTGTATAAAAACCGTCGCTGGTATCCAAACAGGTAAGGCTCTAAAGTAATACAATAATCTGGGGAGAGTCACCATCTTGAGCAGGGCCACTCGGCCGGCCACCGAGACAGGCAGTGTACCCCAAAACTCAAGGTTGCTTTTAAGACCTCTGATGGCTCTACCCACATTACCCTCCAGTAAGTCAGTGTGTGTGTGATATATTCGGGTCCCCAGATATGTCAAACAACGATATTCCCATTGCACCCCATCTGTGACTTGAGGTCCACCATCCAATGAGGCGGTGGGAAACAGGCAGGACTTCGCCCAATTCACTTTGAGTCCAGCTACAGTGCCAAGGTCGTGGAGTAAGCGTTTTGCTCCAATGAGGGCATCGGCAGTATTAGCTAAAAACATGAGCAGGTCATCGGCATAGAGCGCAATATAGTGAGTTTGGCCATGTACGAGAAGCCCGGGATACCGCAGTCCCGTTCTGGCCTGGGCCGCTAGCGGCTCCATGGCCACAGCAAACAATAGAGGGGAGAGTGGACAGCCCTGTCTCGTGCCACGACTCACAGTGCAGGCGTCGGAGATCAATCCACCCGTTTTGACCCTGGCAGTGGAATGATTGTATAATAAAGCCGTCCAAGCCACAAAAGTATCCCCTAAGCCAAAACAGCGCATGACTTGAAATAAATAGGGCCATTCCAAGCTGTCAAACGCCTTCTCTATGTCTACCGCTAAGATGGTGGCGGACTCTTTCGAATAGGTGTCAGCTTCTAATATATGAAGCAGGCGTCTTATATTTATAGCCGTGTTCCTGGTCGGGATGAAACCCGCTTGATCTCTGTGTATTAGGTGAACCATGTGTGGCAGAAGCCGGGTTGCCAAGATCCGACTTAGAATCTTGTAATCAGTGGTGAGCATGGATAACGGGCGATAGGCAGTCCTATCCGAAGGTGGCTTCCCTTGTTTCAACAATGGGATAATAATCGCTTCGTGAGTTGTGATAGGCAGTTGTCCCGCTCGCTTTGCATCATTGTAAAGTGTCACTAACTTAGGAGCCAGGAGATCGATATAGGTAAGGTAAAACTCAATCGGCAGACCATCTGCTCCAGGAGTCTTATTGCACGCCATATGTTTGATCGCTCCCCGTACTTCCCCAAGGGCAATATCTCGACCCAATAGTTCCGCCTGTGGTCTGTCCAGTTTTGGAAGGTCTACCGCATTCACGAACTCCCTAATAGTCCCATCATTCAGAGTCACCTTACTCTGATAGAGATCTGAATAGTAAGCAAGGAATTGATCATTAATAGCTTGTTGAGTATAGCAAACTACCCCAGTCGGGCTACAAAGTTCTAGTATGACCGTCCCTCATCTGGCTGGATTGGCTAGCCAAGCTAGTAATGCTCCGGATTTGTCACGTTCCGCGTGAGTGCGCGTGAGATATTGTTTATAATCAAAACAGTGCAATCTCTCGACCTGTGTAGCGACTGCCTCCCTTGCCTCTAGAAGGTCTTTCTGCTTATCGGGCTGCCCAGGCCGTTCCTGCTCCACTTCCCGCAATCGTTGGTCTGCGGTCTGTACCTCTTGTAGTAACACCCTACGTACACCCATCATGTTGGAAATGCAGTGTCCCCTCAAAACCGTTTTAAAAGCATCCCATTCTACAGCGGACGATGATGCCGTCCCAGTATTCTCTAGAAAGTATTGGGCAAAGCCAGTGCCCACCACTTTGCGAAAGACCTGATCTTCTAACAGCTCTGGATTCAATCGCCATGTGGGTATTTTAGGGCGCACGTGGGCCCAGTGTATCCGCAGAAGGAGCGGGTTATGGTCTGACAATGTCCTAGTGAGGTATTCACTATGTTTGACTTCTACATGGATATCTGGGGTACAGAGTACCGCATCTAGATGAACATGGAGCTCATGTAGAGCCGAAAAGAAGGAGTAGTCTCGGGTTCCCGGGTGGTGTGCCCTCCACGTGTCAACCAACCCCCATCTATGCTGCCAGTCCCTTCTAGCCTTGGAAATCTTGTGAATGGGTGCGTCAGGGAGAGGAGGATGAGATCGGTCCAGTAGTACATCAGGGATAGAGTTGAAGTCCCCGCCCATAATCACTGGTCCTGTTAGAAGTGGAGCCAGTTTCCCTGAGAGCTGTGTAAAAAATGCCGGCTATTCTGTGTTGGGCTCATAGACACTGCCCAGCACTATGTCTCTGCCATTTAGTCTCCCAGCGACCACCACATATCTCCCCTCCGGGTCCGTAAGTTGTTGTGTGGACTGGAACGGAACCCCCACCCGGATCCATATTAGTACCCCCCGCGCAAAGGCCGAATAAGTCGTATAAAAGACCTGACCCCTCCATCTACGTTGCAGGGCTAGTCCCTCTTGGCTTGTAATGTGTGTCTCCTGGAGGAAAGCAATGTGAACCCCTCTGCGCACTAAATATGCATGAAGTTTGTGTCATCGCACCATTGTATGCATGCCTCGAACATTCCACGATATACATTTTAAATCAGTTAGAGATCCCATAATGTAACCGTACACATGGCCCTGCTAGTTTGTTTAAGGTGACACGCCGAAATCCAATAAACAACCCCTTATAGAAAGAAAACCCCCAACTCCCCCTCCCCAGAACAGGTACTAAAACACTAGTCCCCATCCAAACTAACTATACACTCAGTGTCCTCTAGTAGCTACAGAGGAACAAGGGGGAACACGGCTACAAGCCGACGCTGCCTTACAACGAAATCAATAACAATCTCAGCGCCTATGCCCCAATTAACACAATGCCCCACATCCGGGGGCGCACAGTAATATCTTAAAGCCCCCCCCACCAACCCGTCACCCCAGCAGCGAGAGAGCAGCAATTCAGGGCAGGAGACCCAAAGCAGAAAAGAGAGAGAAAGGAAAAAAAAAAGAAGAAAAAAAACAGACAGGGAGGAAAAGGAAGAGTGAGACAGAACGAGAAAAGGGGGCAGAGGAGCAATCAAACAATTTCATCCGCAGTGCCCGGAGTGACATGCGGTAACTTAACACTGCCATCGTGGGATGTGTCCGAATCCGAACCACCGGAGGCCTTTTCCGATCCTGTTTCCACCTCTGATGGCGTCTTATGGCCCTGCAGCATCTCCGATACCGCCTGTAGTGCATTGGCCCTCTCTTTCTCCGTCTGGGAGGAACTAGGTGTCCGCATAGATTTATGTCGGGCCGTTTCCACCGATTCTTCTGTTGGGGTTGCCCTCCAGGAGAAGGCGTGCGACGTCGCTCCATCGGTTTGTGACCAGTTTTGTAAGTTTCAATCCAGTCCCATGCCTCCTTGGGGTCATCGCAAAAGTGTGTCTTTCCATCCAACATGATCCGCAGTCGAGCCGGGAACATCAAGGAGTACTGAAGTCCTTCATCTCGTAGGGCCTTCTTGACTGCTAGGAAAGAGGTGCGATGCCGCTGGACCTCCAGTGTGTAGTCAGGAAATAACGACACTCTGCTGTTATCCACTGTATAGGGTCCAGACATACGCGCTTTCTGCAGTAGGAAGTCCCTGTCTTTATAGTGGAGGAGTCTAGCCACCACCGGGCGAGGAGGCCTTCCCGGAGCCGGGGGTCGAGCGGGGACCCGGTGGGCTCTTTCCAGGGTATAAAACTGGGTTAGTCCATCTGGCGCCACCACATCTCGAAGCCAATGTTACAGGTATATGATCATGCTAGAGCCTTCTATCCCCTCCGGTAGGCCCAGTGAAGTCGCCGGCCCAGATGGAGAGGGAAGCCCCTCACAACAAGGCAATATTAATAGTCAGGCACTGCCCTTGTTGGTCCCAGTGACAATAACTAAGCTCCACTCAGCAGCGTCAGGCCTCCAGGGACAAAACAAAAGACAGTGGTAAGATGCACTCTGAGGAATTTTACATGTCCTCTCCCCAGGCACTAGCTTCTGCTGGTAAATGCTCCAGTGGGGATGGACCGCAACCACTTCCCCGGCAAAGCCGAGTCCCCGATAGCAACAGGGCTCCTGTAATGAAGGCTGGTCAAGGAACGCCTCACCCGCTAAGCCGCAGAGTCAAAATCGCCGAGGGTGCTCGCTTGGGTTCCACATCCCGCGATCCCTGATATGAAAAGAAGGTCTACGGCACACAGGGGGGCAGAATCAACAGTGGCCTTTTGACGCCCCGATGCAGGCAGCGTCGTCCTCACCGGTAAGCCCCTGGTCCATCGTCACACGCGGGGCAGCCCCACCCCCAATTTCCACCCGCGGCAGGGGCCCCTCGTCTCAGCAGCACAAGCGGGGGCTCAGGAGGCTCCAGGTACGTGGGGAAGGGAGAGTCTCTGTCCGATGTGCGCCCCCGGAACCGGGGCAACAGCACTTGATCAGGATAATTGAATAGGCCGGCGCGGAGCTCAGAGCTCACATGTCCGCCGCCATCGGCTTGCAAGCCACGCCCCATTAAAATATATTATGAGGCCGCTCAGTCATTGACAATTAATGAACGGGCCTCAGATCCACACAATAAACCCCCTCTGAGGATTGAAAGCCACATATTTATCAGGAAAAACATTTACATCTGTAATATACGGAGTTAAAATACCAAGTCATTAGCAGCTCAATTGTAAAAACATGGCGAACTGCTCAAGAGAAATCAGATATAAACAGACATTAACACTTAAAACACCACCATAGATGACTCTAAACTGCCAGATCCACCAGATGTTTGAATTGGGACAATATTGGTATTTGACATTAGAGAATGTTGGCACGCCATACACAATGTGAAGCACAATGCTCTTTAATCGAACTGGGATTCCAGAAAAACTCCTTGGCAGGATTGGTGAGAACCATGTGCAACCCTTCTCTCTCTCTACATTGGCTTTACAAAAAGTCACCAAATGACACAAGGTGCTATGACAATGTTAAGCATTGTTTGCTTAAATTGAGAAAAGATACCAGAAAAATTCCTTGGCAGGATTGACCGAAGAAATGACCAAGGTGCGCATTCTCTGTGTCAGCTTTAAAAGAAACAGCCAGCTGACATGGTGCATGAGCAGTATAGGGGACAGAAAGTCTTTACAATTTATCAGGGAGAAATTAAGATCTGGTCATTCAGATGATCAGAAAATTGTGTGTTTTGTTTTCTAGCAAAATAGCTGATCTTTTGGTGATGCTCCTGGGTCAGCAACAAGTTCTTTGGTCAAATTGACTGGGGAAAGTGACTAAGCTCTCTAAAACATGCTCTGTCTCACTGGTTGCCAATTTAGGTCATATAGGGCAGAGTCATCATCATATCAAACCCCTCTTGCCTTTTCACTGCAATAAGCATTTGAAATCTGGAGGCATTCAAGAGATAATGAAAGATCCTGGAGCAATGTTTCCTCAACTATCTTCCTCTACTCGACGTCTTACTAGCAATGCAAGTAATGTTTGACAGAACCATGTACCACATGAATGTGATCCATCAAGTAAACAAAATAAACATCCCATGTTTTATGTCTGTTAGAGTATTAAATGTGCAAATGGTGAGTTTTTATATAGGTTATCCCTTAATAAGGTAAGTGTAATAGATACCTCAGCTGTCTCCATGTTGGACATGCTGTGACTCATTCAGAAGAAGCTCCAAGGCATGTTCTTTTTAGGCCACCTTAACATATTGAGTGTTCAGAGGGTATCAAATACAAATTAATTGTACTGAGAGTAAAGCTCAACTCACATGATTTAAAGTAGGTTGGCTTTTGTTTTATGAAGAGCCAGGAATAACCAAAGTTTTGTTCCAGTCAGGGTTTGCAGTAGCTGTCATAATCAGAGCAAAGAAAGAGCACTTTCAAGCTAGTCATGGGAATTTCCTTTTGACTCAACTGATATTCAAGCAACAAAAGTGTGTCCGGCTCGGTCGTGTCATTTTGTTTTGTTCCCTCTAGGTTTGATTTTGACTACCAAAACGAGCATGCACAGTATATATCACAGTATGTTTGAATCCTTTGAAATACAAAGTGGGCCAAGTGTAGGGAGGTGATCGAAGTGGTTGTCGGTTAATTGTTCCTTGGCAAATGAGCCTTTCTGATGTAGTCCTGATTTATACAAATATAATATACCTGTAACTCCCTTACATAATTTGCACACTGACAGCTGGTAGAATGGACCAGTATGGAACATCAACAGTTATAACACTTTATTAGATTCTGGAATGTTGATGAACTTTGTGAATAACAATGTAATATTGTTCTTTCAGGAGCTCTGGGTATGGGTAAAGAAATGGTGGTGACTCATTGGGAGGCCAAGTAACAGCTAAAATGATGCACAAATAGTGGCAATATGGTGTTGTGCCCACTGAACTTTATTTCTAAACATGGAGGTGTGAGTACCTGGGGCTGCATTACACATGCAGCACCTTTTCCTTCACACCTTTAAAAAGGTGCGCCTGGTGCAATGAAGGAAAATGCGACGCATTATGGGGAATGCGCTGCCCCAGGGGCAGCCCTGAATTCGGGCTGCCCTGGGGGCAGGCATTTAAGTGAAATATTGAGCGGCTGCTTTGAAGCCGCTCCGTGTTTTCTCTGTGCAGGCAAATAGAGATCCCCTTGCAGGTGGGTGCAGTCAGTGACTGCACCCGCCTGCAAGGGGATGTCTGGTGAGTCCATGGGGCCCCCCTCTCCCACCTCCAGAGAGCTGCTCTCAGGGGGCGCACTGACAGTGGGCCTCCTGAGGGCTTCTTTGCTTCTGCTCCCACATCTGTAATAGGGCGCGGATGAAGAGGCACAGGGATTCCCTCATTTGCATGGGGCACGCCCACATGCAAATGAGGGAACGCCCCCTTCAAGATAGCACTAGCGCTTTATGTGCACCAGCGCTATTGGTATTACAGAAGGGGCCACACAATTGTCTGCGGCCCCTTCTGTAATACCAAATGCCCTTTGCACCCCCGGGGCACTTTATGTAACATGTCCACCTGTCATTTGTCAAAATCTACATTCAACCTCTTGCACAGAAGGACAATGATAATTTATCAGCTTTAGAAGACAAGTGAACTATGATAAGGGCATCTTTTTTAAATCATTTTTTGCTGGTAGGTGATTTAAGATGAAAGATAAATTCTGAACAATATAATGAGGAGTTGCAAAAGCAGTTAAGTTTATACACTTTTCCTGATGCAGAGAACATTCCTGGTCCAATGGCTTCACTGAAAAGAATGGAGTCTCTACTGGCTCAGTTGAATTTACTTTGCTTAAATGAGCATTGCCCTAAAGATTTTCCTGCCAGTCTACCTTTCATTTTGGTGCTAGTCAAATTCCAGTTGCATATAATTTTTTTGTCTTTTGCAGACTTTGTAGTTATTGACAAAAAAACAAGTTATCATTTGGCATGGAGTGTCCTTTGGAAAGTAGTGGGAAGCATCTATTTGTTCTAGATACCTCCAAACCTCATAAAATGTAATCATGTTTAGCTGAAGGAAATATGTATGTCCTATCTATTGCCAAGTTCACTGATTTTCTGAAAAACTGTTCTGTTGAGAAATCACTTGAGTGGTATGAAACATTGATATCTATGACAGTTAGATGTACTAAGATAAATTGCCTGAAAACAGCGGTGTTATGGACCATAAATTAAACAAGGTTTCTAAAAGCTGGTTTATTCAGGGATATTTTAACCATGAAAAGAGGTTGTGTGTACACAGTGGCAGCACGTTAGGTCTAAGAACCAACTGTTGTTTAATGATTACTTCAAAGTCTTATCCAAATATCGAAAACACACTCTTCAGAGAAAATCTGTTTCATTTCAGCTCGCTAGCAAAAATGAATAATGTAATATTAAAAGGTAATTGAAAGCAATTTTGGGCCTTGCTTCAACAAGGACGAAAAATCAGCTCCACTAACTTTTGAATAAAATGTTCCAGATGAAATTTTGTTTTCGTATCTCCCAAATGTATATAAAGGTCTAATTCTATCAGATAATATCATTGAAGGTCGTTGGCTTACCCCTGACTGTGCACTATTGGATTTGATAAAAGCAGAGGTGGCATCAGCTATAATTAAATCTATGTAGCCATCTAAAGCCAGTGATCCACAGAGTATTCCAGCTGTTGAAATTTGTTCAAATTCATTATGGTGGGTGTTAGAAATTGGATCTCTAGTTTACAGAGGTATGCACTCTGTTCAAGTAGGGACCACGATTCTGGCCAGGGTAAGCTAGATACACACTAAAATATAACCTGTGCTCACCTCTGGTAGCTTGGCAGAGAGCAATCCGGCTTATCTAAAGAGGCAATGTGTAAAGTATTTGTGCAACACACACACAGTAACACAATGGAAACACCACAAAAATGCTCCACACATGTTTAGAAAAATAGAGAATAATTGTATGAATAAAACAAGACCAAAACAACAATAATCCAAAAGGTAGAACCAGAGTTATGAATTTTCAAAGAATAAATCAAAAAGTAGTGCTTAAAAGTCAATATTGCTAAGGGGTTCCTTGAGGTAGCGCTGGACCCGGGCAAATCCAAAGTTCAGGCTGACCATGATGAAGGACAGGCCAGCTACAGGACCCACGCAGGGCCCGCTGAAAAAGTACCTTGGATGGAGCAAGAGTCAGTGTTGAAGACTCGATGCGTTAGTTCCAATTCACTCAGTCGGGTCGAAGCGTCGTCATCGAGCTCGCAGTCGGATCCTGCGTCAGCATTGAACCCCTTACGATGCAGGCATGCATTGTCATCGAACCTTGCAGAGGGATCCTGTGTCATCCTCAAGCTGCACAATGATGTCCTCAGATCGGCACTGTGTCAGAGGACACTGCTTCGGTTCCATTAGGTGCAATGTCGTCACTGCATTGATTTTGAAGCAAAACAGCTGCAGAACCCATATCAAAGGCCCAGGACTGGATTGGCACCTCAGGCAGGGTAGGACTTAGAGATGGAAGAGTCCTGCAGCAGCAGAGTTGCAGGGAGTCTTTGATGGCCTTGAGTCTTCAGAAACAGGGGGCAAGCCAGCAAGTGGCTGGAGTCACTCTGGGTTCAAGCGAGATGGGTCCAGGCCTTGTCCTCAGCAGGGCAGAGATCATCAGGGCAGCTCAGCAAAGCAGAAACCATTTCATTTAGAGCAGCAGTTAGGCAAAGTGCCAATTCTTGTAGCACAGCAGTATTTACTCCTGGCAGAGTTCTTCAAAGGTCCAGTAGTGTACTGTCTAGGTAGGGTCAGAGACCCACTACTTATACCCAAATGTGCCTTTGAAGTGGAGGTGACTTCAAAGCAGGCCCTTGAAGTGCACAGGTCCCCTTTCATTCCTGCCCTGTCTGCCAGGCTAACTGTGGGTGGTAATCAGCCATCTGTGTAGGGAACAGGACACTGCCTATTCAGGTGTAAGTTTCAGCTTCCCCTCCCTCTTGCTGTACAGAAGAGCTATCAGAACGTAGATGAACGCAGATGAGTTCTCTGTCACACCCACCCTTTCTGTGTTTCTGGCTGTCTAGAGGGAATGCACTAAGCGTAGCTGTCACCCATCCCAGATGTGTATTGGAGACAGGCTGCAAGGCACTCAGAGCAGTAAGAGCAGAGAAAAGTCCACCTTCTCAATGTGGCATTTCTAAAACAGTAAGGTTAAAGTCAATTTTACCAGTAAAGAGGATTTATCATTACCATTCCAAATATGAAACATGATGTAGCTACTCCTTTCTAAACCGGAATTTCAGCTTAAAAGTGTTAAAGGAATTCCCAATGCTAGCCTATGAGTGGAGTAGGCCTCACAGTAATGAAAATGAAATCTAACTGTCTGTCACTACCTGGACTAGTAATACTTAACAGTACATGTCCTACCTTTTAGTTACGCAGCACCATGCCCTTATGGTTACCTAGGGCCTGCCTTAGGGGTGTCTTATGTGCAATAAATGGGAAGTTTAAGTCCTGGCAAGTTGTTTTAAATGCCAAGTCGAAGTGGCAGTGAATTGCACACAGAGGCCTTGCAATGGCAGGCCTGAGACGGGTTTCAAAGGCTACATGTGACGGGAGGCACAACCAGTGCTGCAGGCCTACTAGTAGCATTTAGATTACAGGCCCTGGGTATATGGTATACCACATTACATGGGGACTTATCAGTAAACTAAATATAGCAATCGTGTATACACCAATGTCACCATGATTAGGGAAGAAGCACATGCACTTAAGCACTGGTTAGCAGGGGTAAAGTGCCCTGTTCCTAAGGCCAAAAAAATGATACAGCAAAAACAGGCAGTACTTAGGCAAACGGTTGGAGTGAAGACCACCCTAAGGATGACAGGTCTAACAGTGGGCAGCAGCTGTCTGTTCATTCATTAGATGGTTGCCATCATTAAACGCATACCAAAAGATGGTCTTTGAGAAAAAACCTCAAACTACCACTGCATCTCCTCACTGGGCACTAATTCTAAAATCTATGATAAGATGGTTCTTAAATCTTTAACAGTGTAGTTTATTTAGAAGGGAATTGCCCATGGGAACAGGGATTATACCAAGTAGCCCATTCCACAATTAATTACTGTTATCCTTTATGGGCAAGAGCTCAGAGAACCACTGAGACCGTGAGCTAATTGTGCTGCTGTTTCATGGATTTCCTAGCAGCTTATTTTTTACATTAAATTGCCAGGTGATTGTTTTCCACAAGGCCTATTAGCCATTTTATGCTGGCTGTAAATTGGGCTAAGGTGAAATATATGACTCTAAAGGTAGGCATTTGTGTAGTATTTCTATTAAGAATGAGTTAAAGAGGGACTGTGCCCTTTCTTTGGGAAGTCCTTAGCTGATTTACTTGGACTATTAGCTGTCACTTAGATTTATCATTCTTTCTCACAGCGCAACGTAGCAAGCCACCGTGTTGCAATGTGAGAAAGGGCAGAGAGGCTCTGTATTTTTCATTATATGGCTTATTCCTGTCCTTTCCTAGTGCTGGCGCACTTTTGACTGCCTAGCGCCAACACAGGCACCCTTGGGTCATGGTGAAAGGGTGTCTGCATTGTAGGCAGGATTGTTTTTGTGCAGGAAGTATCACCTTTCTGTACAAAAACAATCCTGAGGGACATTTCCCTTTTTCTACGTCTGCTGCAGAGGGCAGCACACATAGAAAGAGGAAAAAATGAGTAGAAATAAAGATATTTCTCCTAGTTCCACCTCACCTGGAGAGGCTTAGCATTTTGATGTATTCCCAGGTCTACCACTAATGGTAAATCTGGGAATGCGCCAAAATCGATGGGTGAGAACATCCATGCTCTACACATGGAATACCTCCCTGCAGCAGAGTTTAACTCAAGGCAGCAATTTGCTCTGGCTTGCATTACTCTAAATTTTTCAAGCCATGCAGGGCCACCATTGATATGAGAAATGCCTATTTCTTATTTATTTCATGCTGATGATCTCA
This sequence comes from Calotriton arnoldi, assembly GCA_963921515.1. NCBI lineage: Eukaryota > Metazoa > Chordata > Amphibia > Caudata > Salamandridae > Calotriton > Calotriton arnoldi. The sequence goes on from CAWUFW010013370.1 coordinate 19,918, forward strand.
TAATTATAGATTATAAATATGTAGGGTTTCAGTGGAAATTGTCCAATCATAGTGAATATTGTTTGCAGAACAAAATAATATTTAACATAGATAAAGCTAAGTCAAATGCCAAAGGCATTTGCACAGACGCTAGCAAACATCCAATCAGAACAAGCAGCTTCCTATAAATATTTTGGTTCAACATTGTTTTCTAAAGTAAGGTGGAATTATCATATCTCCTCTTTGAAAACCAAAGTTTTTGCATGCCAAATGCTCTTTGTTATGGTAGCCTTTATACTGAACACCCGATAAAGGCTAATAACGGAAAGGTAGTTTTGCAGGCCCTTTACATTGCGGAAGTGCTAGCATTGAATAGCAGAGTTTATTGGCTCAAATTAAAAAGCTGCTGTTTCAAAAATCTGCTCCAACTGTCATTTTGTGATAGGATTCAAGCTGTGAGACTGAAATTAAGCAGCTGAGCTGGGTGGGTAGAAGTATTGTGTGAAATACAATCTCAGGCGTTTGTTGGAAAGTAGTTGACAGACAGCATTAGTCCACTTGCTATTGAACTGATCAATTATGCCAATTACATTTTCCATGGTCATGTCACTTGTCAATAAATGACTTCAAATCAATATCTACATAAAAATTGCCACTAAGTGATTTGCATTCCGAACACAATAAAACCTGTGATCGGCTTTACTTTTACAGTAAAAGTTCGGTTCTCCCTTTTTTCTCTTGGCTCGGTCACAGTGAATTCCTCTATCCCCCCTCCCCCAAATGTCTACCAGACAAAAAATGTATGCAGATCTTATTTCTTAGGATAGGGTAGACCTGCCTGCTATAGCAGTGGGTTAATGATGGTGATAGCATCTCAGGCTAGCACCTGTGTTTGTAATTTAGGAGCTACGTTTGATGTTATTCATCTGCCTTTGGACTGCTCTTTGCTCCTGGCTATCCCTTCAACAGTTATGTGTCCCTTATTTGAGAGATACAGCATCATTATTGGTACTAATGTTCTTACGTTAATTCAAAAGCTCTTTAGGGATGTAGTGCTTGTAACTGCATTATTTTTAAAGGCAATTGAGGAAATGATACCTTGGTTTTAATTTTAATGTTGTTATTCGGGGAATTTTTAATATTACCCTGATTGTTTAATATATACGTTTTTAAGATTTGTTGATAAACTAATATAAAAAAATGAATTAAAAATGTCCATAAATACATTAAGGTTCCCAAATATTTACTTATATACAACTAAAGCACGCATTAATGCTGGCACAAACAGATAGAAACAAAGGCAATAGAAAGTGATCACTAGTAGGACGACTGACAAAAAAAGCCAGTGTCCCATATATATAGATAATTTTCATGATGCACACAGAAACAAAACTGAAGACCCGTGAGCTCACAGTGAGCATGAGTTAGCAGAACTAGAAGATTGATCAGAGAAAAAAGCTCTAGCACACCTCTGAGAAGTCTCTGTAAGAACTAGATTTAGACTGGTCCAGATGAAAATATTACATAGGATATGTTATATGAGAACACAAAAGTCGTCTGAATCACGAGTGATGTTTGCCTGTGGAGTTGCAGAGACGGGGACACATTCACTCACACTCTATGCCGGGTCATAGTGAATTACTGATCGCAAATCAATGAAAAAGTGGAAACCATAAAAGGAATATTACTGGAACGAGGGGCACCCACTATATTGCTAGCAATATTGGGTGATAAAGAGGAATCTAGGAACCAAAAATGATTTATCAAGGTCTTATAGTGGCCAAGAGGAACGTAGCAAAAATATGGGGGAGTCCTATGCCGCTGACAGTATATTGAATCATTCATTTTACTATACAAATATATACAATTCCAAATTGATCTAGTGTAGTGAATTGTCACCGAATGTAAAGGCTAGGAGTATTGATCGCAATGAAGTTCTTCTTCACTGTTTTCGTATTAAAAATAAAAAAGTAAATAAAATATGGTTTAAAAAGAATATGCCTATCTTATGTACGAGGAAAAGTAAAAATGTGTGGATTATTGTCTGGCAACCAATCTAGGCAACGCTAACTTGGAAAAATACTCCTAGATGCCTGGTATATGGAGAACTCTTTAAGCATTCCTTTGTTAGCATATGTCAATAGAGTGTGTTCTAAAAATGATCGCTCCACACTTATGAAAAAGGAAATTATCAGATCTTGTGATGGGTGAAGAAAGAATTCCTTGGCCTCCCCACGTTGAGGGAGAATGCCGTAAATAACTGAAACTTGCTGAAAGAGGATACATATCGTTAAGGACAGTTTCAGGACCAGAATTGTATTTATCATGTTTGAGTACTGCTTACAAAAGATCTATGTTGACAAAATTTAGGTTTGACTAAATTAGATATTTGCAGGTTTCCCTTAGGGGTGGAGGCGAAATAGTCTTCCCGTCTTTTGTCATTGTAATGACTGGTTATTGCAATTCAATATGCATGTTGTTTTCTTTTGCAAATTCTACATGGAGCCACACCATAGGTTTTTAATCTTATAAATTACAAAACTAAGAAAAATGCAGGCTTGCTCACGCCTATCTAATGTTCTTACAGAGACATTTATTGCAGAGTAGGGGTCATTTAATAGAGTTGTGCCAAGTTCTCATAATTTGCTTTCATGTACCTACACAAAATTATGTGTAATTACATAAAATGCAAATCCGTAATTTCTCTCTATATTTTAGCGTGAAATGCATTCTTGCATCAATTTTTGGTGCAAGGATGCATTTAAACAAGAGCACTGCTAACAACATCCGCTTGTGTTCTACTGTTCCAGTGCGTCCATGGTAAATTTTTTACCAAAAATTAGTTCAAATTGCACCATTCACAGTAACTTTTTATTGCAAACAGCCCATATTAACGTGAAGTGGCATAATGGCGTGATTTGCAGAATATCACATTCAAACATAACACAAAATTCCTCAAAATAAGAGAAATTCATAGGTGTAATTCAAATTTCACAAACCTATACTTTAATCATGGTCACCATGAAGTTGTGACAGGGGAGTGATGGTTACAAAATAATTTTTGTAATAATTTTTTTTAGCTGTTACTAAATTGGTGTTAATGTCTAATTTTGTGAGTATACACGATTCAAACTATTGTAAATTTGGTATATATTTTCTACTGTGTGACGGTCAATATGAACTTCATTTGTTTAGGCAATGGATTCTGTATGTTTTAATACTTTTCTATTGAAATATTTTTATTTGATTGGTTGATGTCCATCATCTCATGAGTGGGAAGCATCCTACGTCTCCTTTGTGTGCCCATCTGCCACTGCTCATATTCAGGAGTATATACAGTGGAAAATAGATTTCATCATTTGATTGTGGCATTACTACATACAATGAGAAGACCCGTTAAGAATGTTCAAACACTAGAACATTGCCCTTGTATTGAGCATTACAGAAGAGATCTTTTTTGTAATCAAACACACAAAAGTTGATAGGAGGATTTGTCTAAATAACTGGCAGTTTCTCTGGGTGGCATTACAGCCCATCATATTTCATCCCCTGGGGGGCCACTATAGACAGAGGCCTGACTTATTCATAAACTTGTCTTATATCACATTTGTATGTTAAGAATGCAGCTGGCAGACCCATGCCAGTAGCAACTCCTCTCCTAAACTAAAATTGTCCTCTAAACAATTTTATGGGGAATGGCAACTGAGATGAGCTTGATGCCTAAACAGTTGAGGATTTTTGATCAGACATCCAGAATCTGAAATCAGGTTTTAATTGTCCTATTTGGTTAGAAAAGTATGAGAAGTTTCCTATTTTTCAATTAACATTGTGAATGGTAGTTAAGGGCTTAATCATAAATGTCAGATGAAGGGAAAGTATACTTAAGATTGTCAAATGGGCCTGACTGTGTACATCGGATGCCTTAAAAGTCAGAATTAAAAGATACAAGAGAAATAAAAAGGGAAGGCATGTACGGGTCCATAAATGGGAATTGTTGTCATTAGGTGAGTTCAAACAGAAACATTTACTTTTCATATCAGTTTCTTAGCTAGAGGGTAGGTCAACATGCACCAAAAAGGCTTCCTGTCTTTTAATCAACATGTGGGTGTAGAATTCATTTGCAGTGTCAGAGGAAGACTGTATAGTTCTGGTGACATCTGACCCTGCCATAAGCCTTCTTTTCATTATCTTGGCCTGGACTAGTTAAGGTTTTTAAGGCTTCTTCAACCATGAGGCAAATTGAATTGTTTAAGTTTTTTAAAACTTCTTCAACCATGGGGCAAATCCAAAAGGACTTGGATAACATTATGCTGTTGTGAAAAGATGAGAGAGACATATGTGGGGCATCAAAGAATTGGAGTAGGTCTACCTAACAATGATCCACTGGCCATCATTAGAAGGAATTATGTCTGCCTTTTCAGCTTTGCCTTTCCTGCAGCAGCGCAGACCTGAAACAGCTGAAACCTGCCGCTCATCACCAGTGATCATATTGTCTGGGTACATTACAATTGTTTGGAAATGTATGGGAGTTTGTTGGAATCAGTTCTGAAAAACAACAAGAAAAGCAATCTGTTTAAACTGCCTTTACCTTTTTTTAAGACTTGGGGCCTCATTACGATGTCGGTAATGATGCAGGTGGTCGGAAGCAGCGGGTGAAGGGACCGACCGATGCTTCAGACGGACTCAAGGAGCCTGTTGAACCATCGTTCAGAGCATAATACCCTACAATAGGGGCGGTGCCTGCTCAGACACCGCCGTAGGGATTACGATGTCCCTTTCAGAAAGCCTTTCAATAGCGGTCTGAACGCCATAGAAAGGCTCTCGGAAACAGACTTTGGGGGCCACTAGCAGGGCATCTGTCCCCTGCAGCCTTTGCTATGAGGCCTGGGGGCACCTGTGGTGCCCTCCAAACATCCATACCCCTGTGTCAGGCACCACATGGTGCATGGATGTTTGATAACATCAATTTTTCCAATGCAGCTTGTGCTGCAGCCCTTTTCCGGCCGCAGCACAAGCTGCAAAGGAAAAATGGATGTTTCTGACAGTCTCATGGGCGGTCGCATCCTAATTTGTCAGATGGAACCGCTGACTACTAGTCGGGCGGTTTCCATTCAGAAACGATGTCGGTTGGATGCGCGTCTGACTGGCATCGTAATAAGGCCCCTGGTGTTATTTTACTGCTCATTGGTCAAAATGTAACTTTTGGCAAATTTATTGTCAACACTAGGGGCCCAATTCACAAAGACAAACTGAGACGAAAATCTAAGCTTACGACTTTTGGTATTCACAAAGGGCATTTACCACTCGTAAAATGCACTTTGTGAATACCAAATGTTGATCTTTACTACTTTTGGTATTCACAAAGGGCATTTATGAATCGTAAATGTCTTTTGTGAATACCTAAAGACTTAAAGTTAGAGTTTAATCTCATTTTTACCTTTGTGAATCGGGCCCTAGGGGTTTAAGAGGAGTGTGACAACTAATATTAGAAAGTTTAACTACCCCAACTTTCTTGTAGGATGCTTTGTCTCTATACAAGCTGCCAAGCATGGCTTCAAGGATTGAAATTGGACTGCGTGAAGCTCAAATTGAATATAACTTATTGTCAGCTGAAGCTTAACTAAACTTGCAAACTTGCAAAAGGAGAACTGGACCATTGAAGGATTGAATCGACATGCATCCTTTGGGGAGATATACACTCCAAATATCCCTAGTCGCCTTCTCTCTACTGCACATGATAGATGGGGCAATTCCTCAAAGGAGCAATTTGGTCTACTATGCGGGGGTCAGCTAAATACCTCATTTTGAAGGTTTCACAACTTTGCTTCCTTTACTTGGGTGGGCACTGAACAATCATCTCCTAAATTCAGCAGCCAATGTACAAGGTAACAAACCAGAAAGAATTCGAAAAGTTACCTAATGCCGCTAAGGTCATTAATCAAAGTTTATTTCTAATGTCTTTTTCAGCTGAAACAGGAGATTTTATGTAATTAGGGACTTCGAGATATGTGCTAATTCTACGTGCAATATTTCTGCACTCAGGTTTGCGAGAACACATATTGCTTGATCAAGCCTGGAAGAATTTGCCCCCCAAAAATAGTCTATAACTCGAGAATTACCAGCAAAATTTAATGGGGTAATATTGCTTACATCTCACTGGCAAGTACCAATGGCATATGGCAAAATTTGTAATGCAGTTTTAATTCTCCATCCTGGAATTATTTATCCTGCAGGATCAAGAGATTGTGGTTTAAAATTCGCCAAATTGCCCCTCTCCTATCATTGTGGTTCTTCCCTGCTTGGAAGATTTTGAAATTAAGGACACTCTTTCTTTGTTTAGAGCTTTTTCTCTATGAAACACTCTTCCTCTCACCTTGCCTAAAATTAAGGGCCACTGCATATCTCTTAAAACTCATTTGTTCTTGTGATGTTGCCTTTTCACCCTACTGTTTGAGTTAGTCTCAGAACGAAGCGCCTGAAGGTAGATGTTGACTTTTGTAAGTAACAACCCAACTCAAAATGACCCCTTTGGGAGGTTTGCCAAGCTCAATATCAGGACCAGAATCTCAAAAAGTGGACAACAGAATTACGTTCATTCCCAATCCAAAAGAGGCAAATTAAATTTGCAATGTCCTTTACTGATGATAAAGCCTACATAGTAGCCCCTTCTAAGCAGCAAGTTGATGGGTGTTACCTTTCTTGTGATATAGGGTGAGAAAGCATTTAAATCATTGAAGAATCACTGATTGTCCATGCAGTAGATACTCGTTTGTAATGTGAAAGCAGTCCACAGAAGCTTAAGTACCTTTAGAGAACAATGTGCATACTGTAAGTGCCTTATATAAAGAGAAAGCAAGGGCACTACATTCCATTAGAGACATCCACTCTTGCTCCTTAATTATTACTTTCATATGTTCCCCAATGTAGTTGTATTTTAACTGCCTATTATTCCCACAAAATAAGTCTTACACTGGCATGAGGCAGGGTGCATAACATGTCTTTATGCAGTAAATCTAAGGTGTAATAAATTGGTTAAATCAAATGAAAAACTGGTGCCTGGCACACAGTGCATGGATGTGCACAAAGTGCCTTTTTATACTCCGGCTTGTGCTGAGGCCCTTTTTCTGGATACAGAACAACGACTCGACCCAGAAGAGACATCTCGGTGCTCTGACAGGCAGGAGATGAAAGAGGCTACTAGTTAAAACAGCCATGTTTTAAGAGGTTTTTTAAATGCCCCAAAGATGTAGCAGAAGTTGATAGTTAGATCTTATCAGGAAGTTATGGAATAAGAGATCTGGCCCCATGCAGCATTGATGTTCGCAGACCTGTATTTAACAGTGCTAGTGCTAGGCTCCTAAGAAAAACTCTGGACTATGTGCTTATTTTTTGTTTTTACAAATAACATATCACTACACAGGGCAAGATACTCACCAACATAAAGCTGACTGTTGAGCTGCAGACGAGTGTGTCCATCTGATGGGGCAGCATGGGTTTGCTGTGGAAGCTGATCCACCTGAAGTGACGCCTCCTTGACGTTCCGCTCAGCTTTCACGTAGTGCCAGTGATTATCATTCAAGGGACTGGGCGCTTGAACCATCACCTCAAAAGGGCCATTGCCCACGTCAAACGAAAACAGAACTTCTGTTGGTGCTAGAAATGTAAGCGAAGCAATAAGGTTTGACTTCAAAAGGTATGAATACGATGGTACAGCATGGTGGAATAAAAAACGTATTTACATGAACGATCATGCGCAATTATTCTTTCAATCTAGTGTGGGTATATAGTAAGAGCTGGATGCATTTAGAATTTTAAAAAAACTCTGCCTCTTTAGTGCAAGCCTCAAAGTTTAACATTAGCAATGTTAAAAAGTAAAGCAAATACCCCAAAATCAAGATTCCCCTTGAGGCTCATGGCTGATAACAGCGCAGACCACATCTTTTGTACCCTTTTAGGACCACTATAAAATGTATACTATGCAATGTACTTTTAAGAATCCTTAGGTTAAGGATATATTCTACATCATGTTGTATGTGGGAGTGGAACTCAGTATTAAATCGACTATATACTAAGGGCCTCGTTTATGAGGTTTTGCCGTAGGGCAGCGCAGCAGGCCTTCCTGCTGCGCTTCCCTACGGCAAAAGAAAAGGGCAGGAATGCGCCGTATCTATAAGATACGGCGCATTCCTGTCCTTTTCTTCTGCGCCGGCGCACAATGGGCTGCCGTGCGCCAACGCAGGCACCTTTGCACCATGGTGCAAGGGTGCCTGTGCCTGCGTTGCGGGGATGATTATTTTTGTACAGGAAGGGAAACCTTTCTGTACAAAAATAATCACAAGCGGCTTCTTCCTCTTTCTATGTGTGCTGCAGCACGCATAGAAACACTGCGTTAAAGGGACTGATATTTATCAGGCAGCATTAAGCCAAAAAAAGTGGCTTAGTGCTACCTGATAAATATCACGCAGGCTTCTGCGCCAGGGAACGTCACAAAAAGTGACGTTCTGGAGGCGCAAGGAGTCTCATAAATGAGGCCCTCAGTGCTGGAGTCATGATCTAATGTTATATTGACGGGTGTTTAAATGCATTGCATACTTAAGAATATAATTGTTCATTATACCGTACATTTAGTCAATAAATGTCAGATTCTATTAGACAACAAGGTCTGATACAACTGATTCAGTTTAAATGAGGTAAGTTAAATACCAAAGATTCTCTTTTGTTTTCTTAATGTGGTCCATAATTAGACAATATTTTTTCACCAGATATTTGGCTTTAAAATATATGATACACACATTAAAGGGTGCATCGAAGTACGTGTGTGCAGCTACAAACTCTTTGTGCTCCTGTTATTAGTGTGGTGCCTGGCTGTCTGAAACTACACTGTGGAATTTCCATACGTGGGTGAAGTATCTATATTAGACACATCTGAGCCCACCCACCCAACGAACATAGGGGCATATTAGCAAGACCCACGTTAAAATTATCGCCGTTTTAGCGGCAGGAAACTGCCGCTAAAGCGGCGATAATGGGCTTGCTAATATGCGTTATGGAATTCCAATAGAAGCCCAGGTTAGATGTGCAGGACATCTAACCTGGGCTTCTATTGGAATTCTATTACGCATATTAGCAAGCCCATTATCGCCGTTTTAGCGGCAGTTTCCTGCCGCTAAAACGGCGATAATTTTAACGTGGGTCTTGCTAATATGCCCCATAAATACAATAATCCACAGCCCCTAACATCCTCCTCTGTAGCAACAATTATTTGAGAACGGGTTAGGACCATATTGCCGAAATGCAGGACCCTAAAGTGGAGGAAGAAGCAGACATCTTAGTCTTGTGCATCATTGCAAAATTATACATTTTGAATCCTACAAATTCGGTGCAGTTTCTAGTCAGGACATGCTGCAGATGGCAACCTTAATGTTGAATGCATGGGTCAAAAAGTATGCATTGTAGGTGTGATCCATGTCTCTGTAAGTGTGTCTGTAACTCCCTCCATCAGCTCCTCATCTCTATGCTATCTTGCCACTATCTACCTAATTGGTTTTCTCTGACTGTGTGAGAGCCGTCCAACTTACTCTGAAAAGTTAGGTTTGCCATTTTGAGAAACTTAGGGGCATATGTACTAGCCCCTAGCCCCAATGGAGCGTTCACTTTTTTGGGTGCTCCGGTGGCTGAATACCGTGCACCATATTTACAAAGTGGCGTTAAGCCACAAAAAGTGGCTTAACGCCACTTTGTAAATATGCTATCCCTTCACGCAGGTATCTGTGTGAAAGGGGAGTGCAATGGGTGTTGCTGTGGACGTTCCACCGCAACACCCATTGCTTTTTGACGCTGCCCCAGATTTACAAGGAGGTGTAAATCTGTGGCAATGCCAAAAACTAATGACATGCAAGAGTAGGCGTTAGAATGGCGCACAAGGAGAAATGCTTTTATTTCTCCTCGTTTTTGCTTTTTCTATGTGTGCTGCATTCTGCAGTATGCGTAGAATGAGCAAAAGTCATTAATGATTGTTTATTTGCAAGAAGGTGCCCTTCCTGCACATAAACAATCATTAAATAATGACGATTTGCTACTTCTATGTGTGCTGCAGAATGCAGGACACATTGAATTAACAAATAGCCATTATGGATTGTTTATGTGCAGGAAGGGACACCTTCCTCCACATAAACAATCATACCCTGTGACACAGGCACCCTTGCACTATGAGGCACCCTTGTACAATGGTGCAAGGGTGCCTGTGTTGGTGCTAGGCAGCTAATTTTTGCATCAGCGCTAGGGAAAACACAGGGGTGCGCCGTATTGTAGTAAATATGGTGTATCCCTGCGTTTTGAAAATGGAGTGCGGCGATGCCAAATTTGGTGCAGCTCCGCACTCCAACATTTTATTGTACATATGCCCCTTAGCTTGCAAGCTGCTAGGACAGCTGTGTAATAAATTTTGTGTTGTTCTATATGTACAATGTAATACATATATACTCATCCCATTCAAACACAGGGATCTTCCTGCCAGCTAAGACGAATGTACAAACCAAGTAGAATGTACCACTCACCAGTGGTTGAAGGACATCCAGCTGACAGGGAATACAATTCTCCTGCAGGCTTCCATTAGTTGGCAGGATTATTCAGAGAAGTTGGAACAGCATTATGTGTTTTTGTTAGATAGCACTCTCTTAATAAACCTTTTAATTTAGATCTGGGAAGTTGCAAATTTCAGACCCTCTTATCTAATCTATCACATTTTCAGTTTGCTCCAGAAATAGTACATACCCTATATTGTTTCCATAGGTATTTGAGGTGGGCAGTCGTGTCTCCACCAGAACAACTAGTATTTTCACCAGCACAACTTATATTTCTGACATTTGTTAGGAACATACCGCAGAGCACGTTCATGGCACACTCCCAAAAATATTCTTGTGCTACTAAGGTTGCTGGGCCATGTATTAAAGGTGGCTTAGGCTGCAGGGGGTGGTGGGTGTTGCCACGCAGAAGGACCCCTACCCTAGACAATATTGTGCTAAGGGTTATATCTGATTTTGAGCATAATCGTGGGGTCTGTGGTGAAATTTGTGGTCATTTGAGAGACACCAACAATAATGTTATGCCTCCTGAAATGTTGCATATGGGGAGTTCTGCAGTAAGGCTTAGCACACATATCACCTATACCACTTTCCGTGGTCACAGTGCATAAACACCCAAGTCCAATTACCCTTTTTAGGAATATTGCTGCTGACATGCAGGAGGTTTAGGAAGATACCCCACCATTACTTTTAATGACATCTCACAATCATGAACATTGACATTGCTCCATTGTCTTTTGGCTAGGTTCATGCTACACAAATACCACATACATACTTGCAGTGCTTAATTTGAGTCTGCGGTTTCCGGTTCTTAGCACTTTATTGTCACCACCGGCTCTTATGAAAGCCAGCCACATGGTGGCGCTGTTTGTCTTATTTTTTGAGGAGTGAAACAGCTGTTATTTAATAATTAAACATTAAAATGACTAATACCTGCCACCCAAAGCTATAAGAATAGCTTGGGCGGCATGTATTAGTCCTTTCAATGTATATTTAAAACCTGAATTGTCACCCTTGTATGAGTGTGATGGCTAGCAGTGATATTACACTCAGCAGCGCTAGTGGGAGCAATGGGTGGTGCAGGTTGCAGTGGCCTCATGACATGGACCCTGGCACTTCTTTTGTTTACAAAAAAAGCACTGCATACTTGAGCATATCCACTAGTACCACCACCTTAGGCAACACCTGGACATTAGGGCACACTATTTGTGTACATTACTATGTTTGTACAACTTACACATCGATGGGCTTATGTTTGAAATGATCCTCACCACTGACTGATACAGAACAATGATACTCATGTCTTTTGCTATAATCTTTAGAAGTGCTCTGGGTTAAACTAAATATTCTGATGTAACTGCTGTGTTTAACCAGGGAAACTGGGAAACACATATATACTGTGTCTCAAGGTATCACAGATAATATGTGAGCATGTGAGACGTTCACTGCCTTGCTACTGGATGACTCAGCAGATGCCCGTCTTTATCTCTAGCACAGGGGCAGGATTAGCACTGCAGACATGAGTTTGTTTCCCATGGGCAATATAGCTAATCTTTCAAGAGAAAATCGCAAACAATTTAACTTGAGTGCCTGACCTGAAAGCCTTCGCACTGCAGAGTACTCTAGAGAGAGGTATGGCCCTCATTCCCCAGGGTAAGTAAAGAAAGTCGGACTGAAATAAGATCCAATTCTGCAAACATATGTTATCTCTATCAGTTGATAGAATTGCACATTAATTCATTTTCTCTCTTCTGACCAAGCAAACCTTCTTATTTCGTACGTTTTCTTGGAGCAGGGTTATGAATTCAGTGGCTTCTTAACAATATATATTGAAATTATTTTTTTTCTCGATGGAAATGCGTCACTGTAAAACACCTTTCCTTTTACACATCTCTTTTGAGCATAGAGTACATTATTACAATTTCGAAAAATGTGTGCACCAGTTACAAGTGGATTATGTAGGTGTAAATTTAGAAGCGCATTTAAATGTTAAAATGCAAATTAACCGTTTGGGAATACTGGAGCTTCCCTGACAAGGCCTTCTTTTGCACTCCAGGGTGACACTTTAAAGGCAGATGTTCCACACAAGCATTTGTGACTTTGATTCTAAGTAAATATTTACTAAATGATGTTTGCAAGACTCCAGATTTTCACATGCCGATGTTTTGTCAGTGAGGACTAAATTTACATTTAAATTGCTATGTAGTAAGTTTACAGAGATAATTAACAAAATCGTAATGTGTGTAAAAATGTGTTGAGAAAGGATGACAATTCATGCTGTAAAAATAACTGAAGTGCAAAAGAATTTTTAGTTTATTTACTGAGGTATATGTTTTCCGAAGTATACACACACAAACCCTACACAACGTGTAGAGTATGCACATGCAATTTTAGCAAAATATGCATAGACTAGCTATCCATGTAAGTAGTACTAAAATCTTATTGATTACGTAAATATTAGCATTTATACCAAAGAAGCATGCACAGCAGTCGCGGCTCCTGGAGGGAGTGCTGCGGGGCGGTGGGGCGGGGGGTAGTAAACTCCGGCATACGACCGAACGGAGTTAAGTACATAACTAAATAAATAAAACGAATTACATTGCGCGCGCCGCATCGCCATTTGAACAACCATTTATTGTGGAAGCAGATGCCTCAGATAATGCTATAGGAGCCACCCTTTTGCAAACGGATGAAAGCACCAATCAGTTCCACCATTTAGCATATTTGTCAAGAAAGACGTTGCTAGCGGAACAAAACTACACAAAAGCAGAAAAAGAGCTGCTCACTATTCGTTTGGCATTCAAAGAATAGTGGCACTATTTGCTTGGTGCACGGTTCCCAATAACAGTGTACACTAACCATCAAAACTTACATATTCTGTGCTGTGCCAGAGACTTAACACAATGGGCCTCATTATGAGTTTGGCGATGCAGGAGCAGGACCGCCCAAGTCGCGTTCCGGCAAACCTGTGGTTGATCTGCACACCAAATTATTCATTTTCTCCTGTGTGGAGGGTGGTTCTTTGGTGTTCCCACGCCGGCACCTATGAAATAGGCACTGCAATGGGAATGTCAAAATCAGTACCTACACAGCATGTACTGCTGCAGTTTATGCTGTGCAGGTACTGGGGTGCATGCACACAGGGGGGAACATGTTGCACCCCATGGCCCTGAGGCAACAGGGGGCCCAGAAAACCATGGCAGAGAGGAAAATTGAAATATGCTTTCGGTACCATGGCGGTCCCACCAAGCATATTGCGGCCTTAAGACCACTGCACCACCACCGGTGCAGTGGTCCCAGGGCAGCCCGACCACCCTGGTCGAAATAGGGTGGTTAGAAGACTGCCACTGTCGTGACCCCGCAGACTCATAATAAGGCCCCATGGCAACTGCGTTGGAAATTGTTCTTTGCCAAGTTCGACTTCCAAATCACATTCCGCCCAAGGAGCTTCAACAACAAATCAGATGCTTTGTCACGAAATGACCCAATTGTTACTAAAACACATTGTTAATCTCCCTATTTGGTGACACAAGACCAGATAATCAGGGTTACAGCACTAATATTATCAAGCCCTGGCACTCATATATACAGTATCATAAGTAAAAACTTTTATCAAAAGAACAAGCATATCAAAGTTAAAATAGTTTAATATTTTCTTGTAAAAAACTCCAGCCAACATGTGTTTCGTCGCTCGGGACAAGACACCCGCGACTTCTTCAGGGCTGGAAGACATACATAGAACAGAGTATAAGCCCATGCTTTCGGGCACAATTGTTCCAATTAAAATAAGTGCATTACATGTAATCCCAACAGTGTACCGCAAATCAATCCACATAGTATGTACATGGTTACCAGTGCACACAACATTATTCAGTGCAGATATTATAGCGTGTGTCATAACCTTAATACAATCCACATCAGATACAAGTTATTGATACTGTCTGACGTGGTTCACCAACCCACATTATCCTCATGAGGTTTAGGGGGTGGTGAGAAGTGGAGAACCGGAGGTGGGAAAAGAGAATTAAAGGGTGCATGTTGAATCTACGTATATGTGCATAAAGAAAAAGAAAATTCTTTGAGAACTGGATCAGGTCCCAGGCCTACCTTAGTATGACTGGCCCAATATTTCAAGCCTATAATATATATGAAAATATATGTTAAGTGTAGACCTAGCATAAAAAGCCATATATCCATCCACAAAATATGACCAGAAAAACATAACTTCTGACTGGTTATACTTCCGTCCCAGCCTAAATATGGCTGGGATATATAATGTATAAATGAACGGTGGTGTCCTAGCAATATCTGTAAAATGAAAACCGCACATTAAGACAAGAACGGAATGGTGCTTATCATGCATGATAATTGGAAAGGTAGCTATCTTAGGTACACATTCGTATTAGTTTAAGACAAGTGACGATAATCTCCCAGTGTGATCCCTTTCAAGGTTATAGCTGAGTCTAGAAAGAAAAAGATACGTCAAACTTGTTGATATTATTCCAAAGTACTCAATATCATTCTATATATAGTGAAGGATTATCATATCAATCAGCGTAGGAGGTGCAGCATATGGCAGGGTAACGTCCGGACGGGGCCCGGTGACCCGGTAATACAAGCGTGAAAGCGCCGTTTAAAACCACCATAGTAAGCGAATCAGTGCAGTTATGCCTCGTAGTTGAAAAGACCCACAACCGGCCAGTGTGTTAGCAATCTCTAACACTTACCAAAATTGCACGATTATATTAAGCTTCGTGCTTAAATATCAGGCTGCGTATTCCAACAGCCGGTGGCATGCTGCAAATAAAGATAAAATACCAGAAATCTATGGTATGAGCAATAGTATCTCGTTATTAAAAGGCGATTAAGTTCCTTGTTAGCTATCTACCTGTGTATTGCAGCGTCCACGCTTGAAACAGACCTCGGCGCCTCAGTATGGTCGTAGTGAGTGAAGGCACCCGGAAGTATCATGCTATAAATGAGTCACGTGGCTAGTACGCGCAATACGTAAACTCAAACGCCAAATAAATCCGCCATATTGGGTGAGTGAAACTACCCGTGTCCCGGCTGCTAATTTTGACACTATGGGGCCGATTCCGATTCGGGACGGAAATCTCTCCGACCGAGCCGGACCCGGAGAGATTTCCGACCGAATCGGACCCGTGCAGCCCGACCGAATGAGTACGATGCGTCCGTATGCTATCGGACTCGATTCGGTCGGACTCCCATTGAAGTCAATGGGAGCCTGCCGTACAACGCGTACGCGGGCTCCCATTGACTCAATGGGTGCGAGGCGGACAAGGGCGCCCCCTACAGCGTGTACGCGGCGAAGCGACTCGTGCCGTACACGCACAGGTAGGGGGGACCCATGGGTCCCCCCTGTGTGCGACTCGCGCGGCTACGTGTACAGGGGGGTCCGACACGGACCCCCAAAGTACGGCTCCGACAGCTCTTTCGAGCCGGAGTGCGCGGCTCGGTCGGACTGCTCGCGGCTCGCATCGTACTTACCCGGCCGGGGAACGTCTCCATTGCGCGGTGCGAGTCGAGTCCGAGCGAGTCGGTCAGTGCGGTTAGACCCGGGAACGAGTCGGTCGGAGCGGTCGGGACGCCCGGACGAGTCGGTCGGCGATTTCGCATCGTACTCGCTCGCCCGGACGCGCGTACGAATCGGTCGGGAAATAGGGCTCCGAATCGGATCCGGTAAAGCCGAATCCGATTCGGAGCCCTACCGGCCGAGATCGGAATCGGCCCCTATGTTGTTACCAATAAGGAACTGCACCTCCAAACCTTTTGTTTTAAATAATATTATAAATGCACAATAACTACAACTAATATCTTAAATGTCCATGTAACATAATAGCCTATATAAGTCCAAACATATCAGTCATGTGAATCCTGAATACATGCAAGAGATCCAATTCAAAAAGTCTGTCTAAAAGCTCTAAAACCTAACTCGGAACAGTTACAGGCTCGTAGAGTTAGATCCACGAGTCCGAGTAACGCTATAAGTCAGAAAGACCTTCTTAGCATCCCAGGGATTGCTCCCCAAGACTGTTAGATAAATAGGATGAAAAAATCACTTGTCTATGCTCAGAGTATTGGTAATAAAATACGAGAGGGGAAATAAACCCTAAGGGAAAAGATAAGGGACAAATGGTCCCCGTATATTAACCGCGTTGTGGTTCAGCTGATGAGAAGGGGGGATATATGATATATGAGAGCAGGAAAATCAAAGTAAGTAACAAAATCAAGTATTACATGAGTGAGTATAATATGGTTCGGCTTCACGTCAGACCATATCAAGTCCTGTGTAACAGACCGTGTGGTTAGGAGCATGACCTAGCCAATGCCAAGGTATCAGAAGACATTTTTACTCCAGTGTTGTATTTGTACGATGCCCTCCATGCGTGCAACATCATTATCCATCAATCCTGTCGTCCGTCAGATGTGAACACATTACTTACTTTGATTTTCCTGCTCTCATATATCATATATCCCCCCTTCTCATCAGCCAGTCTTGTTTTTTTGGTATTTCGGGCATACGTAGTAGTACGGAAGAGGGTGTTACGTTGTTTGACTCAATGCTGACTTCATACTACCTCCATATTTGATGTCGTTGCCGTATGTGGTTATGCCATTAAGATAATGGCATTAGGCAAAATAACAGTTAAAATCGTCACGGTGCAGCAAGGGGTGCTTTACGGGCTGCTGGCCCCCTTTGTTGATTACTTGTGACGGTTAAAATTCGTATGTCGACTAGTGTACCCGCTTTTTGATGATATAATAAAGTTATGAAGGATTTTTAATGTTTTAATTCGGGTTAAATGTTATTTAAGTGGAATTAAGATTCACATTGAGTTCGTGATTTTTTGAGACACACTGAGAGGTCTCTGCAGATATGATGCGGGCTAATTATAGAAACATACCTGAGATTGGTTTTTTTTGGGGGCCTTATAAAACAGTGATTATAACGTCTTGACATGCCCTACTTTTCTGTTAATAAATTACTATACGGATGACGCAACCTTGTGCCATCCTGTTATAGGTGATACACAAGAAGTCAGGACCCTTGGCTGTAAAAAATTTTTTCCATCGGTGATACTACGGATTGAATAAGTGGCACATCAGCCCTAATCGTAGAAACACACAAATCCGACATCGGTTGGCAATATTCAGTTCCTTTATACTAGGTAAGCCGGTTTCTGTTTTTGACTTGGAACAGAGGGTATAATACTATCAATATTAATATTATTGATAATAATACTAAATATTTATGGCCTTTTTAGGATCTGGACCCTAATTAAACAACGGTGGCACCAGTATACATACCTACAGAACATATTGTTTTGTACCATAAGGTATTTTATCTTGTTTCTGTTCAATATGACTAATTAGTGAGATTAATACTCGAAAAACTTTTAATTCTTAAATTCCTAATTTTTTATCCTTTTTTTGTACATGGTTAGGCCAATTATTGGAAGAGGAGCATAGTATTAAATCTCCCGCCTTCACGATCTTCTACTCACATTGAGGGTAACTACCAGATGTGTTAGTTATATAATACACTAACACTGTCTACAGAATTGTTAGGTAGGTTATAATTCTTGTTTTTGTTAATTCCAAGTCTCTTATACTGGATTTTACTGCGGTGGTTTTTAATAGGAAACATAAAGTGGCATATTGCAATTGTTTTTTAAATGTCTTTTCTAATAATAAAATCTTTTTTAAATGTTTTAAATTATTAATGTGTATTGTTATAATAGAATTTTGGAGCCAATGTGGTATACTAAATATATGTTTTTGATTATGCAGAAAACTGTCCTGAAGAAGGTGTCTATTCCACGTATTCACCGAAACGCTGCGTCGACAACTGTTTTCCTTTAGATTGTGTATTTTGTGCTTTCAATATTATATATCTAACATATATATTTTTTGTAATAATGAAATGTTTTTACTATATTGTTTTTTACAAATGTATTGAATAAATATTACATGCAAACTTGCTGGTTTTTAAGATATTTTTGTGTGAACTTTGCAATATGCTACTGTAGTGATGTTTTAATTTTGATAATTCTATAACCACCGTATTAGCTAAGATTGGTATTCTTGGTGTATTGAATGTCTTCTAGCTGTATTTAGGGATTTCTTGACTTTGCACAAACTGTAACAAAGACAGAAAGGGGGCACTCCTTTTGCCTCTGGTCACCTAAAGGTCGTGACATACAAACGATCAATGGTGACAGCACATTGTCCTGGACAATCCATCACTCGGGACACATCACTCTTCAGACACTTTCTGCAACACCTATTGAGTCCTGAAACCATGCATGAAGCTGCTCAGCCAGCAGGTTTAGCTCAAGCACCTGAGTCTATGCCACCATTGTCCAATCAGGGTGGATGTCAATCATCTCGGATCACCCGGTCCAGCCGACAAGTGCAAGCACCTAGCCGAATGATTGAAGAAGCGTGATTTTTGAGATGTTCCTCACTTTTTATTTAACAACGGGGGAAATGTAGCATATTGATGTTATATACACTAGGACCCTTGTGGTTCTGGGGCAAACTCTAAACAGTAACTACATCTCATGCAGGCAGGTGTTAAAGTGTGGTTAATGTTGAGTATGACTAAATGTGCCGTGCGAACGTATGCTGAGGAATAAAGAAGCGTTTAACTACAGCTCCTGTGTAGTATATCTTATTTGCCTGCTCCAGGGCTGGGGAAGGTGCTTCAGAGTGTATGGGATTTGTTTTAATATGCAGATTGTGATGCAGTAAGCATCTCAAAATAAAACTTGATTTTCCTCAAAATCTCAGTATGAGATTATTATGGCATCTGATAAATTGCAATCACATTGGTGAACACATTGGTGACGTGATAGCACCATATATTTAGTTCTTAAATGCTTCGGATGCCACTAACAGTATTAAGTGGATGTCAAGCAGACTTCAGGTTGTCATTTGAAGGATTTGATCACACATATCTGTCTTTTTTTTACAAATTTCAAGTTAAAGACTACAGCAAGTTTCAGATTTTAATGTATGATGTATCACTATTACAATGTATGCCGTTTTTTACAATAGCTGAGAAAGCCTGCAAAATCAGATTAATTGTTGGCTATACAGAAGAACAGAAAAGTATTAAACTCCATCATCGCCCTATATTACAACAATTGGGTCAAGGTCAAACTCAGTAGGGACTGCAGCCTGTCTAAAAGAGTCCCCATAAATAAAGAAATTAACATGGCTGCGTTTAGGCCCCCATCTATTTTAATATATTCATTGCAGACATGGCACCAGCTTTGAAAACACCCAAAAACCTGTCTTCCAAGACTTCACGACCAACCACTGCCCGACATGCAATATGCTGATGGCACAGTACTGCTGGGCTTCAAAACTCTCTTAATAACCTGTCTTTCTAATGCAAGATAAACGGACTTGAAAAACAAAAATTGTCAACTTC
Source organism: Calotriton arnoldi (assembly GCA_963921515.1). Lineage (NCBI taxonomy): Eukaryota > Metazoa > Chordata > Amphibia > Caudata > Salamandridae > Calotriton > Calotriton arnoldi. The sequence continues at coordinate 39,940 of CAWUFW010013370.1, forward strand.
ACAAGGTTTCCCAAACCACTTCCTTGCTCCTGGAAATTCGGGGGGTCTACAATTGATAAGGCCAGTTCTTATAAGTATCTAGGCATTGAGTTTTAGCTCTCCGGAACATCTGCCACCCATTTGGAAGTTCTGCCAAAATGGACTACAGGGATGGCGGCTGGCCTCTTGCAAAATTGCAAACCATATAACAGGCCCCTCGCTACTTCCATTATTACAGATTATAAAAGCCACATTTTGGCCTTCATTAGCTTATGGCCTTGAGATATTCTCTGACGAATTTGGGGGCTGGTTAAATGAGCAACAATGAAGACTCTTCTGCCAAATATTCAGTCTGCCAAAGTGCACAGGAGAATCCCTGAATAAAGCTAGAATTCAGCTTCACAGAACAAACATTAGCGCAGAGGGCTGCCTTGTTGAAATTCTGGTTTAACCAAAGAAAGCTGAAGATGGAACCCTCAGATTCCATTTGGTCAAAGATATGCTTAAGACACCAACATCGCCATGGCAAGATGTAATGCGAAAGTCCTTGGAAGACCTGCAAACAAGCCAGCCATGGGATCTGAACATAACATATGAGGCCTTCAAATCCCTTTCAGGAAAGGTGGTAAAAACACTCTCAGTAAAGGAAGATCTCCGGGTGTACAATCAAAGCCCATAATCGACACGCTGTAGCAACCTATACTGAGATGAAGCCCCAACCTTATTTGAAACTACCTCTGGCGACACACTACAAGTTCAAATTCCTAAGATCACGGATAGACCTTTTTGATGTTGTAATGGTACCTGCATTGTAATAGCATTCATTGTAAAGGCATGCATTGTAATGGTACCTGCGTGGTAATGGAATCGTTGTAATGGCATTACATTGTAATGCCTTTGTTGTAATGGTAGTTTCACGTCCAAAGATGGAAATATGTATGCAAAGACAATTCTTGTCGCTTAGGTTCTTTCCTGAAAGAACCTCTGGCCCATGTCCTTTGTATCAGCCTCTTGATGCTTTTGATTAAAGCTTCTATTTAGAGAATTGGAGGTGTGCAGCTATCAAGAGGCAATTAACTACTGCTTCCATGGCACGGACAGCAGGCTCACCGCCCACTTTGTGAAATTCATGGACATGCTCAAAGCAAGACTTGATTGTCAAGAAGTCTGGAAGAACTGAACTGCTCTCTATAACATTACCTTCACACTGGGCATGAGATTGTGGGACTGCGCCTTATTCAGTTCCTAGTGCATATTAAGGAATTGATTATTTTTTCTTACTCCCGTGTCCACATTGATACATTTTAATCAGAACTACAATTTGATGCACTGAATTGTTGATTACAAATTTTGAACTTCATACCGAGCACTTTAAATCTGAAGATGTGCTCCTTTTTTCATACTTATAGTCAAGGGATTATTGGGATTTTAGCTATGCTACTAGTGATCAAATCCTTTTTAATTTTGAGGACAGTTTAACTGGTATCTTAGAAACATATAACTGCAAAGAATTGAGGCCATCTTTGTAATCACCAGTGTGCCCATGTGACAGAAAAGTGTGTAGTGAGATGAAAGTTCGGGGAGGGAGAATACATAAAATTGAACATTAGGATTCACAAGCCACTGAGCATCAATATCCTAATAGAACCATGATCATAATTGTTATTTGTGCTCTTTTTTATTTCTATACATAAACCACCAGGTTTTCTGTTCATCCTAAAATGTCAGACACATAACTGAGCATGGACTCTGATTTACTATCGCATGTGTAGAGTAGATAAAAAGAGTCCTTTGCAACAAAGTTACTTACAATATAGTTCTATCCTTATGAAGTCTTTAATCCCGAGATTCTCCATAAATAACCCTGAGGAAGCAGTTGTTTTGAAGAAAAATGAGACATCTGCACTTAGTTCTCCGTGGAAAGTTGGAAAATGAAGGTAGGACGCCTCCGTATTGAATGATGCTGCATTCCAAAATCTTCCTGGGAAGACCAAAATTGTTACAATTAGAAGAGAATCATAATTATTGAACCAAACACATTAACACTTATCCTCATTGTTAGAAATGGGATTCTTGGTTGGATGAGGTACGCACCCAGACCAGGCAAGAACCACCACCCTAGTCAGGGTAAGCTAGACACACACTATAAGAAAATCTGTGCTCATCCTCTGGCAGCTTGGCACAGAATAGTCAGGTTTATCTAAAGAGCCAATGTGTAAAGTATTTGTGCAATGACAGTGTGTATGTCAGCAATTTTGAAATTGCTTGGCTTTGCCAATACTTGAGACACATTTTAACAAGCATTAGCAAAGGCAAAATATAAGCATGTTGGCACCGCATGGTGTGAGGCAGCAGGGGGCCAGGGTGAAGGGAAGGTGGAAGGTTCAAAGAAACTGTGAGGGGGCCAGCAGCACAGTGGACAGGTAACTATATAAATCTGTATGCAATCTTCCATAAGTTGTAAGGAGAGCCCACCCAGAAAATAACAACTTAATAGAATGCCAATAGCTGAAGTGCACTGACCACAAGCCCGCTCTCCTCGTGGCCCCTGTTTACCCCCAATCTGTGCATATATCTTGGTAACATGAGGTCTTCAATAGACATCTACAGTTGCCAGTAGGCAAGACCTAAAAAGAATATTTCCATCTCAAGTCTCTCTTTTTTATTTCACATCACCACGCATGTCTTTCACTTTGCCTCTTTTTCTATTTCTTCTTCTCCATTCTCCATGTACTTCACCTCTCTTTTATTGTACCTCTGATGACCCCACCTCACTCTAACTCTCTCTCTACCACTTATCAGGTACACCTCAATATTACTACCTCTCTACAACCCTTCTCTACCTCATTCCTCTGTCTACACCACACTGCTCTATTACCATCTCCTCATCATGCATGCCTCCTCCATCTACTTCATCTAATTCACTTTTTCTCTCCTGTCTTTATCTCTCCCTTTTCTCTTAATACCTCTGTCTACTCTAGCTCAACCCCTACCTTGCTTTTTTCAGCCTTATATCTGTCACCAAATCACATCTCTCTCAACCTCTCTCGCACAATCAAACATCTCAATTTACCTCACTATTTTTTTTTAACCTCTCCCTCCACCACCCCTCTCTCTCTCTTCCTCTGGTTCCGCTGCCTCACCACTCATTACCTTACCTCATTTCCATCTTTCTAAGTCTCTCTATCACACAATTCTCTCTTTCACATTATGTGTGCCTCTATTTCTACCTCACTTCTCATCCTGTACCTCTTCTCTCTCTATTTACTTCACATCTACAAATCATCTGTCTTAATACCCTTCATCCCTCTCACTCTACTATTTTCTCTTCATCATTAATCCCTTTAACGCCTCTGTCTTTCTATATCTCTTCTCAGTTTACCAGTCTCTCAACCTCACCATGTTACCTACACTCAGTAATTCATTCTCTTCCTGTCTCTACCTCATCTATCTGCCTCATTCTGTTAACCTCCTTCTTCTTCTCCTGTCTCCTGCCCCTCCCATTTCTCTAGCTTAGAAGAATAAGTGATCATTATCTAGCTACAGACGTGAACACATAGAAAGAGAAGAGACTGGACAAGGCAGGTAACGAGAATTAGGGAAAACATTGTAACATTTTACCTGATGCAATATGGAAAATATTCAGAGCTGTGCTTTGTTTTTAAACTTTTTTCAGCAAGACTGCCCTTGGTCCGATATCAGGGAATTAAGTGCTATGTATACTGTTACCTCTTTATTGCAGGAGCTGTCCAGCAGCAGATGCCTGCACTGCCTACTAAGTGCAGCCATCAGCCAGCAACTTGCAAGCACCAGAGGCTTCCATATTTTTTTTTTTACCAAAGGTTGAGCCGAAGCAGAATCACCTACACTTAAGCCCCCACACCTCCCCCCATTTGTGACAATCACATGCCTTACAGTGATGTCACGGATGGAAAGTGAATCCTGTGGGTGCCATCAGTGCCCACTGGTTTTACTTCCTGATCAGTGCCATGGAGCATAACTCTGCCTCCCCTGCACAGATCAGTGTGGAAGAGGCAGCATTTTAAAAGGGCAGCATGGCCCCTGTTTACCCCCAATCTGTGGCAGCATATGGGGGTGTTTATCCCCAGTCTGCTCCCCATGGGGGCAGAAAGCCCACTAAGAGCTATGGAATGTTCAAGGTTCTATTTTGTGGGGGGAGCATCTCCATAGACCTATGCGCCCTCAAATCCAGCCATAACAATCTTTCTGCACCCCTAGGCGGAACATAGGTGGTGCTAGCCACGATCTACCCCGCCAGGGTGGGAGGGGGGGCAAAATCCCACATGCCACCAGAGAATGTGCAAGGTATAGTTTTTTTCTGGGGAGTGACCTTCCTGAGCATAGGCCTGTATTAGTAACCCCAACCAAGCAACAACAGTCTTTCCGAACTCCCAGAAGGCAGAAAGCCCACTAGTGGTGAAAGACTGTGCAAGGTACTTTTCTGGGAGCAAAGTGACCCTCCCCCCCCCCATGGTCAGGGGCCTCTGCTCCGCAAAACCTAGCCATAACACTCATGCTGCCCTTGGGGGGGCGATAGTGGGCATTAACCCGCAATCTGCCACCCTGGTGGGAAAAGCCCACTAGGCACCAGGGAATGTGCTATGTATTGGTATATAGAGGGGGCAACCGCCAATCATGGCATGGGCCTAAGTTTCGCTCCAACCCGGGCACAACAATCATTCTGGCCCATGGGGTGCTGACAGGGTTTTTTCCCCCAATCTGCCCCCTGGGGTGTCTGAAAGCCCACCAGGAGATATGCAAGGTACTTTTATTGGGAGAAGTGCCCACAGAAACATGGGCCTATGATCCCTCAACCCGGCCATAACAGTCTTTCTTTCCCTTCTGGGAGCAGGTAGGTGGGATTATTCCTGCATGCCACTCCGGGGGCAAAAGCCCACTAGGCACCAGGGAATATGCTGCATATTGTTTCATGTAGAGGGAAGCATCCCCCCCAATGGACATGGGCTTGTGCATCCCCCAATCCTTGCACAATGGCTGTTTTGACCTAGGCGGCAGATAGGATGTGTTTACCCCGAATATGACTCCCCCCCCCCTTCGGGGTGAAAATAGCCCTCTAGGTACCAGCGAGTGCAAAAGCACAGTTTTTTTGGGTGGGAGTGGCTTGGTTATGGGACTGTGCTCTCCCCAACCTGGCCATAACACTGTTTCTGACCCCCTTTGTGGTGGATAGGAGTGTTTACCCCATCTATCCCTCTAGTGGGGCAGAAACCCCATCAGGCACCAAGGAAAAAGGCAAAAAAAGGTGTTGGACCGCCCATGCATTGCCCTGTGCCCCCACCCAAGAATGGGCTCAACAGTCTTTCTACCCCCTGAGGGCAGATTGGGGGGAGTTTACCCCAATTTGTCTCTAGGGGGGCAGAAAGCATACCAAGGAAAAATGGCCCAAAAAATAGAAGGCGAGGGGTGGCCCACCCGACCTTTGGGCTCTGGTCCCCCCAACAATCTTTCTGCCCCTAGGAATTGATTGGGGAGATCATGACATTTCTGCCCTTAGGGGGCAAAAAGCCATCTAGACACCAGTGGTATTTTTTTGTTTTAGGAAAAGAAAATATAGGGTGTGGGCAGGCGGCCCTGGTGTTGGCAATATCTCCCACCCCTAATGAACCAATAGCCTCCCTGCCCACCTGGGACACTGAGCATCCCCATCCACACAAGCAAGAGCAAAATTTATTTTTTTTAGGGTGTAGTATTGCCATATGGCCTGGCCCAGTGGCGGTAATTCCAAATTTCCATTTACTCGACAAGCTGAGTGGCTGCACTATTCGGGCCTGTGCTAGGCCACCACCTAGGGAAACATGCTAAACAGAAAAACGTCTAAAAGCTAGACACCCTGGGCAGTCCAAGGTTGTGTACCTTGCGTGTTTCTCACAACTTGTTCATGTGTACAATGCCCTACGAACCTCAAACGTTTCCTAAAAACACACGCTTTCCTCATATTACTCTGACCTAATCATCTGCAGTCTGTGGAGATCCACAAAATTCCTATCGTCCAGCTTTCCTACACTTCTCCTGATAAAAAATGCCCCACTTCTGTTGCTCAGCCAAGCGTTCACAACACAAGAGGCCTCAAAAGGCAACATGTAGACATCAGCAACAGGGAGAGCTTTGGTATTTTAGCTCGGCCACCACACAGCGAAGCCTACTAAACCCAGGCATTTGAGAAAACTAGTGTGACTTCCACTGATTACAGATGAAAAGGTTGTCACCAATTGCTATTTTTTTAAATTATTTTCCTTACTTTTTTAGCTTTACAATTATTTACTTGGGATAATGTTCAGGGATCTATCCAAATGACCCCTTCCTGAATTCAAAATGTTGTCTATTTTTCAGAAATGTATTGCTTTCCAGAATCTCTATGGGTTTCACACCTGTTTTCATCACACACTGTAAGTAGGTTGAAACCACAAACAATAGGCAAAATGAACTACCTCTTAGTGAAATGAAAGAACAGTGGTAAAAAAAAATGCTTTCTAGCATAACTATCTTGCTTCCTGGAAGCTGGGATTAGTGTGATCGAAGCACAGTAAACCTTTCATTGATATTATTTTTTACAAGAAACAAAACATACACTTACTTGCACATCATTTTTCCCCATTTTCCTTCCCAAAAATTACTATATTTGAGCTATTTTCATGGTCCCTTCAGGGGGAATACACAAATCCTGGGTATCTTTAGTATTTGCAGGACGTTGGAAAAAAAAACTATGAAAAATTGGCCTTGATAGCTGTTGTGCAAAAAAGTTATAACAGCCTAAGGGCAAAGTGTCCTAAACATCACAAAATGGGCTCAGCACTGGGGTGGAAAAGCCTCAGCAGTTAAAGGGTCAATATTATGCATGAATGCACTAAACACAAAAACTAATCTAGATTCAAATGCGAAACGAAATGAGTTTATCAATATGTGCTCACAGCTCTCTTTTGGTGCAATTTAGATGCTGGAAGCCAGAAATGTGACCTCTGAATTGTTTTCATTTGTGCCACTTTCAGTAAGATTATCAAGAATTCAATATTATTTGGTATCACAAGGGTTTCATTTAGTTGATAATAGGTAATAAATGGAAAGTTGCTTCAAACATGGCTCCAAAATATGTCTTGTAAGGGGCCTGAAAAAGTTGGCTGTTGTCTTATCATGGAAATAGCTTAGGAATAGTATGGTAATAGCTTACGAATGTAGAACTATAGAACATGGAACTCAGGGGCATACTTACAAGCCGCTATTGCCATGGGAACGCCACTTTCTACGATGTTCCTGTGGCGATAGGGGCTTCGCCTTATTTACAAGGCAGCGTTAAGACACTTAAATAAGGCCGCCTTTCACGCTATGCTTAGCGTGACAGGGGAGGGCAATGGGTGTTGCAGTGGGCGTTCCACCGTAACACCCATTGATTCTGACCCTGCCCCCTATTTACAAGGGAGGCTAATTAGGAGGCCGTGCCAGAATTAAGACCAGGGAAAACCTTGTCTTACCATGGCGCAACAAGGTGAAATGTTTCATTTCTCCTCGTTTTTGCTGTTTTCATGTGTGCTGCATTGTGCAGCACACATGAAAACAGCAAAAGCCCAATGATTGTTTATGGACAGGAAGGCCCCCCTTCCTGCACATAAACAATCATTTTTTAGAAATGCTATTTTGCAACTTACAAAACAGCATTTCAAGATTGTTTATGTGCAGGAAAGGGGACCTTACTGTACATAAACAATCATCCCCTGCACGCAGGGTGCAAGGGTGCCTGCGTGGCGCTAGGCCGCTAAGTGTAGCACCAGCGCAGGAGGAAAAGCAGGGCTGCACCATATTCTTGTACATATTGTGCAGCCCTGCGTTTCTTTAGTGGCGGAGTGAGGCATTAAGCCAGGAAGGCTAACGCCTCACTGCCACTTCCCTTGTAAATATGCCCCTCAGTTCTGAAAAGGTTGAGAGATTATGGAATGATACAGGTCAGTTATCTGTTGGCAGCCTTTGTAGATGGAACTTCTCCCATATACTGATGTACTTAATAAAGCTGACCGTTTCCATTATTACTGCCTGGGCGTGCTGCTCCTCTACAATGGTGACGATCATGCTGTGAACCCCTGAATTGCAAAGAAGATTCTACTAAAGAAGGGAGATGCATGCAGAGGTGAAGAGAGAGAAACCGACCAGCCATTTATTCTGTGGCTGTGGCCCATTGGGTGGAAAAGGTGGTCCGACCCAGTTATTCAGTGGCTGCAACCTAGCTTGTGTTTGTGTAGGAAGAGTAGACGTCCCGACATGTGGTTTCCTACATAAGGTACTGTAGCGCTTTCCATGCTCTGATTAACTTTCACTTTGCCCATTTTGAGTGGTTGATAGCTCTTACCGTCTCTCACGCATGATAGCTCCCCGTTTCTGTGCAGTTGTTCTGCTGCCACTGCCTCGTGCTTCACTTCTGTGCCCCGCGTCACTGAGGAATGCTTTGATATGGCTTCTCTCATCTGCAAGCTCGTTGGTTGGGGAACGCTGATATGTTGTGTCTGTGTGCATGTCACTCATTTGAAGGCAAGCTGCTGACTCCCTTATGAGGAGGTTGTCATGAGGGTGGCTCGATCGTGGCAGAAAGTAAATAAAACACGGTGCATGCTGTGTTTATTGACACATGTGATCTACTGACGTTGCAGAAAGCGGAGCACCAATATACTGACCTTTGCCTGCCATGTTGAGAAGATCTCCTCAGTGACAGGCACACTTTTTAAATTACTGCTTGTCACGTCAGGATATTTTCAACTCAACCTCAGTGACAGGCACACTTTCTGAGTATTGCTAGCCACGTCTGGATTGGTTCAGGATTTACCCTCAGTGACAGGTACACTTACTGTCTTTAAATGCATACTTGCAGGGCGTTTAACTTAAAGTTAGCTGGAAAGGAAAAAAGACTGTGTCTGACATAGAACCACATAGTGAGAACCCCATATTTTAAGCAGATTTACATGCGCTGTCCTTACAGAGCACTGAGTTACTTGACATTTTGCTTAAATTGAGATACAGTGAGTAGGTTAGAGGGGTTGTGTTTTGTGGCATTTTATGTTTGATATTTCAGGGGAATCTCGGGTGGAAGTCGCACACCGGCATTTTCGAGTGTGAGTCATGTCGCACACCAACGTCATTCTCGGGTGTGAATCGCACACTGCTGGCGAAGTATAGTTCTCGGGTGTGAGTCACACATCGGCTCTCTGGTGTTTTGCAGACTAACTTTCAAAATATTATTTTAGGAACCCTGATTAAGGTTATTGGGGAAAGCCATTATCTTTTACACCAGTAATATTTGTCTACATCGCATGCTCAATTTTTTTATTGCTTTGAGTGGTTTTCATTGTGACCAAAACTATTTTGAATCTGGATTACTATGCTCCGGTACTTTGATATTGTAAGTATGTAAAACATTATGCCATCTCCCTTTTTCTTGTTTCCCCTGGAGAACCAACTGTCAAATGTTCAAAGTGGAAGAAGGTTTTCTTACATTACGCCCGATTTTGTGGCATTGAGTGCGGGAAAGAAAGCCTGTTGTTACTACACTGTCCAGGGTGTGAAGGCCAGGAGGTATTCAAACACTTACCTAACCTAGAAAGGAGTGAATGTGAAGATTTAAAGGAATTTGAGGTGTGTCTAAGTAAATTAGATAAACATTATCTGCCGAAGGTGAGAAAGATTTTAGATTGCCATCACTTCGGTAAAAGAGTCCAAAAACTACAAGAGTCTGTCGAATCTTATGTCACTGACCAGCATAAGTTAGGCGATATGTGAAAATTTGCGGGTGACCTAGAAGAACGTATACGTAACCAGTTCATGTTGGGTTGCAGTATTGAGGAAATCAAAGATGAGCACTAGCAGAAAGACGATCCGAAGTTAGATGAGGTTTTGCTGGTAGCTAAACATATTGAAAACTCACTAGCCAGTGTAGAAGTCATAAAAAAGATACATCACAGAGCCCACAGAGAAAGTACAGAGCATAAACAAAACACATGGTAAGCACTCAGCGTGTGCCTCTGTTTCTAATTTGAAGAAAACATTCAAGGGGAAGTGCTTTAGATCTGGAAACAATAGCCATCTAGCTAACAATGAGTCATGTCCTGCCTTTTTCTGTGAAGTGTTGCAGTTGTGGTAAAACGGGACATCTCACCAAATGCTGCAAGACACTGCACAAAAACAAAAGGGGGAGAAAGAGGTGGAGCTAGAATATGATAGTGACTGTGATTATGATAATCTGCAGTGTGGTGAAGCTATACTTCAAGCAAATCAAAACAAGGGTAGAGACCCCATTGATAAGGTCATGGTCAATGGTCAGTCCATTCAGATGCTATTTGATTCAAGGGCAAATATTTCTCTAATCCCAAAAGAGTTTTATTCAGAAAAGTTAAAGAGTAAAGTTAAGATGTCCAAGCCAGAAAACAAACATTTAGCTTATGGTGGCCAACCCATGAAATTGCGGGGGCATTTCTTGTGTGACCTTGACTATAAAGGACATTTGGCTGCAGGAAAAATGTATATCTCATGTAAAGGGGACAGTATTATATGCTGATTTCATCACTGAGATCTTAACATCATGCTAGAGCCAAATAGGGAACCTAGCATTGTGTTAAAGCAGATATTACCAGACAAAGAGGTAAAACCGAAAGAGGAGCATGAGGTTGATGTGAGCACATTGAGTAAGGATGGTAATAATATTGTAGGGAGTTTGTGTGATGAGTTTAAGGAGGTTTCAGTGACATGTTAGGATGTCTCACAAACTACTCTCATAAAACTATACTTAAGGATAATACCATACCAGTAGCTTGTGAAATACAAGGGGTGCTTTTGGCTCTAAGGGAATGTAAGTGCTCTGAACTTGACAAATTGAAGATGGAGGGAATCATGTTAGAGACAGAAGCGATCGAATGTCATGCCCCAGTAGTGCTAGTACGCAAAGTATTCTGGAGAGGTAAGGATCTGGGTAGACTTATGAGGACTTAACAGGAATGTGGTAGTAGATAGGTACCCACTCCCTAACATTGCCGAGATGCAGGCCCTGCTTGATGGAGTTATAATGTTTTCCATGTTAGATCTCAGGGCTGCATAGCACCATATAAAGTTAGATAGTCAGTCCACCGATTTAACTTCTTTTATTACTCTCTTTAGATTCTTCAAATTTGTGAGACTACCACTTGGTTTGAATTCAGATGACCTTGACTGGTAGGTCGCTCCCCCACCACACAGCTCCGTCTGTGTGCCCTGCTGCTGCCCCTGATTGTGCTCGTTTTTTCCTTTCTGTGCCCCCTTGCTGCCCCTGATTGTGCTCGCTTTTTTCCTTTCTGTGCCCCCTTGCTGCCCCTGATTGTGCTCGTTTTTCCTTTCTGTGCCCCCCTTGCTGCCCCTGATTGTGCTCGTTTTTCCTTTCTGTGCCCCCTTGCTGCCCCTGATTGTGCTAGTTTTTCCTTTCTGTGCCCCTTGCTGCCCCTCATTGTGCTCGTTTTTTTTCCTTTCTGTGCCCCCTTGATGCCCTGATTGTGCTCGTTTTCCCTTCTGTGCCTGTTTCCCACCGCTGCGCCCCTGCGGCCCCGCCCCCTCACTGCCCATTCGCTGCCCCATTCCCTGCTCCTCCCTCCCACCTCCCCATTTATGGCAGCCGCTGTGCGGCCGCGCCGCTGGCGCGCCGAAGGCGCGCCTAAGGCAAGCCCGTCTGCGCCCGTCCGCGCCGTGATCGCGCCCAGCGCCAGACCCCCTGGTCCAGGCATCCCCCGCGCCCGCCACATCAACAGACGCCGATACGACGCCAGCACCCTCCACGCACTCAACCCCGGAAAAGATCACGCCTGCTACCAAGCCACCCCGAAGCGCACCCAAGGGCCCTTCACCTGCCGGAACTGCAGCTTCGCCAGCACCCGCCCCGCCAAACCACCGCCCAGGAAAGAACCCAACTACCTCAGATGCATCCTCCTCAACACCCGCTCCGCCCGCAAACACGCCATCGAACTCTGGGACCTTCTCGACTCAACCTCCCCAGACGTCGCATTCCTGACGGAGACCTGGCTGAATCCCGCTTCAGCCCCCGACATCGCCATTGCCATCCCGGACGGATACAAGATCACCCGCAGGGACCGCACCAACGGAGTCGGAGGAGGCATCGCCATCGTCCACAGGAACACCCTCAGAGTCTCAACCAACACCGACGACACCCTCAGCACCGCCGAACACATGCACTTCCAGATCCACACCGATCCCAACACCACCCTCAGAGGAACCCTCATCTACAGACCCCCGGACCCCGACCACAGTTCAGCGATTCCATCGCTGACTTCGTCAGCACACACGCCATCGCCTCCACGGACTACATCCTCCTCGGGGACCTGAACTTCCACCTCGAGAACAACAAGGACACCAACTCCACCACCCTGATCGACAACCTCGCCACCCTCGGACTCAGACAGCTCGTGACTACACCCACCCACGCCGCCGGCCACACGCTCGACTCCATCTTTTCCGCAAGCCCACACGTCTCCTTCAACCACACCTCCGAACCCCACTGGACTGACCACCACTGCATCCACTTCACCTACAGGAAGCCCACCACGCACCACCGCACCGAACAAATGCCTCGCCACTGCTGGAGCAGAGTCACGGAAGACCAGCTAACCACAACCCTCGCCTGAGCCCACCCGCCGAACCCTCCGACCCCGACACCGCCGCCCGCAACCTCAGACAGTGGATCGACGACTGCGCCAACACCCTCGCCCCACTCAAGAATCCGCCCAACAGCCACACCAGCAAGAAAGCCACCTGGTTCACCGAAGACCTCCAGGCCTCCAAACGAACATGCCGAAAACTGGAGAAGATCTGGCTCCACGAACGGACAGCTACGCCGCCCACAAGAGCGCCACCCGCAGTCACCATCACCTCATCAGATCCGCCAAAAGGGCCTCACTCAAAGACCGCCTAGACAACAACGCACACAACAGCAAAGAGCTCTTCAACATCGTGAAGGAACTCTCCAACCCCAGCTCCAACACCAACGACATCCAGCCGTCGCGAGACCTGTGCGACTCACTGGCCACCTTCTTCCACCGCAAAATCGCCGACATCCACGACAGCTTCAACACCACGACCGCCCCGGCAACCACCGAGACCACTGCCCCCACAACCACCAACCGCCTGCTCTCCTGGACCAACATCAACGACGAGGACACCAGCGAGATCATGAACACCATCCACTCCGGTTCACCGCTAGACCCGTGCCCTCACCACATCTTCAACAAAGCCAGTACAGCCATCGCGCCCCATCTCCGGAAAATAATCAACATCTCCTTCGAGACAGCAACCTTCCCGGAAAGCTGGAAGCACGCCGAGATCACCGCCTTACTCAGGAAACCCAAGGCAGACCCCAAGGACCTCAAGAACTTCCGACCCATCTCTCTGCTCCCGTTCCCCGTGAAGGTCACCGAGAAAATCGTCAACAAACAACTGACCCGCTACCTCGAGGAGAACAACATCCTGGACCCTTCCCAGTCCGGCTTCCGCAGCAACCACAGCACCGAAACCGCCCTCATCGCCGCCACCGATGACATCAGGACCCTGCTAGACAACGGAGAAACAGCAGCCCTCATCCTCCTGGACCTATCAGCCGCCTTCGACACGGTCTGCCACCACACACTACGAACACGCCTTCACGACGCCGGGATCCAAGAGAAGGCCCTGGACTGGACCACATCCTTCCTTTCCGGCAGAACACAAAGCGTCCGCCTCGCCCCCTTCCGATCCAAGGCCACCAAGATCATCTGCGGCGTACCCCAAGGCTCCTCCCTCAGGCCCTATTGTAGGTTTTTCTTTTCCGGAAGCGTGCAGGTTGAAGCAGGAGGTCTCTGGCGGATCGGGAGTTTCTGATTCCTCCGGATACCACCAATTTCTGTGCAAGGTAAGCAGGGGAGTTTGAGTATAAGGCCTTGTGTGTGATGCAGGCCAGTTTAAGCTGTATTCTAGAGAGGAGTTACATTTTCATGGTTCTCTCAATATAACTCTGAGTTTTGTGACATAAAAAGGGCATGTCGCAATGCTGCATCATTGCAAAGCTTTGATACTAAGGGGCAACCCTATCCTCGAAACAGATGCGAGTGTGAAGGGATTAGGGGCAGGGCTAAAACAGATGAAAGGGGGAAAAGAAGAGACTATTATGTTTTTTATCTAGGGTGGTAGTTGGACATTGAGAAGGTGTTAGAATGGAAAATTATGCTTTCGCATTGTTTTACGTAAGTTAGCATTCGCTGCGCCATTTTGCGTGAGGGCGCCATTTTGTATCATAATCGAAACTAATCCTTTGCCATTTCCGAGAAACGGCCTTCTCTAGGTTATGTTTCTTCGGAGCTGAGTTTTGCTACACTAATAAATGCACTGTTCTTATTAGCGCATACCTATCCTGTTAGATAAAGGCCTTCTCCCACTTGTCTAGTGGTGGGTACAGGCAGTGTGACCTTGAATAGTAGATAATGTGTGCCCGGCCTCAGAATCAAAACATACTCCATTGTAATTTACTGTCCAGCTGCATCTCCCTGGAAAATTCCATGGTGGGCGTGCTTTCATTGGTTTCAAAGTGTACATAATGTATTGTTATGCTTGCTGATGTCAGTCCCTCTGCAGCACTCCTGGCGACTGGGCAGACAGGGCTCCGCTCTGAGTGTACTCTGAATAAACTGTTATTGGTTTGTATCCTCTACTGTCTGACCAACTCTTCATTTGGTATGGAAGGCTGAGAGGTGGTCGTGAGTGACCCGGGTGACCCTAATCGGGCCACTTCCTTCAAAGGAAACACTGTGTATATACTTTGCGATAAAAAAGCTAAAGAAATTTCTTAGGGGAGAAACTTTCATAGTTAGGTCTGACCATAAATCCCTGAAAGATGTGATTCTAAAGTAATTGGATGTGATATCGTCAAGAATTTGTAAGTGGGTGGTTGCCCTGCAGGATTTCAATTTTAGGGTTGAATGCATTTCAGGGATGGAGAATAGAGTGGCCGACTGCCTGTCCTGGTGAGTGTCTGAACAAACTAGAAAAGAAGAAAGAATGGAGGAAGATTTTATTGTGTGTGAAATCATAGAGGGTGTTGTTGGTAAAGAAGAATGGAAAGGTTTGTTAACTAATGATGTCGTCCTACAAGAAGTTATTAGGCAGGTCTCTAATGGCAGGTTGGGAAAGAACAATGCAAGTGAAGAAGTCCAGAAATAATGGAATGTAAGAGATGAACAGTCGGTTAATGATAATCTCCTTTGGAGAGGTACAAAGTTAGTACCTCCCAGCGAGCTCAGGGAAAAACAAATTTATTTGGAACATCAGGGTCACCAAGGTATTTCAAAAACCAAAGAAAGGACCAGGTTGTACTTTCGGTGGCCGGGAATAGATATGCAAGATGAAAGGGTGGTGAGAGCTCATATGGCGTGTGTCTCCAGTGACAAACTGTGTAAGATCAGGGACAACTGATAGTCATGAGAGAAATTTCAGTAAGGTTCTGGTAGGAAATTGCATTTGGCATTCTAGGACCTGTTGTGAGCAAGTTGGGTCAGTACTATGTTCTTGTCTTAATGGACATGCTTTTGAGGTAGCCCAAGATATGTATCACACAACATATAGAAACATCTAAAGTTGTTGAATTTCTTGATGACTTTTTCAGTAGAGAAGGGCTACCTGAATGTATACTAACAGATAACGGAGTCTAACTGGTATTAAAGGAAATGGAAGAGTTCATATCAGAGAGGGGAATCAATCACAAAAATAGGCGCTCTCATCATCCCGAGACGAATGGTACGATAGAGTGGTTTAACAGAGTTTTGAAAGAGCCCATTCAGATAGCTAAGTCTCAGAACAAGGATTGGAAGTCTGTGACTGTGGAGAGGGTGAAACTGTATAGACTTACACCTCATTCTACCACAAGCAGAATGCCATTAAAATTTTGTTCAGGAGCAGAAAACCCAATACTATGATGATTCCTAGTTGGATGCATTTGTAAGAATGTGGGCAAACTCACAGGTGAAAGAGTGGGAAGAAGGACAAAACAAGAAAACTCAATTTCGATGTAAGACTCTGTAACAAATATAAAGTTGGGAGAAACTGTGCGGGTACGTTTTCGACTTTTTTGGCAGCCGACTGAAGTCATAGACCAGGAATGATATAGGGATATTTTGAGGACCTTTTGGGCGAAACGGACGAAAGCACTAACAAAGATAGTGAGGTATTTTTCATGTTACATACATCTTAAACATATGGTAGCTTAACCATCATGGCTAAACTGATGGAAACATGCAATTAGAAAGGATCTATTTTTTGATACGCCTTGAAAAAGCCCCGGCTTGCAAACCAAGGGCGAAACGCTTGTTGGCTGATCCGCTTTCTCAGGTAGCTTTTCTATGAATGCAGCATGAATTAAAATATGACATAGAGATACATAATAACGTTTGGAAGTTCATGTTATTGAGAAAAGAAAAATTCCTACACATTGGAATTGAATCCATCCATCTATTATTCTGCCTGTTGCTCAGGAAACTTTTAAACATAATTGCAATTCAATGGGTAAGGTGTTTCCCACTGCCTAGAGCAACAGAAACAAGATAAAATTATTTTGAAAAATTGAGGACAACTTCTGGATCAAAATACCCCTTGTACCTTCATTGTCATGCATTTGGAATTTAGGTAGGATAGATTTTATTTCTTCAGGCTTGGTGGGCCACAAAAGTCCTGACCATGAGCAACATGATTGTCCTGATCTATCTATGGCTATGAGTGAATTTTACTTGTATCAATTTTGCATACTGTGTTTACTAAAGAATATGTGTGGAATATATATTACTTGTCAAGTTTTGTATGCAGTGATCCTGTATATTATCTTTGTAATTTCTTTCTGTATATATTAAGACACATTTATAAATTGGGTTGTTACAGCAATTATTAGGGAGCAGGTATGTGGTATCTTAGCATGGTAATAGCTTAGGAATAGTATGGTAATAGCTTAGGAATATAGAACTATAGAACATGGAATTCAGCTCTGAGAAGGTTGAGAGACTGTGTAATGATGCAGGTCAGTTACCAGTTGGCAGCCTTTGTGGATGGGACGTCTCCCATATACTGATGTACTTAATAAAACTGACATTTCCATTATTACTGCCTGGGCATCCTGTTTCTCTACAGTGGCACTGTTTGTTGGTTGATTGTCAACCTTCCATGGTCATGGCTTAGGTAAAAGTAACCCTTTCCTTCATACATTGCATTATATATTTAAAAGAATTGTCATTAGTTGTGTGATTGTTCACTTAGGTCACATATTTATTGCATAGTGTGGTCTGTGTGATCCATGGCATATTGTCCTGTGGTTTCATTTTGTGTCTTGGATGTATTTTTTTATGTTTCTTAATTCATGTTACATTTGAGATCTTGTGCCCATCCAGAGTCAAGATGAGTTCTCGAAACCCCACATTGCCATATTATTCCAAACTGGCTTAAGCATAAATACCAAACACAAGGAGATGATGGACGGAGCGCTGAAACTTTTCAGACCCTCACCCCAAGTCACAGACCATGCTTGAATCCATCATTGTTCTTTATACCCCGAAACCGGTCCCAGGATACTTGTTTCCGGTCCATGGAGGACCTGGCTTGGCAGTTTGGGCTGGACTGTTCCCATGAGGCACATGGTCAAGACTGATTTGCATATGGCTGGGTCTAAACTGGGGTGGCATGGTGAGCAAAAGAACGGTCGATTTAACCCAGATCTCTTGACTGGGGGTGAATGTTTGATTTGCTCTGCATTCCATCCATCATCTGTGTGTCTTTTGCTTTCTTGTCCCAAGTGTGCTGGGTATGCCCAGACGTTGGTCCCAGGCTCACTGTGTCACTGGATTCAAGCTAGCCTGACTGATGAAGGTGATGCCCCGAAACCGGTCCCAGGATGCTTGTTTCCAGTCCAGGGAGGGCCAGGCTTGGCAGTTTGGGCTGGACTGTTCCCATGAGGCACAGGGTCAAGACTGATTTGCATATGGCTGCGTCTAAACTGGGGTGGCATGGTGAGCAAAAGAACAATGGAGTTAACCCAGATCTCTTGACTGGGGGTGAATGTTTGATTTGCTCTGCATTCCGCCCATCATCTGTGTGACGTTTGCTTTCTCGCCCTAAGTAAGCCGGGTATGCCCAGACGTGGGTCCCGGGCTCACTGTGTCACTGGATTCAAGCTAGCCTGGTTGATGAGGGATGAAGCCTCGAAACCGGTCCCAGGATGCTTGTTTCCAGTCGAGGGAGGACCTGGCTAGGCAGTTTGGGCTGGACAGTTCCCATGAGGCACAGGGTCAAGACTGATTTGCATATGGCTGAGTCAAAACTGGGGTGGCATGGTGAGCAAAAGAACGGTGGATTTAACCCAGATCTCTTGACTGGGGGTGAATGTTTGATTTGCTCTGCATTCCATCCATCATCTGTGTGTCTTTTGCTTTCTCGCCCCACATGTGCCGGGTATGCCCCAGATGCGGGTCCTGGGCTCACTGTGTCACTGGATTAAAGCTAACCTCGCTGATGTGGGGTGATGCCCCGAAACCGGTCTCAGGATGCTTGTTTCTGGACCAGGGAGGACCTGGCTTGGCAGTTCGGGCTGGACTATTCCCATGAGGCGCAGGGTCAAGGCTGATTTGCGTATGGCTGGGTCTAAACTGTGGTGGCATGTTGAGCAAAAGAACAATGGATTTTACCGAGATCTTCAGTCCATCATCTGTGTGTCTTAAGCATGAAGACCAGCATCAAATACTGAAACTTGCAAGAGACAGAAAAGACATCAATTATGAAGGTGCGTCTCTCTCATTGTTCCCGAAATTTATGCATTCAATGCAGAAGTGAGAAGAACGTTTTTACCAGCTAAAAAGCAACTCCAAGACCTTGAAGTTCTCTATGTAATGCTATATCTGTCTAGGCACAGGTTTGAACTAAAAGGTAAGCCTCCACTGTTCACAGATCCGAAGGAAGCATAGAAAATGCTTTGAAAACTCACTAAAACAGCTGTAAAACGTCAAGGACACTCGATCTGCAAGAGGAGCAGCTCATCAATAATCTAGAATAATGTTAAAGACGCCCCAATTCGTGGTGACATTTAATGACTACTTTGCCATTCTGATTCAAAGCTTTTGTGCTGGGTATGATTTATCAATTTGATTTGCAGGGAACAAACTTAAATACATGTCGATCGAGTGATTTTATACTAAAAGATTTTTGCTGATGCTACAAAAGTGTGGGCCGGTAAAATCGATCTATAGTTATATGATTGTCAAATTGCAGAAGTACGTCTAGTATGCACCATATCTGTCGGTGTGTGATACATTACTTAAAACTGTACTTATCTTAAGTTCTAAATTAGTATATATCGTATGGGTAGTGCACGTTTTTGGTAAGTTATTGCCTACTCTTGCTATCGCCCCATTGAGAATGCAGTGGCAAATCATTCCAATGTTGTTCTAAGTCTCATGAAGTTAATTTGGGAGACGTCATCGAGAAGTTTGGGCTCGATGTGGGATGAGGGAGAGGAGTTTGTTTTCTTATAGGTGATGACAGTGACTCACAGATATACATGTATATATGTGACAGTGCAATTATGGGCATGCAATTATTAGTAAATGTTATTACAAGGATATATGCCACCATTAGGTACCACTATCGAAGGTGTCAAGGACAGACCATTGAAATGTATAACATGGAACATAGGAGGTATAAATAATCATCACATATTTCCCCACCCATTTTTCTCAAGCTGGGAAACATATAGGTACCTTTCTACATAATCATCTCAGGGGTGTAGCTATTTCAGTGAAGCTGGACACACAGGGCCTCATCTACAAGAAAATGACGCAGCACAGTGCCGCAAGCCATTTAGCTGTGCCATGCTGCATCATTTTCAAAGCACAAGGATGCGTGTTATTTACAGCAATACAACGCATCCCTGTGAGTTCCCAGGCGCTGGCGCACAATTAGCTGCCATGAGCCAGCGCAGGCACCCTTGCGTCATTTTGCAAGGGTGCCTGCGCTGCAGGGATGATTGTTTCTGTGCAGGAAGGCATACCTTCCTGCACAAAACCAATAATTTATGGCATTTTCCTATTTCTATGCATGCTGCAGAATGCGGAAACATCGAGGAGAAATGAAAGTAATTCTCCTTGTTGCGCCATTCCTATGCCTCCTCTGGGGAGGCATCAGATTCTGACGCATTCCCAGTTTTACAAAATGTTGTATATCTCAGAATGCATCAAGTTCCATGGATGTTGCATGGGAATGCCTCTTTCATGAGAGTAATGTATGAAAGGGGCCCATATTTACAAGGTCATGAAAAGTCATGCAGGGTGACTTCATGAGGCCTTGTAAATATGGGCAAGTCTATTGCGCCGCTGGTGCGTCAAAAAAAGTGATTCACCGGCGGCGCAATCGGCTTGTAAATGAGGCCCACAGTTTAGACCGACTTACACAACAGCAGACAATGTGGTTCACTGTTACAGTTGAAGAAATTTAAGGGTGATAGGTAGACTAAAAAATGGATCAGCACCTGGAAGTGATGGGCTTCTTACAGAATTTTATAAGATGTAGGCAGGAGAGTTAAAACCATTTCTCGTGGCAGTATATAATGGCATCTTTGAATGTGAAAGACTGCCAAATACTCCTAAGAAAGCGATAGTAATAAAGCTACTCAAGCCTGTTAAACCACTTATGTAGATCCTATCATCTGTTATCACTGATCCATGTGGACAGCAAAATCATGGCCAAGATTTTGCCCAATAGGATCCTTCCTGAGATAATCAGGACATATAATCAGTCTTAATACTGGGTAGATCTATGATGAATAATCTACGTACACTTTTTGCCATAGCCCATCAGATTAACCTAGGGGTCGACGACTGTGGTGCCATTTTGGATACCACCAGGGCTTTTTTATTCATTTGAATGACCCTTTCTTCTGACAGTTATTGAGAACCTAGGCATGGGGAAGGCCATGTTGAAATGGATTACACTGTTATATATCCTGCCCACAAATCTGATTACTGTTATTGGACAATTGTCAACCCTGTTCGAACAAAGTAGAGGAGCGCCTGACACCAGTTGCTGCAGCCCGTCACCAGCAAGGGACTCCCTGTCCCAGGACACACCGCACCAGAAGGAGGGGCTATGGGCATCAGTTTCACGCTCTTAAGCGATTCATCACTCCTGTGCTCGTCAGAGACCAGAGGAGGCTGGGCTGGGCCCCCGTCTTCGTTCACCGACTCCTGTAAAGAACTTTGCTTAGAATCTACATCATGCTGCAGTACGTAAAACAGCCTGCAAAGGAATATTTGGATCGAGGCTATCAAGATTTGGGTACCAGAGAGGAAGGATGGAACCACCAGCTTATGCACTCTTGCGGTGACCATCACCTTCACCGCTTGTTTCTCATCCAGAGGCGGATATGTTTTGTGTACACTGCTGGATCTCTTCTGCCTGGACGTGACTCAATTTGTCCGATTCCTTTGGTTGCTCCCTCTGCTAGTGTGGTAGTTGCATCTATCTCAATCTATTGATAACCTATTTTAAATTGATATTGAACTAACATCCACTCAAAAGATGGTAAAAAGGAAGACCACAGGGATAAAGATGGCTCCTCAAGAGACCCCATGGCACAACTCTTGACTCTTTCTTGGTGCGTGCTGCAAGAGTCCTAGATAATGAAATAACACTTACACATCGATGCCTATCAATGGTTAGAGGAGAAATTCACTTATAACACGCAGATAATAATCCCTCTCAAGTCCATGCATCTGCACAAAATGACCTGATCCATCGAGAAAGGGTTGTTACTGAGGCCCTGATAATAGTCCAAAATGCTCCTCCTTCTGCCAATCTTTCGTCAAGAACCGCAAATGGGCCACCAACAAAGAGGAAAAACAAAACAAAACATAGCAGTCCAAATCAAATGACATGCACTAGATCAAAGCTGACCCCAAACATCTGCCAATGTAGGGAGGACAAAGGAGACCTACCACTGCCAACCTGTACAGAAAAGACTCAGTTTGTCAACCTCAATAATGACTCTGATCCTGCACTTGGGCTGAATTTGGACACACTTTTTAGCAAAATTGCATCCACAGTGAAAATTCCACTAACCAAGATACACCTAGCTTTCTGGCAGATCTAACCTCATTGGAATTGAGCAAGATCAATAGTGGACCAACTCACTTAGCGGGACACACGTTAGATATTACATTTTTTAACTCCCCTAATATCATCTGCGGTGCCACTTCCCCACTTACCTGGACAGACCACTCACTTTTAGAGTTCCATATTAAAGGCCCGGGAAAATCTAACATTCCTCGTACTAACCCTACTAGGTGGCGTCGACAATGGTTCAAACTCACGCCAGAGGATTTTGAAAAAAGATTTTTTAGCTCTCACAACTCTGAAACAGGTAATGTGGAGGAACGTCTAGCTTGTTTCAATTCTAATATTAAAACGACCATCGACCGTCTGGTCCCGTTGAAAAAATGCACTAACGTAGCCAGACGCCCCCAGTCAGCCTGGTTCTCTTCTAATCTTTTAACAGAAAAGAGTAGCTGTAAACAATTAGAACGGCTATGGCGTACATCACATCTCCCGCAGGATAAGGAAAGATATAAACTAGCAATGGTGCAATACCATAAAAACATTAAACACGCTCGCAGAACACATATAGTGCAAGAACATGAACAGGCAGGGAATGCACCCAAAACCCTTTACCAGATTTTAAAAACTTTTACTAACCCCAAGGCATGTGACAAAGTAGAAACTCACTCCCAAGCTATATGTGATAAATTAGCCACACATTTTACTCAAAAAATTGAATTAATTTATAATAAAATTACAGCAGCTGGAAGCCCGCAGGGCAAACCTACGACCGACCTACATGCAAGTATAGACAACACACAGAGGCTAGATACATTTGCGGCACTTAAACCTGAAGAAGTGGAGACTTTACTGAAAACAATAAAATCAGGCTCTCCGCTGGACATCATCCCTGCTAAGATCACCTCGCTGCTAGCCAAACAACTTGCTGCTCCTATTTGCTCTACTCTAAATTGTTCTTTAGAAAAGGGCACCCTCCCTACCGCTTGGAAGGCGGCACAGATAATTCCCATCCGGAAAAACCCCAAAGCCCCAATGGATGATTTATCCAACTACCGTCCCATTTCGTTATTACCACTCCTGAGCAAGGTACTAGAAAAGCACGTGAATATGCTTTTGTCTGATTTTGTCGAAGTTTCTAACTGCCTTGATGTATCTCAGTCGAGCTTTCGACCCAGACACAGTACGGAGACTGCCTTGATTGAAGTTACCAATAACATCAGAATGTCCCTAGACAACGGTCAAGCGGTACTGCTGGTGTTACTTGACTTATCGGCAGCCTTCAATACCATCTCTCATCAGACCTTGCACAGGAGGCTTGGGGAAATCGGCATCCATGGGAGTGCTTTGAAATGGATGACGAGTTTTCTGTCTGATATAACTCAAACTCTAAATCTGGGCCTGTTCCGTTCCAAAACCACACAATTGACTAAGGGAGTGCCGCAGGGCTCATGTTTGAGTCCCACACTATTCAACATTTATGTGGCCCCCTTAGCAAGATTGCTAAAGAACTTAGGCTTTGTCCCTATGTCCTATGCTGATGACACCCAGCTTCTATTCACGTTTGAAAGGAACAATCCCAATGCCCAGATGATCTTCGCAGAGGGCATACGCTCCATTGAAAGATGGATGCAAAATAATTTTCTCCAGCTCAATGCAGGAAAAACGGAGATAATACCGTTTGGCGAAGCAATGTTGAGGTGGTCTCCGGGGTGGTGGCCCGAGGAAATGGGCACCGCACCCACGCCTAAATAAGTAGCAAAAAACTTGGGGGTCCGCTTGGACCAAAAGTTGACTATGAAAGAGGACGCAACATCTACGCTAGGGTCATGATTTTATGTGTTGGGGCTTCTAAGGAAGGTATTTCCCTTTCTGCCTCTACACACACGAAAAACTCTTATCCAGGCGTTAGTGTTAAGCCGACTAGATTACTGTAACTCTCTGATGATTTCAGCAAATGAAGCATCTCTGAATAGGCTGCAAGTAGTTCAGAACACCGCGGCCCGTTTGGTAGCCAACTGTCCCCCACGAACTTCTTCTTTGCCCCTTTTGCGACAGTTACACTGGCTGCCAATACGAATGCGAATTCAGTTTAAGATTTGTTGCATTGTGCACAAATCCTTGAATGGTAAATGCCCCAGCTACTTAATGAAGAAATTGACCAACTACCTGCCTACCCGATCCCTCCGTTCAGGATCCAAATCTCTCCTTGTCACTCCTCGTTATAGGAAAGAGCGCCTGGGAGGAAAAGCTTTCTCCCATGTAGCCCCTACCCTCTGGAATGAACTACCAGTGCCCCTCCGACTTTGCCCGGATTATCTACAGTTTAGAAAACACCTTAAAACCCTTCTGTTCTAACTCTATCTATATGTGACTGGTAGCAGCAATCTGACAGCGCGGAGATACCCCTGAGGGGGTGATTCAGGCCCTCTATAAGAAATCAAATCAAATCAAATCTGCTAACCTCTCTCCGCTCTTGCAGAGACTTAGTAATCTAGAGGCTGCTGTGATAAAATTTCAGAGCACTGTAGATATTATTAGGAAGTCTGATATCCCCATGAGGCCAGTTTTGGGGAGTTGTAGCACTAATGCAGGTGACCAAGAGGCAATTAGATCAAAGACACAATCTCAGACCCAGCTGTGCAAATCTGCCCCCACTATTTCCCATGTAACTAAACGTTTTAGGGACTTCATCCCAGGAACAGGGGGCATGGAGCCCAGTGCAGTGTATCCAGAGTTGAGGTCGTCAAATCAACAGGCCTACAGGGAATTGAAGCCTGTGTTAAGCAAAGTAGCAGTAGAAGAGAAGATAGATCTAACACAGAGGCAACTCCCCAAGCAGATTATAACACTTATGGATCTCCAAATCAGGAGAAACTGGATTTACCATCTGAGTGCCTCCCTTATGTGGCAATTTTAACTAATGCTCCCCATCTACCCGCCATAAAAACTGAGTCCTTGAGTCAACTGAATAACAAAGTTTGCCACTGGCTATCACGCAACACAGATTTCTCTAATTCCAGTTATCATGACATCCTATTTGTTAGAAGAGTGGGATGGATAGGCCCCTTGAGAAAAAGGATCCAGGGGGATTGCATTGTGGTCCACTGCAGGTCCCCTGATCTTGCTAAAACAATTGATTAAGTCTTGGGAGAAGCTTGCAGGGGGGGCATTGACCACCGGATTAATATTGTGTCCCTGGGGTACTTTTACAGGTATCTCATGCAATCTTGTGTAATTACACCTAGCCCCTGTTGCCTAACCCAGATCCAGCATCAGAGCCACCATACCCTCATACCAACAACTAACAATAGGTTCCAGCCCTTAACTGATCTTGACAGCTTTCATTGACTCATAAGGGGTAATACTGAAAGTAAAAAGAATCCAGCCAAAGAATTAACAAGACATTCCCAGAGGACTAGATTCCTTAGTGCTAATACCACGCTTAATATGCAAATTATTCCATCTCAAGGCTATGTTCATCTGGACCATGATTCAAATCTAGGTATAGAAGAGCCTGTTGAGGGCCCCCCGTTACAGGCATTTCCTAATCCCAAAGACCAACAAAAAATTATTTTGTGGAACGCAGCAGGGCTAAGAACTAAACTGTTGGATTCTAACTTGGCTAACTTAATATGTGATTGCCATATATGCATGTTTCAGGAAACATGGTCTATAGAACCAATTTTTAAAGTAGGATACACCAACTTCAGTATTCAAGCTAGACCCTCACCAAGAGGTCGACCATCTGGAGGACTACTCATTTGGGTCAGGACAAGCCTGGTCTGCAAAGCCAGTAGACTAAACATCGAGTCTGATGATATATTAGGCCTCAATCTTATATCCACAAAAGGGGAGTTTGCCATAAGATTAATCAACATATATAACCGTTTCAAGAACAAGAATCAGGAATCCACCACAATAGCACTTTTGACTAACTTCCTAGATAATGCAGACAGAGGGAAACCCTATTTTGTAGCTGGAGATTTCAACGTCACATACGAGCCTGCGGCCTTTGTCCAGGACCTAGTACAATAGAAAGAACTAGCAAGGGGTATTAAGAAACTGCAGGCGCCCCCGCTTAAGAAATACATGAAGGTGGGGCAGCAAGTTCTAGCTCTTACCCTAACTCAAGGAGTACATGCCTGTAATGGGCGGACGCAATCTGACTTAGAAGCTACCTTCATATTTAAGAGGGCGAACGTTAGAAGTAGGATTGAGCACATCATTTTCGATCTAGACCTATGGCATAAAGTAACTGATATGACCATTATACCATGGCACAACAGTGACCATAATGCATTGGTTCTGGGATTAGCCAACACTCCTTTCTTGCCAAAGAATTCTGACAGAAGGGTTTCCCCCATAGTCACCACAAATGATGACAGACGGATCAAATGAAACCACATAGTCTCAGACAAGAACTCTCTAGCTAATATATATGATGAGGTAGCGTTTTCCCTTGAAAACCTGAGCAATCTGCAATGCGATGATTTAACCATTATGTCCATTTTTTATACATCCGTAAATACAGGGACCCCCTCTATAATACTGAGGTCAGGGAGAAAGAGGGGAAAACAATAAACTAAGGCAAAAAAACTCTCCCCTAAGACCTATATTTCTTTACAAAAGATTCAATCTTGTATGGGCTAAAGTTCAGGTACAAAACTACAAAAATAATCTAGTACATCTTTTTATTAAAAATTCCTTTTATTTTTCATTTTAATGATTTTCTTATTTGTTATAATCTGTACACATCAATTAATTGGTAAATACATTTACTAAAGGAACACACTTTCTACAATGATATAATACAAAAATAGTCATAGCAAACTATTGACCCCCAATACATAAATCAATCTAACATGAAACCACATTCATTCCTTACATTCGCTCACAGTCATACAAGACACAAATACACATTTGGATATAAGGAACACATAGATATAAAACGTTTCCGATAGGCAGATACGATAACCAAAGCCAAAAGGTCTGGGCACACATGGTCGACGCGCGTTTCGGTGGAATGACACACACCGTGAACCACCTTCATCAGGACCTCGCCCAAATAGAATACTGTGTCACAAGAACAAATCAAAACGGGGGTACTGAGTTCAATTGTGGATGATGCCCTTTCTCCAAGGAAAGTAGCTAATAAAGTACTGGCCAGCGAAGTCTATGACCAGTTGTAGCTAACCGTCTCCTTCTGATTCAGGTAGATATAGGCTTCTAAATGAATGGTTCAGTATGTTTAGGTCCCCTTCGCCAATAATCAGAGTTATCGATGCTTGTGTATAATGTATGTAATGATCTTGTTCCTCAAAGAGCCGAATATTTTTTGCTTTAAATTGTAGCAAAGAAGATAATCCTACACTGAATGTCCTGAAGTAATCGGTAGGGTAAATCTACCATAAGTATACCCGCTCTTTCCGAGAACAACTCCACATGTCGCCGCGTCCTTCTACGATCAGGAATCCACCACAATAGCACTTTTGACTAACTTCCTAGATAATGCAGACAGAGGAAAACCCTATTTTGTAGCTGGAGATTTCAACGTCACATACGAGCCTGCGGCCTTTGTCCAGGACCTAGTACAATAGAAAGAACTAGCAAGGGGTATTAAGAAACTGCAGGCGCCCCCGCTTAAGAAATACATGAAGGTGGGGCAGCAAGTTCTAGCTCTTACCCTAACTCAAGGAGTACATGCCTGTAATGGGCGGACGCAATCTGACTTAGAAGCTACCTTCATATTTAAGAGGGCGAATGTTAGAAGTAGGATTGAGCACATCATTTTCGATCTAGACCTATGGCATAAAGTAACTGATATGACCATTATACCATGGCACAACAGTGACCATAATGCATTGGTTCTGGGATTAGCCAACACTCCTTTCTTGCCAAAGAATTCTGACAGAAGGGTTTCCCCCATAGTCACCACAAATGATGACAGACGGATCAAATGAAACCACATAGTCTCAGACAAGAACTCTCTAGCTAATATATATGATGAGGTAGCGTTTTCCCTTGAAAACCTGAGCAATCTGCAATGCGATGATTTAACCATTATGTCCATTTTTTATACATCTTCTTAAGGCAATTAAGAGCCAATTCTTAAGACAAACAGTAAGCACGACCCCTAGACACAAGAATATGCCCTGGTTTAATGGGAACTGCAAACAGGCAAAGTCTGCCTTAGTTGCAGCAGTAAAGGGTGAGAGCAGTGCCCAGATAGTGGAGAGAAGAAGAGTCTACAACAAGGCCCAGACAGAGGCTAAGAAAAGAAGGGAGGAAGTAAATTGGCGCACTTTGGCAGAAGCATCAAGATAGAAAAATAGCAAACTGTTTTGGCACTTATTGACCAAAGGGGCAGTGTACACAGAAATAAAAGAGGATTTTTTATCCAACGACTTGTTTGGGAGGAGCACTTTACAAAGTTATATGCCATGGAGGGCAGCGACAAAAGTTCGAATCTAGAGTCAGTTGCAGAAGAAGTAGTCTCCTTTACTCTAGAAGAAACTGTAACGGCAATCAACAGCCTGGGAAAGGGTAAAGCTACAGGTTTAGATAAGATACTGGGGGATCTTTATCAATCAGAACTCACTATATTGGGTCCTATACTTCACTTAACATTTAATGCAATAACATGAGGAGGGGATATCCCAAGTACTTGGAAGGGTGCCAAAATTATCCCGATTTTTAAAAAAGGGGAAAAGGCCCCTCCTCCAATTTCAGACCTATCAGCCTTATAGATACGGCTCAGTAAGTCTTCAGCAAATTGATCCTGATTGACCCTAAAATTTTGGGTTGAGGATAACAACATACTGTCTCACCTACAAGCTGGCTCTAGGGAATCTACTAGCACCCTAGATCAGGTATTCCCCTTCCTACTGATTACCTGGAAGGAAGTCATCATTAGAAAGGGTCACCTATATGTAGTGATCTAAAGCAAGCATTTGACTCCATAAATCGCACTAAATTATGGGTTGCCCTCCGGGATCTTGGCCTGCCAAATGGGCTGTTACAACTTATTGTGTGTATGCACCAGGATAATTATGCCCAGGTCCGATGGGGCAAACTCACTGGGAAGATAGGAGTGCACAAAAGAGTACGACAAGGATGTGTCTTAGCCCCAACCCGGTTTACCTTATACATAAATGGCTGATTAAAGCTCTGTACAGCTGCTGGGGCGATCCTCCGAAGCTTGCGGGTAGACACATTCCATCAGTCCTGTTTGCAGATGATACACTATTGATCGCAAAAACACCTATGGGCATCCAAAATATACTGAACAGATTTCCAACAGCCTGCACTCACTTTGGTCTAGAGATAAATTGCTCAAAGACTAAATTCATGGCTTTTAACCCCCACCGCTGTTTTAGAGGGAAAATTAGGTTGGGCTCAACCATGCTTGACCAAGTCAAGGTCTTCGACTATCTAGGTGTCAGACTGAATAGCAATCTGAGCTGGACAAACCAAATCGAAAAGAGTACCATCACACAACAGTATGTTGACTAAGCAGTGGCCAAAAAACTAAATTAATCTGTTCATGTCCCTATTTCTCCAGCCCTTGAAATACACTGAGCTAGAGGTCTGGGGGCAGCACTCTATGGTGCAGAATTGTGGGGTTTAGACCAGACAAAGAGTTTAGAGCTGGCAGAAAAGAAGTTCACAAGGTCCTTATTAAAACTGCCAAATAGCACCCCACTTTTACCGGTTCGGTTAGATCTTGGCCTAAGAAGGGTTAAACATTTAGCAGAATTGAAATCTTTATTGTTTTTGGTTAGAATATGGTCCGGTAAAACACAGATCCCAGTAAAAGAAGCCTCGACAGAGGAATAGGACGGGTGAAGTGGTTCAGAGAGGTGAGGTACTGGTTAATGAGATTAGGGATGAAGGCCATGTGGGAAGATCCCAAATCCCTGACAAAAGATTCAGTACCTCTTTTAGAAACAAAGTTTTTGGCTGATATCCAGGAATCATGCTATGTTGCTGCAGCACAGGGCTCCCTCACAGGAAGGTTTTTAGAGTTGTAAAGTGCTTTTTTATTTGTGTCAATAATGGATGAAATTGAACCTCCACATGCATGTGCACTTTACTTACAATTCAGGTACTGAACTTTACAGTTGAACAACAGCAGAAGTAGATGGACATGGGCCACTGTAACTCCGACATGCCCTGCATGTACTCTTAGTCCTGAATTATTAGACCACTATATGTTTTTTTGTCCCTACTCCGCACAGATTAGGGAAAAGTGGCTTATACCCCCATGCCGGATTTTATCGTTCATGCGACCAGCAGTGGCTCTCCGAGTTTTTAGATCAGATTTAACAAAATGGCTAGCATTTGCGATATCACGGTATCTGCTTTATAACTGGCATATTAGGTCTAACCGCAAAGTAAAGCAGAGGACAATACAGGCTAAGGTATAGCTGGGTAACAACACACTGACTCTTTGAATATTATTTCTTTGTCTTTTTTTTATGTCAATTGGTCATAAGTCTCTATTCATTTTTTTGTATTTTAAATGTTAAAAATTTTTATGACATGATTATTTATACTTCAAAACGGGGGAGACACTGTTCCAGGTGAGGGGTGCAATGTGTCACCCACTCACTCCAAGGAGTACTAGAGTACTGGGTCGAACTGTAACCTCCCCTTAATGGTCTGTGCTACCACCCTCTGTATGACCTTACAACCACCAGTCTCTACTCGTGGCCACACCTAGGTCTTGTTAAGGCATCCTGAGAGGACAAATTCCCATGACACTGTCAGATCTATTCCATGCACTACCCTAGGCCGAGATCTCTCGCCCCTCTACATACTTGAAATAGCCCAGGGTCCCTGCTACCTCCAGTCCCTATATCTGGCGACACCAAGGCACTGTTGGGGCTACCAGAGAGGACTACTTCCTCTGAGATCGTTAGATCTATTCCATTCATCACCTTAGGCCCAGATCACTCGCACCCCAACATTCTTTTAATAGCACAGGGCCCCCTAGGTCTCATCAGTGTGGATACCCCCTACTTGCCATAGGGTATAGCTCATGTCTCCGCCAGAGAGTTATGCTGGTGTACAGATGAGGACTGATTGACAATAACCATATACTGGGCAATTCACCTTATGTGACACTCGCTCACATTACACTATGCCCCATGTTCATCTAGGGTACTTCTCCCTATTTGTCTTCTTTTTCCGACCACGTTTTAACGTCACACGCCCCATTACATCGGCGTCAGTAACCCATGACAACCACAACTGCACGCTCACGCGCAGATCATGAGAAAGTACAGACTTCCCTGCACGCATTCGCACTGCCTCTAGATCTCAACACTAGACACCGGCACATGCGCACGCACTGTCCCCTTGACTCAGCATTCCGGAAGGAGGGACCGCCCCAGCAACAATTACGGCGAGTATATCAGGGCTCCTCGCGTCCCGTCCTGTTCACATACGGGCAGGCGTCGGACGGGGTAGGTGCTTGTGAGCCGGCACCCGAGCAAATTGTAAGTAGCAACCCAGGATCTTGAACCCAGGATTTTGTACAGTAAGTAGCTATAGGACATTGGCCTTTGAACCAGCCTGCCTCATACTCACATATTGTTTTACTGTGTTGTTCTCGCCTCTCTAGCCCGGTAAGGTGCGGGCATCTGACACCATTAGCCCATGGAGTAATTCTCCTTTTTGTTATTAGGTAAGGGCTCCATACCATACTGCATATCGACTTATAAGTGTTTAAGCGCATGTCCTTTAAGCGTCAGACACTCTACCACACTTTGCTTCTTCCAGAGAACGGACAGTTCCGCAAACAATCATGGATCTGCTTGTATCTGTGGTTACTACTATTTTTTAAACCGTATATAACATTGCACCAGCTGATCCTCTACACATATATGCCCCACTATATGTATCATCTATATGACGCTGGCCTTTGCTGCTGGGCACTCTCTAACAAGGCGCGTTCACCGACAAGGGTTACTCCGGGGGAGCCGACGGGGCCACAGACGAGATCGCCAGCTTTTCTGGCGAGTCCTTCTGCGGCCCGTTTGCGCACTCCCTGTGAACCACCATGTTGGGTACTTGCCCCCATGATACTCTCACTCAGTCAGTCTCTTGGTGTTTTTTAATGCACTTATGTGCGCCACCTTGATGTACATTACTGAGGCAGATCTCAACGCCTCTTTCTAGTTGCCTGATGTATGTCTCGTTGTTTCTTTGTCTCCTAGGTCACATCAGGAGCGTTCCAACTATTTAGTTGCAGCCATTCTGTAGGGTTCACAGATTAGGCCCGCCCTGATTCCACAGAGGGTTCCTTACCCCTTTCACCTATTATTCACATGCACTATTCACACTACACTTGATCTTCTGGTCCTGATGAAGCGCCACGGATCATTATGACCGCATGGGCACGAAACATGTTGACCCCTTAGTTACCCAGGCACATTGCGCCAATTGGGGTAACTGTTAACCTTCGGGTTTTTATTCTGACAAGGGTACCGTCACAATAAACACAGTCCTTTGGTAACCCTTAGCCAGTTTTAACCTTGCACGCACTGACTCACCCTCCATATAGGACTCACCCCTCACACCCGCACGCATCATATGGCATTTTGCAAAAGATCTCCGCTAAAGCGACCCTTCGGGGGACCCGTAGGGCATTGCAGTGCCGGCCCGATGAGGAGAAAACGCCCGATGATGAAGCATGACATCCTTCGGGGTGTGTGAGGGCAACAAGAGGCAAGACTTGCTCTTCCCTCTCACGAGTGGGTTCTAGACCTAGGTCACCACCTTTCGAACTCTCTTAACACTCTCTAGTGCTCCTTGGAGTGAGAGGGTGACACGTTGCACCCCTCACCTGGAACAGTGTCTCCCCCGTTTTGAAGTAACGATTGACCTGAGGAGCATAGACACTGGACCATAACCTGCTCCTGGTCCCCCCCTCCCCTCTCTCATTGTTGATACATGATTATTTATACTCCATTGTATATTGCATTTTACTAAGGAAGACTGTTGTATATGAACTTTGTGAATGATCTACATATTTGATCGAATAATAAATCTATCTATCTATCTATCAGTAGAGCAACACACATGGGGGGTCGCCTATGCTCTTCACTCATCGGTAGGCTCATGGATGAGAAAATACCATAATCACAGATGAATAACATTTGCCACTCAGAGAATTTTGTTATTGTTAAATGCTGATGGCAATTTAGTATTAGTGAGAGACCCTGAGCATACCTTACTCCCTATTATTTAACAAATTATTACATTTGGAAAATGGTCTGCCCTATTAATAAGTTAGTCTAAGTCAGGTATAATGACCCTAACCATGATAACTAGTCCAATACCAATAAAATGTTTAATCAAATGGCAATTAAAACCAATGTGCTACCTGAGCATACACCACCCCTCAGAGATGAAGATAGTGATGCATGAGGATTGGGGGAAATGCATGGCAAATACTGCTGAACTGCTGGAGAGGTGGATTAGACTTCCACTAACACTAATTGGTAGGATAGGTCGAATGAAGATGCTGCTTTTACCTATATTCCTATATCTGTTCCAAAAGTTCCTCATTCTCCGTAAAAGTTTCTTTTTTTACCAACTCGGTACACTGATGATCAGGCTAGCAAGGTCGGGCGACAATCCAGAATATCTTGGCATCAACTGAAGCTTACTTATGATAAGGGCCATCTTTCAGAAGGCACACAGAACATCTAGAGAAATACAGATTGTGAAGTGTACGATATGGGCATGGGACAGCATCAGGACAATTACTGGGATAGAACAGAAGTATTCACCCTTAATCTCACTGGCTGATACTCCCAGAGTGATAGTGACTACTGAGGAAGGTGGCATTAAATATTTACAAAAAAAGCAGGTGGGCAGAACTGGTGATCTATTCCACAAGAACAAGTTTTTTACCTTCTCAGAATTCTGAAATGGGTCTACAGCCACGACCATGGATACTTTGACTTATCAGAGCATATACCGCTCTTTGGGCCAAATTTATAACACTATGCCAGATGAACTTGCCAAATATAAATCACTTACGCTAAGAATATCTAGCCATAACCATTATAGAATTATTATTACAAGCCTCTATGATTGCGTAGTTAAGGATCTATCACCTGAAATAGCACATGTTAAAAACAAATTTGAACTTGATATAACAGAAGAACAGAAACTTTATTGTAGTAGGTAGAAAAAGATATCTCAACAAATAGTCAACTTCGTTTGATCCATCTCAAAGATACACATCAGGCATATTATACCGCAGCCAACACGGTTAGATTCGGATTACGTGAAAATTTGTTGACGCTGCAGAGTTGCAGATGCTGATTTCTTGCATCTGGCATGAACGTGCTGTCAGGTACAGACATTCTGGCAATGTATATTAATGTTTTTTTGAGAAATGAGTTGCCATGACATGAGGACGTGGCAGACCCTCTCAATTGAACAATTGGCTCTCTGATCTCTCGACATGCCACAACTCTGAGTCCCATATCGCTCTACTCCCCAGCTTTGCCCACACAAAGGACATTTGGTATCCTCTGAGATCTTGATTAAGTGTTCTTGAGATTCGATGTTGACTATGTGTCAGAATATATGTTACACCTGTGGTAGCATTTTAGACATGAATAATTTTAGTGAATAAATAATTATTTTAATGTTAGGTTTAATAGAGATATTAAAATAAAATGATTATAGTTGAAACAATTGCAATTTGATGTACAGAATTGTGTTTATTAATGTAGTTTAGTTATCCCACATTTTCATACATGCGCCATATTAGTTAATATGGATGTTGTCTGATGTTGCTCATTCCATTCTGCTCTTCCCCCTCCCATCCCTTTTCCCTACAATTTCTTCTCTCCCGACAGGCTCAGTGGAAAAATAGACAAGCTGATATCAAAGTCTATTTTAGAATTTGTGTATGTATTGTGAATGAACTTTGCAGTGTTTGCTAAGAATTTGAAACAAACCAATGTCTTTCCTGTCTTCCACTGTACTGTTGCTGGTTGGTGCATGATTAATTGTTTTAAAAATGTTGCATTTAGTCAAACTTCCTATGAGGATGTGTTACTGAAGCTGCTCGACGTTTTATTAGAAAATGGGATAGTGCTAAAGTGTAATGTTATTACGCCGATTTCTTTGTTTTGTCAAAAGGAAATGATACATGGGATCACACCATGCTGGAACTGTGGTTTTGCTCATTTTCTATGCAGATTTGTGTATAAGAACTCCTTGATTTTGGGGGTGAGCCAGAACATGTTGACCTCCTTACTCAGCTAGAAACTCTGTCCATTTTAATAGAGATTTTCCTGAACATTGATTACGGATTTTGTATAAGCTACATGCCACATTGTATGAATATCTGATGGCGATGCACTGCTTTGTGTTCTATCGCCTTGTTAAATAAAACTGAAAATAAAGGGGCATATTAACAAGGACAAGCGATAATTATCGCTAAACGCGCATAGCGCGTTTTTGAATATCGCCGTCTATCGCTGTTTTACTTTGCCGTGTTAGCGGCATATCAGCAACGCTTAGCACTTAGGCGAAGTAAAACACAGGGACAGACGGCGATAATCAAGATTACCGAGGGAAATCTAGCGATAATGTCAGAGAAGCTTGCTAATAGGGGAGTGTGGATTTAAGCTGTCTATCCACCTCCCATTGTGAAGATAGCTAAGTAAAGTTGAAAGCAGGCGTTACAATCGGCGATAACCGCGGTTAGCGCGGCTTTCCTTATCGCTGGGGCCGTATTGTAAATAGTGCGATGTTGTGTTTGCATCGTCTATCATGCAGACATTGTGAGGAACGCCCACTTTGCATGTCATTAGCGATAATAATCGCTGACATGCAAAGTGGAGTAAAAACGGCTGCCAACTCAAGGAAACACGCGTTAGCGTGTCCTTGATAATAGTGAGATATTTTAATCGCCGCTTTTCGGCCGAAAACGGCCGCTAAAGCGGCGATTTTGGGCTTGATAATATGGCCCAAAGTTTTAACTACAAAAAAAGCGTTAATTTGGCGCCACTGGCAAAACATGGTAGGACTATATTTCGGGGCTCCCACTAGCAATACAGCGACCTTAGTGGCCTGCTGCCTGTGGTGCTTTAAGGAAGTTGCCAGCTCTGTTTTCATCTGTGGTCTGATTGTACAATGTAGTATTGTTTTCAAGAGATGCTTGTGCAACAGTTATGCACTATCGCCTAAGGGTGTCTGGTAATGGGCGTTATCGCATAGACATTTATCACACACAATGAAATGTAGGCCCAGAGAGAAATCTGCTTCTATTAAACAGCGAACAGAAGAAATTAAACTCCCATTCCCCGCATAGCATTTTGCCACCCCTAATACAGCACGTTGAAATATTCTTCGAGTTACTTGCAGCATTATAAAACAATATAATTGCAGTTACTGAAGATAACAATCTTGTTTTTGAGGACACATTTACTGGAAGAGTCGATGACAAAAAAAGGGCCATTCAAATATGAAATTTGCGAAGTGTTGAGTTTCATGCAGTTACTTACTATCACCCCAACAAAGCAAAGGTCCAAGTTTATAAGCTGCTTCCGAATTTGGTCTGTCTGTATCGGTGATGACAATTTGGGTTACTGGTAGGTGGTCTCTATACGAAAAAATTCCTGTGTCATTGGCCCTAAAAACAGAATCAGAAAAATGATCCTTAAGTAGCACGAACATTGATTAAAAGTCATATTTTATAAGTAGTACAAACAATATATTATTCGTATGATTGGCAGGAGTGTCATTGCCAACTGTCTCGGGATAATACGGGCTTATACATTTTAAAAAACATGTTTGTTTATTTTCAGTGCCACCAACACAATTCATCGCCTGTAAGTATTGAAAGTCATTCTTTGCGCGCACGCGCGTTCATTGTTCTGCCCATTTACCTGTATTTGTCTTCTTATAAGAAGGACACAATACATGTGAAAGTACTTTTCTCTATAATCCGCCTTTCTTGTCAGCTGGATTTGGGCTAAGGGGTAGGGAGAAGGAGGGATAAATAGCTAGGCAGACTGACAGATTCGATGGCTTTCTTGAGTGCAGATAGGCGAGCAAAACTGCAAGGCAGGCAGCCAAGTGGCACATGAACAGACAACCTGACAGACGCGGCAATCACCAGGCACGCAGCCACGCAGAAGGACAAACACACACGGAATGACAGAGAGCATCAGAAAGATTGGAAAAGGAAATAGAAATTGTGCTATGTAGGCGGGGAAATATGCACCAAGTCGAAAAAAATGCTTTCATTAAAAGCTGAAATTTGTTTGGAAATAGCCTCAACCCGACACACTGCTACTAGGGAAATACCTGTACTTTTACCAAGAACGATACCTCTGAGTACTTAAGAGCACAATTTCTTCGGCGATGTATCGGAAACAGGTGCGGAGGCGTCATGCTTCTTCTTGTTACATTGCTTTTCCAGCTCCCTTCAGAGGCCCAGAACAACTACATGCACCTCTTGGCAGGTCAGAACTTCCAGCAAGGTGGTTCAGGGGAGCTGGGGGTGAAGGTTTGTGTCCCTGAGACTTCAGAACAGGAGGCAAGCTCTTCTTCAAGCCCTTGGAGATCTTCCTCAAGCAGGGGACACAGCAAACAGCAAAGTCCTTTTTCCCTTTCCTTGGCAGAAAGTAGCCACTGCAGGCCAACCCCAGACAGCAAATAGCACAGGGGCAGTATTACTCCTCAGTTTCTCCAGCTCTTCTCCTTGGCAAAGGTTCCTCTTGATTTCCCAGAAGTGATCTAAAAGTCTGGGGTCTGGGCCCCTCTTTTTATACAGTAAATCTTTTTGTTGTCTGCTGGCCCTGGGCTCTGAGCCCAGTCCAATCCAGTTCTGGGGGGCACTTTGAAATTGCACAACAACCTCCATTGTCAGTGTGAGCCCTGGCTCCAGACACACCACAGGGGGGCGGAGCCATCATAGTGGAAGGCAGGCACAGCACTATTCAGGTGCAGGTGCTACTCCTCCCACCACTCCAAATGCAGACCAGGCCTATTCAGCCTAGCGCTACTCATCCAGACTCTCAGAAGCCACTGCACATCCCCAGCCCCTGTCACTCCAAAGCCAGACAGTCAATACAAAACCCAGCAGAGGCACACTGGATGGCTAAGCAAAAAAATACCTACTTTCTAAAAGTCGTATTTTCAAACACAGAATGTAAAAATCACCCTCACTAAAAGATGCGATTTAACATTCTGAGTTCAGGCATACTAAACTTTATTTTCCTATCTGGTTCCCAGGGGCAGTTATGCTTATATTATGTTATAAGCAAACTCCCCATTCTATCCTATGGGAACAGATAGCCTTACAATAGTGAAAAACGAAATTGGCAGTATTTCACTATCAGGACATGCCACACACATCAGGGCATGCCCTACCTTTCACATACACTGCACCCTGCCCACAGGGGTACCTTGGGCCTACCTTAGGGGTGACTAACATGTAAGAAAAGGGAAGGTTAGGGCCTGCAAGTGGATGCACTTGCCAGGTTGACATGGCAGTACTAGACTGCACACAGGCCCTGCAATGGCAGGCCTGAGCTACATTTACAAGCTGCTTATGTGGGTTGCACAATCAGTGCTGCAGGCCCACTAGCAGCATTTGATTTACCGGCCCTGGGCACACACAGTGCACTGTACTAGGGACTGACTAGTAAATCAAATATGCCAATCATGGAATCACCAATCCATAACAACAATTTACAAAGGGAGCACTTGCACTTTGGCACTGAACAGCAGTGGCAAAGTGCCCAAAGCAGATAGACCAGAAAAACGAAGTCCAACATACAGCAAAAACACAGGAGGGAAAGGCAAAAATACAGGGGAAACCCACACCAATGATGCCAGGTCTAACAACTGCTTACTGACTTCTGGTCAGCATTTGGTGTGTCTAACTTCGTGCTCCAGTTCAGGCGGTGGCTTACCTGTGTTGGTGAAGCCTGTGGCTGGGATTTAGCAGCTTTCACCATTGTTTTCACTGCTTTCCTCTTCATGTGCAGCATCCCTCACAAGCTCAGGAGAGCTCACGGCGTGCAACTCATACTGACGTCATCGGCAGCGTCACTGCTTGGTTGCGCGGTGACGCACCATTTCATCATGTCACCTGAACATCCCGATGCAACGTAGTCAGTGTTGCCAGATTTTGAGACCAGTCCCAAGCCCAAAGCCACTTAAGTATAAGCCCAAAGTTAGCCCATGGCAGACCAGTGTCAGCCCAAAGTCGCATCTGTCAAATTATGCAAAAATAGTAATCAGAAAACATCTTAAGGATGAATCTAAATTCTATTCAATATACAGAGAGTGGAAAGGGGTGAACTTGGCACCTGTGTTGATAGCTACTCATTTTCAAGACCAGTCCCCACTGTGACTTTTCAACTTGTAGTTCTGTCACCACAGATCCGAACCTGGACCTGGCATTCTTGAAATCACTCTACCAGAGCAGATTATAAGCCACCTTATGCCTACGAATGGGAACGGCAATGATATTTCAACAATGTGGCTCCAAAAAAGAATACTGAAACAAATTATGCAGAATAAACACCAAACAATGATATGCATATTAAGAAACATCCCCTTTTCTGAAAGTAATTGCAACACAACTTGTTTGGCACATCTTACATTCTATCTAATTGCATGAAGATAGTCAACAAAAAATCTCCTTTACAATGACAGTATGGAACAACAGCACTAATAAACGGTTCACTGACACAACATCCATGTAAAAATATCGATGTAAAAATATTGAGTCAAAAATATTGACAACAAAAATATTGACTCCTATACTTAAACAAGTACAAAAATATCGACTAAAGAATATCGATGTAAAAAATATAGATGTATTATATATCGACTTTTATATAAATATACAATAAAATAATATATATTAAATATATTACATATTAAATATAATATTAACAAAATAAAATAAGTGTAATATACATTTTAATAAAATATAACAAATAAACGTAATAAAAAATAAACACACACACCTAATAATTTATACATATATATTTACTTTAAAACAATTAATAAACTATTATTTTTAATTTATGTTAACAGTTTAAAATAATATCAAAAATAAAAATATATATTAATGATTTAAAATATAAAAAATAAAAATCTATATTAAATTAAAATATTAAACTATTAGAAAAATATTTAAACTTAACTTTCACAATACAGTCAGTGCAACAGTAGGGAAAGTGTTGGATAGCAAAGGGGTAAGAAATAACTATTCCCACTCCAGTGAGTGCAAAAGTAGGGTAAGTGTTGGATAGCAGAGAAATAAAAATTACTATTCCAACTCCAGTGAGTCCAACAGTAGGGAAAGTGTTGGATAGCGGCGGGTAAAAATTACTATTCCCACTCCAAAGAGTGAAACAGTAGGGAAAGTGTTGGATAGCGGAGGGGTAAAATTACTATTCACACTCCAAAGAGTGCAACAGGAGGGAAAGTGTTGGATACCACAACACACACCTAAAATTAATTAAACAATTACCATAATTAATTACCAATTACTTAATTAAAATTAATTAACAACCAAATATTAATTAATTATTAATAAATTACACATTTAACACGATAACATCTCAATTAAACAAATATTAATAAATGAAAAATAATCAATACATTTAATATAATTAAATTACGTTCCACCCTATTCCCCCATAAACCCACAACCCGCTACGGAACTAAAAACGCATTTTTTTTATAACTACTAAAAATGTAACACATATATTAAAAATACAAACAATTCTAATACAAAAAAACATACATCACATACATATAAAATATATACTAAAATACATAACATTAATAAAAAAACAATATTTTTAACAACTATGGGGTCGATTCCGATCTGGGTCGGAAAGCCCTCCGACCGAGCCGGATCCGCAGTGTTTTCTGACCGAGCCGTACCCCTGGAGTCCGACCGAGCGAGTACGATGCTGCCGCATGCTGACGGACTCGGCTCGGTCGGATTCCCATTGAAGTCAATGGGAGCCGGTCGTACGACGCGTGCATGGCCTCGCATCAGCTGAATAGGTACGTCTCGCACAAGGGCGCCCCCTGCAGTGGGTACACGTTGGTGCCATCCGCACCGTACATGCATGTGAAGGGGGGACCCTTGGGTCCCCCCCTGTGTACGACTCATTAGGCTACGGGTGAAGGGGATCCGGCACGGACCCCCGAAGTCTGCTTCCCGGAGCTTTTTCGACCCGGAGACTCCGACTCGATCCGGCTGTCCGAATCGTGCATTGTACGGGCTCGGTCGGAAATCGACTCCATTGCGCGGTATGGTTCGTCTGCGACCGAGTCGTTCGGAGCGGTTCGGACCCGGAAACGAGTCGGTCGGCGATTTCGCGTTCGTTCGCATCGTACTTGGGCGTCCGGACCTCTGTACGACTCGGTCGGAAACAAAGCCTCCGACTCGGATCCGGTAAAGACGAATCCGATTCGGAGGCCTTCCGACCAAGATCAGAATCGACCCCTATATTTTTGCAAACGATATTAAACACTTCGATATTTTTAAAATCGATATTACTTACCTTAAGTCGATATTCTTGACCACTATATTCTTGCTGTCAATATTTCTGAACCGCGATATTAATGACTCGAAATTTGTGCAACTCGATATTTTTTACTCGATATTCTGTCCCTGCACCCTAATAAACATTTCAGCAGACAAAGTTGAAAAGCAGTTTTCGTGCAAAACAAATCTACACAAATGTAAAGCAGCATTGAGAAAACTGAGGGTTGCTATAGTATGACGGGAGTTCCACACCTTTTCAGTTAAAATATACTGAAGAGGTCAGAAAAGAGACATTCACTTACTCTGACCAACTCTCTGCCCTCCATTCCGAAGTCCTTCACCATGACCACTTTCTGTGGCACTAAAAGTTAGAGGACATTGCTGTTTCCATTGTGTTGTAGATAGCACTAGACTAAAGCTCCTAGTCTTGGAAAGCAGCAGGTGGGTTTGTTTGGGGTAAAAATGAACACAAGGCTGTTGGAGCAGAAAGGAAAATGACCCATTTTCTCAGAATTTTCAGTGACACCTTCAACACTGATAGTCCTCAACTCTGCTCATACTGTCATCACTCTTCATGTTCCATCCCACTCCATTACCCTTCATCATTAGCGCTGTTCCACTCTCATATCACTGTTGTCCTGGGCCTTCTCATGAGGCTCCTCTACACCTATCACCCACCCACGGCTTTAATTATCCATGCTTTAATTTTTCAGCAGTGACTGTAAACACCCTAAGGTAATCCATGTCAGCAAAGCAGTCCATGTTACATTTCATATGTTTTACTTCATGCCGTGTTCCCTAAGAGTATTTCCTTTTTCAAGATGTGTTTCTCTAGGTATATTACCATAAAACATACTAATATAGTACAAATTGTGAAATGAGCACCCTCATGTCTGGGTGAGTTCAGACTGCAAGTAGACATGTATGATGGGCACGATTGAGCGTCCCAAGGCTGAGGCAGTACTGCTTTCTAACAGTAACTGCCACTGAGTAATTAAGGTTTTCAGACTAAATTCACATCCAATCCTTGACCTCTCATGAGTGCACATAGAACAATGGTTATATAAATGCCAATTGTAAATTAAAGCACTTATATGCATGTGTGCAATGAGGGCTACAATGTGCAGAAGTCACATATCAAGCAAACTGGTAGGCATTATATGTTAAGAGAACTTGGTCTGTAGAAACACAAAATCAGGATTAAAACATTATGCAGTTGCTGTAAGACTATTATCCAAAGTAACCATTTTTAACAACTTTGGAATAATAAAAGATTGAGTATAAAAACAAGGTTATAAATCAATGCCTTTCAGTTTGCATGCAGTTCCTTGATGCTGGGTCATACCTCACAGTACTATATTAGAAGGATTGTGACATAGCTGCAAATAACAAGATGATTTCTGTGTTAAAAGCAGTAACTTACTGAGTGATATACATACAATAAAATAGAGGTGGGCAAGCCTAGCCAGTACTGAACCATGAAAATATTTGTAATGTACATCATGCAACAAAAAACATG
This sequence comes from Calotriton arnoldi, assembly GCA_963921515.1. Classification (NCBI taxonomy): domain Eukaryota; kingdom Metazoa; phylum Chordata; class Amphibia; order Caudata; family Salamandridae; genus Calotriton; species Calotriton arnoldi. The sequence goes on from CAWUFW010013370.1 coordinate 83,163, forward strand.
TTAGAATTTGATAAGGTGTCTAGACAATTCAAAAAAGTACTTTTTTAACATGTGAAAGCATTTTTCTTTAGCACAGTGATACTCAAAGTAGGCCCGGGTACCACATGGGGCCCTCCTGACCTTTACATGTGGTCCACTGGTCAACAGCAGCTCTGGCCGCTATTTACCTGCCTCAGCACTATGATTAAAAATGTGTTAAATAGACAGTCAAGCCTTTATTTAAACTTTAATTGAAGTTAAAGAAAGGAAGTAACTAGGTTGTCCTGCACTGCTTAACTTTAGGAACACCTTCATTTTTAAAGACATGTTGTAGAAAAAGTGTAAAAATATGATAAGATCTCTTCAAAAATCAAAAAGCGTATTTCACTAACATGCAGAACCGTGTACGTCAGATGATATCAGTGCGTTGAGAAGAATTTTCTTTTTAAGTGATAGTTTTCAAGCATAGATTCAGAAACATTCATTCTTCCCCCGTCCTGAAAGCAATGCCAGTGGTGAACTAAGAGGTGCCCATTATACATGAACAACATTATAGTTTATTAAATCGAACACAGGAGAAGGACTGTACAGTGCGGATCCTGAAGTCATGCATTTTCAGGTTCTCTTATATGCAATAAAGAAGAAAAAGGAGGGAAAGTGAAAGAATTGCCTAAGATCAAACAATTTCGTAGAGTGGGAAGCGGGGATTAATCCCAGGTTTTCTGGTTTCACATTGAGAAATTCAGACACTAGATGTATATGCTTTGCTTCCCCTACACCCACCATACTGCCACTGCCCCCTCAAAATGACTCCTTCATGACTGCCACCATGTTAGCATCAATGAGGCCCTTAGTCACATCACAGACCAAACTTTGTGGCCCTTGGGAAAACGTTTATGAGTACCCATGCTTTAGCACATCAAATTATACCCCGCATCAGGATGCATTTGCTAAACATGAATGTTTTTAAACATGAACTGGGAAACATTTCTGCCCCGTCCCAATGAAAATGCTATTAATGAACTAAGTGACATGTCATTGGCTCTGTGTTAGTGATGTAAAGTGCTCTGACATCCTACACTGGTAGGTGAGTAGCGCTTTAAAACAAATGAAATGCATGAGAGAGAGAGAGGCTAGAGAGAGATGAGGGGAACTGGTGGAGCATGGTAGTGAGGGAATCGGTAGAGAAGGAGGTCAGGGGAGCCAAGAAAAATTATCATCCTAGCTGCCACTAGCACAAAAACTGGCTCTGATAATACAGATTAAGGAGCAATTGATATATGCAAATTTATTTTGGAGGTGTCTTCTGTCTAAAACTGCAGTTTTAACGTTTTAATTTCCTAAAACACACTGTAATAGCGTTCCCAAATTAATACTTTCACTGGCCTTCCATATTAATCAAACATTGCTTATTCCGTGAATGGCAACAAACCGTAATTAAGCAAACACAAGGAGATGATGGACGGTGCGCTGGAACTTTTCAGACACTCATCCCCAGTCACAGATCTGGGTTGAATTCATCATCGTTCTTTAGCTCACTTCGCCACCCCAGTTCAGACCCACCCATATGCAAATCAGTCTTGACCCTATGCCTCATGGGAACCGTCCAGCCGAACTGCCAAGCCAGGTCTTTTCTGGACCGGAAACAAGCATCTTGGGGCTGGTTTCTGGGGTAACACCCCTCATCAGACAGGGTAGCTTGAATCCAGTGCCAAAGTGAGTAAGGGACCCACGTCGGGGCATACCCTGCTAACTTAGGGCCAACAAAGCAAACACAAGGAGATGATGGACGGAGCGCTGAAACTTTTCAGACACTCACTCCCAGTCACAGATCTGGGTTGAATCCATCATCATTCTTTAGCTCACTTCGCCACCCCAGTTCAGACACAGCTGGGGTGGCGAAGACCCAGACGTGGGTCACTCGCTCACTTTGCCACTGGATTCAAGCTTGCCTGGCAACCTAGGCCATGTATAGCTCTCAAAAGTCAGCTAACCTTCCTCTTTTTTCTCTAATACCATCGTTGCCATGGTGGGCCATGAATGTTTCTACGCTCATGATTAAAATCCGACACTACTAACAACTGCCACTCGATACAATTGTTTTTTTAATATAATAAACTAAAATGCGTTGCAAAGAACACATTAAAAAAATGTAATTTTGTGAATTGTGAAGATTCTATATCATACATGTACTGGACCCTCCGAGCCAAGCAAAAGCAGATCCTTACCGCACCCCAGCAACCCCTCCCTCCCAAGCCAAGAAGTTCAAAGCTGCTTGTGGCGATGCTGCAGGAGACAGGAACCACACATATAAAAAAGCAAACAGGTTTGAAGCAAATCTGGGCTGAGTGATCACACTTTAAAACCATTTGTTTTGCAATGTTTATTTTAAAGTGCCGAAGCACTGCAGGCAGGAAATGTGGCCTTCCTGGCTCCGGGCAAAACAAAACCTCACCAGCAGTGAACCCGTGTTCCACCCTGCCAGCTCACCAAGAAAATACTGAGTGCCCCTTAACCTGATTGCAAAAGTGTGGATGTCTAAAGAGATCACTGCTGAAAATAGCTATTAAATTTTTTTCAAGAAAGCAATTTGCTCCCTTTATAAATTAAATACAAGATCCAAACTAGATGGAGAAGAAAATGAAGATATTCCTCTTTGAAAGTGCTTCCTACACCTACAGGCGTTTCTCTCTATATCAACAGAGTGTGTCTGAAGTCAATATCCTGCTTGCAGGCAGAAACTGCTTTCAAATCTACACTTTTTATCTTTTTGCAATGCCACTATCAGTGTGGAATTAAAGGCTAGACTGCATGACCCTCAACACAGTGCCAAGTTGCTTAGTAGAGAATAATGGATTCCTGTTCTGTGTGTAAAAGTGGGAAATATTTTTATTTTTCCTTCACATTCAAAGGTGCACAAAGTCCAACTGAACTAGGTTAGGATTTCTTGAGCACATTGAGAAATGACAAATTTCAGATTTGCCAGCTGCTTAGTTAACATCTTACTATGATGTTCCCAGATTCGGTCCTGGTAAATCAATTAACGTTTTCTAGCAGTTACTGTTGGACTTGGCCCTTTCTGTATGGTCGTCCCTAAAACTTCTGCCTTCACTTTCCTGTTTCTTAACCCATTTCTTTTGGCTACTAGGACTCTGCACACTTTACCACTGCTAACCAGTGCTAAAGTGCTTGTGCTCTCTCATCTAAACATGGTAGAATTGGCTCATACCCAATTAGTATATTAAATTTACCTGAAAGCCCCATGTAAGGTAGCACTATCTGTGCTCAGGGACTGTAAATTAAGTGCTATAAGTGGGCCTACAGCACTGATTGTGCTACCCACTTAAGTAGCCTTTTAAGACATGCCTCAGGCCTGCCATTGCAGCCTGTGTATGCAGTTTTTAAACTGCCATTTCAACCTGGCAAAATAAACTTTTTACCAGGCCCAAATCTTCCTTTTTAACATATGCAGGTCACCCCTAGGGTAGGCCCTGGACAGCCCAGAGGGCAGGGTGCAGTGTGCATAAAACATCAGACATGTACTTTTAAGTTTTAGATGTCCTGGTAGTGAAGAACTCTTACATTCTTTTTTCACTACTGTGATGCCTACCTCTTCCCTAGCATAACATTGAAGTTATATTACATTTAATAAGCTGTGATGTCCAAATGGGAACAGGTAATTAGTTCTTGTTTGGTGTCTTTGGAATTGTAATGAAAAATCTTAACTTAGAGGGAATATGGATTTTAAATTACAAATTTGAAATGCTACTTTTAGAAAGCTGACATTTTCCTGCCTTAGCCATTTGGTGCCTGCAGCTTGTTTCTTTGTCACACAACTGAGTGTAGTTGACATTTGGGCTTTGTGTATTCCTCCTAGGCAGCCACACACAATAGGGAGCTTAGGTGTGCCTGGATGGGCCATCACTGGCTGGATAGTAGGGAGGAGATGGACACAGCCTTACTTACACTTGAATAGGCTGTGTCCTTCTGCCACAGAAAGGGCTACTTTGCCCCTGTAGTTAGTCTGGGGGCAGGGTAAGGAAGACAGGGCACCTGCGCACTTCAAATGTAAGCCTCTAGAAGTGTCTCCCTACTTCAAAGGCATAACTGGAAAGAAATAAAGGACCTCAGACACCAACTCTTCAGTACACTTTTGGATCAGTGGAAACTCTGCCAGGAAGAACGCTGCTGTGCTTCTGAATGGACCGCCACTCTTCTGGACTGATGTTCTGAAGGACTACTGCCCAGCTGTGCTGACCTGCTGCCCTCTTGCCCTGATGAGAAGGATTTGAACTGCAATTCTGAACCCACATCCCCATAGTGACTCCTAGGGCTAGTTAGCTGGCCACCTGATCAGAAGCCACAGGGACGTAACAGGCTTCCAACAACCTTGAACCCAGCACCTGGACTTTGCCATTTGTGAGCCCTGCCCTCCCAAGTGGTGGAACCCCAGTCCTGGACCCTTGGAAGTGGGACTGAAGGTGCTCTGCCAAGCCCAGCTGTGGTCCCCATAGGAACCGATCTGCAGCACCAGGAAGTACCACAAACCACAGCTGCCTGTCTCATCGGAAGCGATGCAAAGCCTCGCTGCATAGCTGGCAGCTAATCGGAACCAACGCATAGCCACGTAAGGCCCCCCAAGCTCCACCACACCACTCCCTGGAACCAACACAAAGCGACGCAAAGCCTCCCCACACAGCTTCATCGAACTGACGCTGAATGATGTGAAGTCTCACAAAGCAAAACAGTGTAGACCGTGCACCAGGATTTAAGGTACTGTGCGGTCTGCTTGAACTTGTGACTTTATCCTGGTCCGGTGTGACCAGACATCCACATTGGTGTTTTGTGATTTTTGGCGCTATTTTCAGTAAAATATTTAAAATTGCATACCTCTGGTTCTACTTACCGTATTTTTTTTTGTTTTGGTCTTGTTTTATTTATTAAGAATTAGTCTATTGTTCACTTGGTGTGAGATCCTTTTTATGTGGTGTTTTTCAGTTTATCCCAGTTAGAAGTGTTGCACAAATACTTTACAGATTGCCTCAAAGTTAAGCCTGACTGCTCTGTGCCTAGCTACCAGAGGGTTGAGCACAGGTTAAATTAGGGTTGCCTTGTGTCTCACCATAACACCCAAACAAGGATTGTAGTCCCTGTTTGAGTAGGCCTTTACCCCCTTTAACCAGTAACCCTATTTCTTACAGTTACCGATACCTGTAACTCCGGGAGCATAATTATTAGTGACTACAGGTGGGTCCCACATTTGCCCCTAAAACATTAGGAAGTACTGAGCAAAAAACAATTCCCAGTTTGATTCCCCCGGTAGTGCAGGTGTCTCAGTGTCAGTGTCATTGTATCAGTGTCTCTTTGTCTGTGTCTTGGTGTTAGCACCTATGTCAATATCCATATCACTGTACATAAGTGTCACTTGCTCCTAGTCAGTGTCCCTGTATAAGTGTCCCTATGTCATATTATGTTTCAGGCATTGTTTCCTAGTGGTACTATTCTTGTGTCCTAGCATCCCAGAAAGTGAAAGTGCCCGGTGCCATTATTGCAGCATTAGTGATTGTGACCTATGTCAGTATTCTAACATCCATGTTCCTATGTCAGAACAGGTTCTCTTGTTTCCCTATCCCCTGTGCCAGTGTCTAGCATCAGTATTGATTTTCACGCGTCAGTGTTCTAGTGACAGTGCCTCATGTCAGTATTGGTGTTTCTGTGGCAGTGTATTAGTGACAGTGTTTGGTGCCCTTGTGTCATTGTTAGGGATGCTTTGTCAGCTTTCTAGTTTCTTGTGGGCCCACTTGTGTCAGTCTACTAGCCTTAATACACCGGAATATGCAATGGGTTCCTTATAAACTACTTATACCCTTACATGTCCACTCAGAAGCATTATGGGGATGGTATGGAAGAGCCCTGATGCCTGATGGTAAATAAAGACACAAATCTGGTAATTTATAAATGGATCAGGGATGATGTGTGTTTTTAGAAGAATAACTTAAATAAAAGTTGTGAAGTAATAGGAGGCTTGACAAGTAAAACATGTCTGTCACTACTGCATACATTACAGTGACTTAAGCAGTGCTTTAATTATCTTCCACGTCATGTTAATATTGGTAGATGATGATGAAGTAGAAGTTTCACTGATCATTTGAATTTCTCCTCCCCTGTGGCTAAGGCACTCTGCAGATGTGCCCTGACCATTCCCACCATGGAAACACACTCACTCTTTCCCTTGGCAGAAGTAGATTTGTGTGTGCATCTGGGTTGGGAAACACTATGCAAAGTATTTGTAAATGCCCACAAACAACTGTGTATGGTTACACTATCATTGGCGCTTAATGTTTTTTGGCATTAGTTTCACTTAAATCTTTAAAAATTCAATGTTCCAGTTCCCCTATGTTTTGTTGTCATTTTTTTATTAGAAATTACTCTATTTTTTCAGATTCAGTTTGGGAGTTTTATTGTTTGGTATTTTGAATGTATTCATATTGCATAAATACTTTTCACATTGCCCTAAGTTAAGCCTGTCTGATCTGTGCCACAGCTACGAGGAGTATAAGCTCAGTTTAATTTATTGACTATTGGGGTTCACCCTGAAAAGCTAGTGCTATCATTCCTTGAGGTGGGTGACAGCCCAATTCAAATAATATTACAATTTACAAACAAATACCTATTCTGAGTGTTCATAATTTGTATTTATGTGCACAGAATCATCTGAGAATCAGGTTTACAATCTTAAGATTAGGGGAAGTTGACTTGCTAGAAAGTTCACTCTGCATAAGGCACTGATGCGTCATGATTTTCTTGATCGGTACACATTATAAATGCTCTGTAAAATAACCTCAATAAAATGTATATAAATGAAATGAAATTAGAGAAGGTTTTGACACATATTGATGGATATGGATAAAAGGTGTTTGCTGACTTACTGATAAGGTTGCCATTTGTTCCTGAATATTAGCAGCAGGTCTGGAATCTACACACTTCATCTGCCTTCACTGCAATCAGACTACCACTATTGAGACTTTTAGGCACAAATAAAGTGATATAAGTCAAAAGCTGTCCCATAGTTCATCAGTTGATGTCAGTGCTAATGACCAATATTATATTCCATGGAATTTGAGAAGCTGAGTAGTTTTAATGTGCTCATAGAAACCTCTCAATGGCATTCCTTCTAATACTTCTAACAATCTGTGTATTAACTTAAGTGGAAACATATAACCTTGGTCTTTTCAACATAATGTAAAAAGTCTTTTATAAATGAACAATTTCGCTTCTTAATATTTATGAAAAGAAATGCCATTTTACATTTCCAGTATTAAAGGAATTGACTCTGCTAAGTGTAATGGGCTATGAAATATCTAAGCTGGTCTATTGCCTAAGTAGGTTAGTGAGTTCACCTGTTGTTCATAGGATGCAAAATGTAATAATGTGACATGGGGTCAAAGTTAGACTGACTCACGAGTGAATAGGGTGTGATGATGCTCAAAGTTTAATCATGTGCAATCCTGTACCGCTGTGATTATCTCCAGGCACAATCTGACAGGTTTGAAAAGGTGAGTAGATGGTCTCTCGAATGCACAGGAGCATCCAGCTACTGTTAGAGCTTTGTCCATTTCCTATGATGGTTGGCAGATTTTGGTTTTAGTAAATAGGTTGACAAAATAAAGGGATCTGTTTCCTCACCAAAGAATGTCTCCACCAGCGTCTTTCTACTGCCTATCACAACTACATTGAAACATGGGTCTCTCTTGCTTGTGGGTCTTTCTTGGCATAAGTTCAATTGCAAGAAGCAGGCATTATATGTATTGGCTCATTTATATTATTTGTTGATTGTTGGTCACATGAAGACAGTTGCTTAGGACACTATGGTCTAGCTGGTTGTCTTGTGTTTCATATTTTAGCATGTATTATTCTTAACCAATTTTGTCTTGGAAAAAGGATGAATCTTGAGCCCGCGCTCCATACCAGGATCTATTGAAATGGCAGTTTCTTCTTTTTGTGTTACATTTCACTCAACAATAAGATCAGGCCTGGCACACTTATGGGGTTTCGTATGAAAAGGTTTATTAATTGATTCTTTAGAGGTGAGCAGTAACTCCTTAGGTTCACAAGAGACTACCATTAATGTATTAATCTAAGGAGGATTTGAAGTTTCACTACCACTATGGCCTGTGAGAGTGATGTCAAACTGAGCAGCATCCACAGCAGTATAACTTAATTTCAATTTTAATTTTATTTATTGTTTTGACTTATAAATATACGCCACACTATATAAAAAATACAAATCCACGAATTTGAAAACTTAAAAGGATCACTTTGCAAAGTAAATGTGGGTGGACAATTTCATAAAATATTCTGCTTACACAAAACAATAAAACAGCTGAGTGGCATGTAAATATACTACAATCTCATCCACAACATCTTGAATCACCTTGATATCCTCTTAAAGTGTACAGTGCCTTTAACTATTGAATTATTAATCAATTTTGTGATGCCAGACAGAATCAGTTACGATATAACTTAATGTGAAAATGATGATCAGGCCTTTGATGTGCTGGCCCAATATAAGGAATCTTGCTCAATAATTTTTCGGGTAATCCTAACCAGCTGCTTTGACAGATTTAGTGCAGCATAGACTGTTATCATATTAGACAACCTTGGAAGATCTTGTAATGGTGTCTTTTTTGGTGCACCTTTCAGTGCCTCCAGTTCATCTCAACCATAATGTTCCAAGAGACACATTCTAAGTTGTGTTGTGTCCTCTTCAGGATGGGTAATACAGAATTGGCCCACATATACTCAAATATATATTCTCTTCTATTTCTTCTCATTTATTTCGGCAACTGTTTTGAGTGTCGCTTCAATATTTAATACAGAAAATATGCATTTTATCGTATTGCAATGGAGCACTTCTGAAAGTGAACGACTTGTGGGCATGCATTGAAAAATGCTAAATGAAAAATGCTAACTATATAGTCCAGTTCAAATCTGTGGACAAGATCTGTGCAGTGTTGTACAGACTGCTGCCCACATATGATAATTAACCAATTAATGCCGCTGGTGAATATCGAGTGCCAACTTTCAATGGAAAGTTAGATAGCCATTTTGGTTTAACCAATTTATTGTTACATTTTTCAGGAAATGTACATGTGCTGTGACACAGAATGGCAGAGTAATAGCTTCAAAATAGCAAAAATTCCATAAAGAGAAAGCGATCTGGGAAGACCACATAGAAAAACGTGACTTGCTACACCAGTTTGAAGCTTACCGTTGCAAGGGGCTCCTCACAACTCCACAACTGACTGGTCTACAGCAAAATGTCCAGTACCAACTGATCTTCTTGATCTTTTAAGCCCTATGGTCAGCAGCCCTGAAATCACAGGGCCTTCTCTACTCCCAATGCACAGGGCAGTGTTCCTCAGAAAAGAGGTCATAGAAATATCCAGTTTAAAGGAGTTTACCATTATTCTCAGAAACTGTCCTATTCCTTATGTCTCCACAGTATCTGTGCTCTCCTATGTTAGAAGAAAAGTTCCACAGTGAAACAGGCTTCCTGACAGGGTCTGAATCTTATGTCCTTTAGCACGTTCAGATCTAGAAATAGGTTTTGGCTCTAGAGATTGCAATCCAGAACGTGAAAGAATCTTGCTGTTATTTAGGCAGGCCAGCACAAATACTTCAAAGTGGCAGGCACAGGCATGTTCATAGCTGTACCAGGCAGTTCTCTCACCAAAAACTATCAAGCACAGGTTTTAAAACGCTAAACCAATATGTGATTAGTTACAGTCACTGAGCAATTCAAACTAATGTTCTCAATCTTTATTCCCATAAAAAGTTCAATAGTTTGTCTCAGTTCTTTTATTAGAAATCTACCTTGCACCAGTTAACCCCTAAATGCCTTTCAATACAGAAACTACTGTAGTCTGTTTCCCTTCTGTTGAACTCCCTCTCTTTCTAATGTTCCCCCTGGGCCAGACCAGTTGAGCCTACCAGTGGTTAATTTGTGAAGAAATACGTACCTGGCTCTCGTTAGGAGGCAGCTTGCACCAGCCCATTGGTCCTATTAGTGCCGCCTATAACAGAACTAACAACTATCCATGAAACCCTACAAGTGACAGGAGGATGTGGCGTAATGACCAGAGCTGCCCATGCCTACCAAAAATGAATATGACCTTAACTGGTGCTCATGAATAGCGCCCCAATACCTTTTGGTCGAGTTCACGGTATAAGATCCGGTGTTGACGACTAAGTGCCGGTATAAAGCATCAAATAGAATCTCATCCCCTTCTGTCAGCTCAGATCTCAGGTGTTGCACAACTCCACTGTGTGAATCTGAACCATCTATGCAGAAAGACAAGGGGCCTGATTCACAAACGTAAACTTACACTTTTGAGTACGTTTATCCTTTTTCGATATTCACAAACTATGAGTGAATAGGGACTTTACGACTACAGAGATTCCACAGTCAGGGCGGAGCACTCTGTACTTAAAAATGTAGGCCTATCTTTCTATGTGTGGAGTTTTCCGTCCCAACTACAGAGTCTCTGCAGTTGTAAAGTTACTATTAAATCATAATTTGTGAATACTGAAAAAGAGTTTGCCTTTGTGAATCAGGTCCAAGGTGGTGTGCTTTACTTTCAAAGGGAAAATGGCACCTATGTGTGTGGCAACATTTCTTCTCTCTACTAGCAACATTTCTTTCTGTGACTCTTTAAAACAATGCAGTTAGTCGTTTAGCCCCTGTGGAGATTATGTGAGCTAAAGGGAGCTGAACCAAATAACTGAAACCATCCCCTTCCTAACACTATTGCTAAGCTTCAGCATGAAACATTACCAACTTTAAAACATAGACAAAATGCAGATATTCAGAAAATACAATTTCCTTTTATTTGAACTCTCTGGTTACAAATGGGAATTTACATTAGTTATTTAGTATTTACAGGTTTATCTATTTGGCAGATTCAAAATATAGCCTTGGCAGTGTTCTGCAAAAATAAATTATTTTAAGTAAGTTATCCTTTCTAGATAAAACTGGAGGAAATATCTTCTACAATCTTGCATCTCACATTTACATTTTGCAAAACCTTAAAAGGCAATTAGTGCTGATCTAACATAGGGGCCGATTCCGATCTCGGCCGGTAGTGCTCCGAATCGGATTCGGCTTTACCGGATCCGATTCGGAGCCCTGTTTCCCGACCGAACCGTACGCGGGTCCGGCCGAGCGAGTACGACGCGAATTCGCCGACCGACTCGTCCGGGCGACCCGACCGCTCCGACCGACTCGTACCCGGATCGTGAAGCTCCGACCGACTCGCTCGGACCCGATTCGCACCGCGCAATGGAGACGTTTTCCGGCCGGGTAAGTACGATGCGCACCTCGACCGCTCCGACCGACTCGCGCCCGTCCGACTCGAACTCGCTGTCGGAGCCGTACTTTGGGGGTCCGTGTCGGACCCCCTGTACGCGTAGCCGCGCGAGTCGCACACAGGGGGACCCATGGGTCCCCCTACCTGTGCGTGTACGGCGCGAATCGCTCGCCGCGTACCCGCTGTAGGGGGCGCCCTTGTCCGCCTCGCACCCATTGAGTCAATGGGAGCCCGCGTACGCGTTGTACGACAGGCTCCCATTGACTTCAATGGGAGTCCGACCGACTCGTGTCCGGTGGCATACGAATGCATCGGACTCGTTCGGTCGGACTGCACGGGGCCGATTCGGTCGGAAATCTCTCCGGGTCCGGCTCGGTCGGAGAGATTTCCGGCCCGAATCGGAATCGACCCCATAGTGTCCAAAGAGGCAGTTTCATAGAATGTTTATTTCTTTTTCAGGGCAATGTACATGTAGTTGGGATCTGATTAGAAAGCCCCAGAGACTCCAAAGGTCAAATACCAAATGTCCAGTGTATGAAAATACAAACAATGCATGTAGATTTTTTTGTCTGCATTGACTTTTTTTTTTTTTTTAATCTTTTTATTGGTGCATGAGTTTCAATATTTACAAAAAATAACATTATAGTTTAAGATGTTTGATTCGAGAGACTGAATAAATTATATAGTTACAGATTCTATATTCATAGCATTACATGTCTTTAAAGCCAATGGATTTATAACGGAAAATAAAGGAAGAAAAAAAAAGGCTTTGAATTAAGTCTGTGACATTTCTGTAGTTGGTCTCATGCACATTTTTAGAATTTTCTACCCCCCCTCCCTCCCCGGGTTTGACCATCTATCTACATGTGATTTTGTGTTGGAAAGTCTTAGATATACTGGGGTGTAACTAAAATGTCGTGTTCCAGTGCTTTTATTTCTCGAGCCATTTAGTCAGTGGTTCCCAAATTTGTAACCCTTTTGATCGGGATCGAGTCCCCCTTTTGCCATAAATTGCTTTTTCAAAGTTATAGTTCGCAATTAGACGTGTTAGCCACTGGCAATACCCTGGAGGGGATGAATCTAACCAGGCTGATGTTAGAGTAAGGCGATATATTGCCATACTTATAAAAATTAACTCTTCTCCGGGCAACCCTTGAGTCTCCTGATCTACCCCTAGACAAATCAGAGTTGATGAGAGGTTTATATCCCTTCTTAGAACTTCCTTAAAATTTCATGATGTCAGCTTTTAAAATATTTAGTGTATTACAGGAAGCCAACATATGTTCTAAATCGGCCTGAAACAGCGAGCATCGAGGGCATAAGGTCCCTTTCCCTGTGCCCCATTTGGCTATCCTTTTCGGTGTATAATAAAGCGAGAAGCAGGTTTTATAATACTGCGCCTGAAGTCGTGCTGGTATTAAGAGTTTCTGTGCTAATTCGGTGGAATATTGAAATAAGCCCTCTGAGATATCAATTTCCGCTTTCCATTTGTTAGCCCGTTGTTCCATATCATCTATCATCAAGGAATTAAACAGATTATATACCATTCCAATTGATTGATTATTCTGTCTTAGTTTATCTATAATGAAATTATTTATAAAACCTATTGGACCTCCACATTTCTTGCTTAAAAAATCACGTATTTGTAAATACTTAAAGAAATCTTTCCAATCTAATTCATATTGTGTCTTAAGGTTTTCAAAGGAAATTAAATCAGTGAGAGAATAAAAATCTCCAAGCTTGGATAGGCCTTTGTCTATCCATCTCCTCATTGCAGTGTCTTTAAAGATTCCGGGTAAATTAAAGTTATTATTTATCGGGGTATAATAGTTCAGCCGGCCCAATCCTAGCATTTTCCGGACTGCTTTCGAGGTTTTATGTCCCGCTACCAGCGTCTTATATCGTACTTTTTTATAATGTGAATCATTCAAGAATCTCCAGGCCCATCCCCAGGCCTGATTACCCATTATTAGTTCTATAGGTGTGGGAATGTACCTAGGGGAGTCGTCTAGTGGTTTATCGGAAAAAGAATGTGATTGTGTAAAAGAGTGGTTGCCCAATAATAAAGTTTAATGTTTGGAAGAGCCAAACCACCCCTATCCTTTGGTAAGGAGAGAAACTTATATGCTCTTCTAGGTTTCCCATAAGACCAAATGAACCGGGAAAACATATCTTCTATCTTTTTTAGGCATTTGGAATTAAATTCTAGTGGAATAGCTCGTATAAAATAGAGGATCTTGGGGAAAAAGATCATTTTGATTATATTACATCTCCCGATTATTGAGAGATGTAAATTATGCAATCGCCTCAATTCTGGTTTTATTTTTTCAATCATTGGGTCAATATTTGCATCAACTAACTTTTCAATATTAGCGGTAATGTTTACCCCCAAGTATGTGGCGTTTTCTACCTGTCTCACGTCGTCGCCCATATTGACATTTTTACAAATAATCTGGGTTTTAGTTTGATTTAGGGAATATCCTGCCAAAAGACCGAATCTCATCGCCTCTCGCTCTACCTCTATCATAGACTCTATTGGGTTAGATGTTACAAGCGCTATATCGTCGGCATATGCCAATACTTTTGTTTCCCATCCTTGAGTAATTATCGGCCTAATCCTTTGATTGTACTCCAAAGCGCGTAAGAAGGGGTCGATATAAATGGCAAATAGTAAAGGTGAACTAGGGCATCCCTGACGTGTGCCTCGAGTTATTTTAAAGGTGTTAGTAAGTGTACCATTTATGAATAATTTCGCGGTTGGTTGAAAATACAGCATCTTGAATGCCTGTATGAGATGTTGGCCTATCCCGACCCTCGACAGAGACTCCCAAAGAAACGGCCAGGAAACTCTGTCGAAGGCCTTCTCAGTATCAAGTAGGATGAGTGCTGTTGGTTCTCCGGAAATTTGTGCTGCATCAAAGAGTGAGATGGTTCTTCTTATGTGGTCTATAGTACCACGTCCAGGGATGAACCCATGTTGCCTTGGGGATATAACTTTATGGATTACCCCAGCTAATCTGGTCGCTAATATTTTAGAGTAAATTTTACTGTCCGTATTTATTAATGTAATTGGACGATAGGAAGCAGGGTCTAGTGCTGATTTATGTTTCTTCAAAAAACAATTATTTTTGCTTGCGACCATGATTCAGGTGGTCTTCCCCCCTTAAAAACATGTACAAACAAAGGAAGAATAGCTTCTCTTATTTCTGTAGACATTTTTTTATAAAATTCTGCTGGGATACTATCTAAACCAGTTGCTTTGCCATTAGGAAGACTGTTTATACACAGCAAAACATCAGCCCATTGAGGGGTTCCTCAAGTTGAGCCTGATCTTCTGAAGATAGTTGTTCTGTTGAAAATTGGTTAAGATAAGTCATAATATTATTTGAGTGAGATTTGGTGGTTTCTTGATATAGATTTTGATAATAAGTTAAAAACTCATTGCGTATACCTTCTGGGTCTGTGATTATGGCCTGGGAGGTGTCTTTCACTGCCGTAATAATATTTTTTGTGGCTTTTTGTCTGGCCCTTATCGCAAGATGATGTCCGACTTGTTCACTACACTCATATGCTTCTTTTCTCCAAGTCTCCAATCTATCTGCTGCCCTTTTGGCTATTACTTCCAAAACTGATGATTTAACTGAAATTATTTTAGCCAGTGCTTCTGTAGGATCCTCCCCATCTCTATATAGGGTAATTAAATTTTCTTCTGCAGCTGCCAATTGCATTTGTAAGATATCCATTAATTGTCGTTTTTCCCTATTGAGAGCTAGCGAAAAGCTCATTGTTTCTCCCCTTATTGCGGCCTTTAATGCGTCCCAGACCACTTCTATCTTGGTGCTGCCAAGATTCTCCTTAATAAATTGGGGGATCCAGTGCCTCATGTGTTTACAATATTCGTCATTAGCGAGTAAAGAGCGGTCAAATGACCAACTAAACGTATCTCGATTGACCCTTCTTTCCCCTTTTATTTCTAAAACCAAGGGATTGGGATCTGAAACTATTCGTGTAGTCTTTTCTATTGCACATTTATGAAGAATGGAATGAGATACAAGGATATAATCTAATCGGACCGGTTTTTTGTGCGGGAAAGAGTAAAAAGTATAGCCTGGGTCTGCAGGGTAATATGATTGCCAGACATCCATTAATGCCTGTTCCTGACTTAAGGCCTTCAAGGCCTTATAGACCTTAGGTTTCCTACCTGTGTAATTCCTATTGGTGTCTAGAGATATACTTTGACTAGCCGATATATTTATATT
Organism: Calotriton arnoldi; assembly: GCA_963921515.1. Taxonomy (NCBI): domain Eukaryota; kingdom Metazoa; phylum Chordata; class Amphibia; order Caudata; family Salamandridae; genus Calotriton; species Calotriton arnoldi. The sequence goes on from CAWUFW010013370.1 coordinate 98,770, forward strand.
AAAATCACCACAAATGATAATAGGTAAAGACCACTCGGCCAATTCATTGTTTAAATAATCAAATATTGCCGGATCATCAACAATACTGCCATACACCGTACATATCGTAATAATGTCCCCATTCTCTCTACGACATTCGGTAATGACCCACCTCCCATTCTGATCTACGGATGTGCGGGGAAATTGAAGTGAGCCTTTAGCAGATAATATTGCGACCCCCCGTGTCCTAACACTCTGTGACGTCGCTCCTATTACTGTAAATCCAAGTGTGCCTAAAAGATGAGTCTGTGTCCTATCTATATGTGTCTCCTGTAGGCATAGGATATCGGTTTTAAGTAATCTGAGGGCTACAGCGGTATTTCGACGCTTCCTTGAATCATTCAAGCCACATATATTTAATGTAGCTATGCGTAATTTACTCATTTCATTACCTAGAGTTTAGCCCACTCGATAAGACCCTGGATAAGACATAATAGTACCTCCTGACCATATAACAACATAAAGAAAAAGGAAATTTTAGCAAAAATCCACACCTGGAGCAAATACTCTTGAGGTCAACCCATCCCCTTCCCCCTCCAAACCCTTCCCCCCAACGAGACCCCCCACCACCTACCACTGAGGCCTGCCTGATTCTGCGTGAACCAGGATGTGGACATCTGAGAAGGCAGAGTCCCGTATCACCCGACCGGTCCGGTCCCTGCCCCAAACTGCACACTTAATCTATGTCTACTCATATTGTGATTACCCAGTTTGAAACTTCATAGAAACTCACACATTTAAGTATTACGTCCATAACAATTCAAACTTTGGATCTGTCTCTGCTTGTCCCTGTAATTTCCTGCAAATATGCTTGAGCTTGAATTTCCGAAGTAAAACTGCGAGTAACCCCATTGAAGATGATTTTCAAACGTGCCGGATTCTGTAGGTACACCGTTGCTCCAATTTGCTGAAATGGTGTAAATAATTGTCTCAACCTCCAACGCCGCTCAACTGTGGCATGGGCGAAGTCTGGTCTGGTGAAAAAGGTGACGCCGTTATATTCTTTTTTACTTGTAGGTCTGGCTATATCAAAAAGAGCTTGACGCAAAAGAAAATTCCCAAAATACACTAAAATTGCACGAGGGTATTGATCTTGAAAAGTGGGTCGTTTAGAAAGTGTCAAAGGAAATCGGTGAGCGCGTTGGACTTCCTTGTCCCAGTCCCAGGATTGCATCTCAGGAAATGCACCTTTAAAGAGTGATACTATGTATGCCCTGGGGTCGTTCCCTTCCAATCCCTCAGGGACCCTAAGAATACGTAAGTTGTTACGTCGCATTCTGTTCTCCTGTTCCTCGATCTTCCCCATTAAATCTTTCACTATGGCATCATGCGCATCTCCCTTTACTTTCAACGAGGAGACATCTTTCTCTAGGTTCTCAGTTCGAGTTTCAACCGATGACATTCTGTCTGCAATTTTGATGCATGTTCGACCCACTTTCCTAATAGCACCTTGCAAATTTTGTGTAGCCTGTCGGCTTTTTCGATTGTCCTGCTTGGCTTCTTCTTGGAAGCCCTTGATCGACTGTAAGACTTCCGCAAGGGTGGGTTCTTCCATGTTTCTAGAGCTTCCACTCGGATTTGTTGTCACGGAAAGGTTGTGACCTGCCCGCACAGTGTGGTCTGAAGGTGTCGCAAATTGGGAGGATGAGTAATCCCATCTGAGCTCGGGGTTGCTGCCTTGATCCGTGGATTCCCCAATTTTTTTTTGACCATTATGTCTCTTTTTCTTTTTTTTTTTTCTAGCTTCTTTTTTTGTGCAGCCGATTGCCATAGAGTCTCAGAGTCAGTGCTGTCACCCCATTCATGCTTTCTTCCGTTTCCTTCCCCATCACTTGATGATGATATACCTGTTTCGTATTTTTCAGAATCTTCTGTGATTGGGTAGGGTCTTTCCAGGATGTCGAGGGGTTCGGGGCTTTCAGCGTTTCCTTGCTGGTTGTTTGTTGCATTTGGTGCCAACCCTAAAGCTCCTGGATCCTGAGGAGGTAAAGCGGCCGAGGAGCATCTTCCAGCTGTATTGTTCCGGCCTTATTTGCTTGGTTACTGGACATATCTACGATTGTAGAAGGTAGGACGGGGTGTATTACTGGAATAATAAGGGTCACAGGTGAAGAAGTAGTAGAGTTTGGATTTACCCCTCCATTTGTTAAGAATGACTCAGGGACCGGTATTTCTGACTGGTCTCCAGATGCTTCCCCTTCTACTAATCTGTTACCATGTCTCCCCATCTCTATCTGGCTGAACATATTAGAGATCAGCGGTTGTGAATTATGTGCTGAATCCAAAGATTTTGTGGGGTTAAATTGTGATTTTTTACTTTGCTTTGCCTTGTCTTCCACTATCATCTGCTCATTTTGCACATTTTGTACTTTGTTTTTCAGCCCCCGTGTTTCAGGGCGTCTCTGTGAGCTCTCCGGTCTATTAAGCTGTGTCATTTTATTTACAGGGGCCAATGTTTGATTACTTATTGCTTTCGACATTTTCCCCCCTCGCCCCGACATCCTTACTTGCTTCTTTTTGATGTTACAGAATGCCGGGAAACAAAGTATCCACCGTTGAGTCTTGACGCGGTGGCTTCCTCGTTGTATTGTATCCAGTGCCGTCGTCAGGATTCTCCAGATCACCGATAGCGTAATGCAGTACGTCGTGGAAGACAGCCGCAGGGCTGCATGAAGCGAGGATGTTAGATCCGCTGGTCCCCCTGCTCGAAATCCAGCTGTCGGACGTGATAGCTTTTGCAAGCCGCGTCGATCCCAACAATGCCTCGAGGTCAGGATGGAAGTCATACAGCTATGCAGCTATGAACAAAAATCATGTATGTTGTCCTGAATTACCGCGATGCGGTGCAGTTTACAGCCATCGATTGGGGCCAGACCGGAGGAGCTCTGCCGGGTTACTGCCGCTCAGGCGCCATCTTGCCTCTCATCTGCATTTACTTTCAATGTACATGGTTTTGCACAGGAGACGGTCATTAAAGGTGTCATTTAGAGTTGGTGGAGTGGGAGCCCTGCCATAAATCAGTAAAGCTCCCACCTCACCAATTATGTGTTTACTCACCTTACTCACCAACTGCGCAGACAAGCTCGCCCCCCTCTGCTACCCCAAAAGACAGCACCCCAGGAAGGACAACTGGTTCACCGCCAACCTTCAAGAATCCAGATGCACCTGCAGACGTCTCAAGAAAAATTGGAGAAACAGCAAAACTCCAGAAGACCACACCACATACAAGAACGCCATGACAGAACACCACCAACTCATCAGATCCACCAAAAGAACCTTCATCCGAAACAAAATCCACGCCAACGGCAGCAACTCCAAGGAACAATTCACCAAGCCCCCCAGCAAAGCCGCGGACGTCACACCCTCCCAGGACCTCTGCAACAAACTCATCTCCTACGACTTCCAGTCCACCATCTCCTCCTGGACCCCAATCACCACCAAAGACACCGCATCGACCATGAAAGGCATTCACTCTAGAGCCCCAAAGGACTCCTGCCCACTGCACATCTTCCACAGAGCCTCCGCCGCCATCTCACCTGAGCTTTGATGCACCATCAACGCCACATTCAAACGGCACATTCCCCGATGACTGGAAACGTGCAGAAGTAAAACCCCTCCTCAAGAAGCCCTCAGCAGACTCGACGGACCTCAAGAACTACTGACACATCTCTCTCCTCCCTTTTCGCGGCCAAAGTCTCCGAGAAGATCGTCAACGTTCAACTAACTAAATTCATCAAAGAGAACTCCATTCTCGACCCCTCCCAATCCGGATTCTGCAGCAACCACAGCACCGAGACCGCCCTACTCGCCGCTACAGACAACATCCGCACCCTCCTCGACCAAGACCACACCTCGGCCCTGATCCTACTCGACCTCTCTGCAGCTTTCTACACCGTCTCTCACTGCCAGACTCCACGACGCCGGCATACAGGGAACTGCCCTCAACTGGCTCCACTCCTTCCTCACTGGTAGAACCCAAAGAATAAGACTTCCGCCCTTCCTCTCCGAACCCACAGAGATCAACTGTGGAGTACCCCAAGGATCATCGCTCAGCCCCACGCTCTTCAACATCGACACGGCCCCCCTTGCCACCATCGTCAGACAGCATGGACTCAGCAGAGTATCCTATGCCGACGAGACCCAGCTCATCCTCTACCTGACTAAGGATCCCCTCACCACCAGACTAAGCTTCCAGGAAGGAATGAAGGATGTTGCATCCTGGATAAGCAGCAGCTGCCTGAAGCTTAACTCAGAGAAGACAGAAGTCCTCGTCCTCTGCCCCTCCCCATCTGCATTGGCCAACACCTGGTGGCCCACCGCCCTCGGCAACCCCCCACCCCTACGGACCATGACCGGAACCAAGGCATCATATTCGACTCCACCCTCACCATGACCCGACAGATCAACACCGTCGCCTCCACCTGCTTTAACGCCCTCCGCAACCTTCGCAAAACCTTCAAATGGATCCCCCCCGAGTTGAGAAAGACCATCACCCATGCACTCATAACCAGCAGACTGGACTACGAAAACGCCCTCTACGCCGGGATCAACAAATCTCTGCTCCGCAAGCTCCAGACTATACAGAACACTGCAGCCAGACTCGGCATCCCTCGACACAAACACATCAGCCAACACCTGCGAGACCTCCACTGGCTCCCCGTCAGAGAGTAACCTTCAAGATACTCACCCATGCCTACAAATGCCTCCACAACACCTGACCCCAATATCTCAATGAAAGAATCTCCTTCCACGCACCCAAGCGAATCCTCCACTCTGCCGACCTCGCCCTCGCCGAAACTCCGCGTATCCACAGAGGCAGAACGGGTGGAAGAGCCTTCTCCTACATCGCAGCAAAGACCTAGAACAAACTCCCGATCAACATCAGACACGCCCCAACTCTTCACATCTTCAGGAAGACCCTCAAGACCTGGCTCTTCGACAGGCCGGAGCTGCACCCCCCCCCAGCGCCTTAAGACCCTTACGGGTGAGTAGCGTGCTTCACAACTCCCTGATTGATTGATTGATTGACATTTAGACGTAGGTAAAGCACAGAGTTTCCCTCAGCAGAAATTTAGCAGGCTCTGCTGGTGGACAACCTTGATGTGGAGTCAACCATTGAGCCTCCAGGTCATAGTGATGGTCATCAAAAACCTCTGAAGTATCCTTCTCCTAGAAGTGGCAGTTCTCACGTGGAGGGAAAAATAAGCTATGGTTGGAAAGCACTGTGGGCTTTTTATACAAGGAGGTGGTCAGTCTTCCACTCTTAGCTGTGATGGTAACATCCAGAAAGACACAGTGTTCTTATCCCCTGTCAAAGTAAATCTCAAAAAAGGATTTCTGCCATTTAGCCAACGTCATGAATGGTTCAACGGTTGTATCGGCGCCATGCCAAGTGACCAAGATGTCATCAATATATTGTCGCCATATGCGGATCTCAGCACTGAAGTGGTTGTTTGCTCAGATGTTTTCTTCATCAAACAAACCCACAAATAGGCAGTCTACGCTTGCCGCGAAGGTGCTCCCCATGGACATCCCAGCATGTCACTCATATATTTTAAGATCACGGTTGCAATTCACAGCCACCAGGCCATCTGTCCTTCAAATGGGCTTTTGAAAAATGAATGGCTATTGAAACCATCTATAAGTGGAACATTTTGTGTATGATATTGAGATTGATTGGTCTGTTTTTCAGACACAGAATAACAGCACCACAGTGCGGTCGCTGCTGATACTGTTAAGCATAGTAGGCGATACTATGCTGCAAATCAATATGACACCTAAAATTTGGGAGCGCATCAGTTGCTACTGGCATTATAAAAAGCACCTTTAATCAGTGGGTTATGAGCGCATCATTATATATCAAATGCTTGTGGCACTAACTTTTCAGGCCGTATGTTTTGTTTTTTTGGGTACGTCCAAGAAGGCAAGTACTCCCCAGTCATTGCAAATATTTTTGTATGCATGCCACGTATGATCTGCCTTGGACACAATAGTGCGTCATTGAGGGAACAACATTACAATTCTGCCTTGATGAATGCCCAGGACCTTTTTAGGCCATTAGTGTAGGACAGAAACATGTTGGCATTTTAAATAGGGTCATCGGACTACAACATCCTGAATGTCCCCTGTACAGTATTTATTCCCTCCCATCCTTCCCCTCAATAAAGGGATATCTTGGGGTTGGAGGAGGAATTTTATATAGCTGTATAAATTAAAAAAAAATAAAGAGCTCCCTGAAACATGGTTGAGCCCACCCTGAGCTTTAGGAGTCAGGGTGAACCCGATGATGAAGCATGCCACTAATAGAGTGGGGGAGGGTTATATGTAAAAAAAAAAATCCTCTTTTTACTTACCGAGTGAGGAGGCATCTAGGCATAGCTTATTTTGTCATCCTCATGAGAACTGCCTGTTCCAGGCGAGGGATACTTCAGAGGCTTTTGCATTAGTAGTAGGGAGTACGTATCCCCTCACTGTTTCGGACACGAAAGGATCACTCAACCCTTCCAGGTCCAGAAGTTCCCTTGACCTCCTGTACCACAGTTTTGAGCATAGTGGGGTGACTGTCACTAGATTTCCTTGGCCAGCACTGCAAAGCAAGGCATGACAGTTCCTGGCAGGGAAATACATCAATTGTCACCTTGCACTGGGAGAAAGTGCTGTGCACATCAGGGCCACTGATTGTATTTTTACTAAATCTCCAGGTTTAGAAGGTGATTTGTGTAAAACAAAAAAGCCAAGTAGAGAGAAAACAAAATGGCATCTGTCTGGCATTTCACTGAGATAGCTATGGAGTCACTGGTGCATTGTCTCCACTGTCGTATTAAATTTCTCTAACCGATACGTGGGTCTAGGCCGTACTTTTTTGCTTTGTCCGTGTCTAGTGTAACCCAGACAACCAGAGTTGGCATTTAACAATTTTTGGTGCTATTTTGAACCTTAAATGTAAACAAAATTCATTTCTCCAGTTCTACTGAGTGGACTTTGGTAATTCTGGTGTAAGTTAAGTCTGACTGCTTTTGTCCCAAGTTACCAGAGGGTTAAGCACAGGTTTATTTAGTGACTTTAGTGTTTCATCCAAACAAGGATTATGATTATTATTTGAGGTAGTTTCTCACCCACTCAACTAATATTCCAATTTCTTACACTGGTGTAGTACTAAAAGTAATATCTCGATGATGTCATTAGTCAGACTCACACTAAAATTCAGTTTTTGCACAATGCAAACATGATTTTGCGGTGTGCTACAAAGGAAAGAATAGAAAGCAGTGTTTAGTTTGAGATTTATACTAGTAATATGCTCCAGCACAAACATGTAGGTTTAGATAGCTTCCAGAGTGTCAATCATGTCATGTGAGGATGTTTGGAGAAATTCCATGCATTACAATTTTAAATCAGAAGGCTGATCTAATGGGTGGATTCAGGAACATAAAAATGCTAAGGAGGACATTTTTGTGAAGAATCCCATCAGACCAGCGGCAAATGGATCTGGACTGAACTTTGCTGTTTCGCTCTAATTGACATCCTGGCAGTCTCTATGTGCTCTCCTTGAGGTCCTGGGGGCCTATGCTGGGTACCTCTAAAGTTGATTGGGCACCAAAAGAAGTTTTGAGAACTTTTGTTCCACGGCTTCAAAGGACCGACTGCAAAATGTATCTGAGCAGCAGTTCCACGGTGTCGGACAAAATTTAAGGTTTGTCCCGTGCTGTGAGGAGTGTTTCTTCAGAAAAATGGCATGGTCCCTTTCAGATTGTGACTTCGAAACTTTTAAAAACTTCCCTAATTACAGGCCCTTGCAGGGCAAATCTACTTGGGGTATCTGATCCATGGCCATCACGGCCAGGTTCAAATCCCACCTAGGTCTTGGTCCACCACTAATATTGACTACCATTGACACTTTGCACTGTTTATATTTTCCTTTAAATCTTTAAAAATTTATATTTCCAGTTCCCTTATTCGATTTTTGCTATTTTGATGTCTTTGTGTTTATAAAATGTTATCTATTTGTGCGGATTGAGTGGGATTTTTATTGTGTTGCGTTTTTAACTTTTTAACTTTTTAACGGTTTTCTTAATTCTAAATATTTACTCTCTTTCTCTAAGTTAAGCCTGTCTATTCTGTGCTACAGCTACCAGGGGTTGAGTTCATTTTTGACTAGACCTAGCAAGATAGTGATTTTATTACTTATAGTGGACAGCAATCCATCCTAACTAATCAACATCTTTCTCACATTAGTGTTTAGTAGTTGGATTCAGAAGTTGTGTTTAGCAGTACCATTCAGTTTTAAAAGCTGAAATTAAAAATCCCTCAATTTAATCAACCGCAAGCATTGACTTTTGATTTTAATTGGCACTAGGTCTTTTATTGAGTCATTTTTTATTTTTCTTAAATATTTTGGATCCAATTTGTGCACCATAAATCCTTTCTGGGAGCATGGAGTTGGATCTGGTATCCCTGGCTAATCCTACAGTAGTGGAAATAAAGACCCTATGCAGAAAAAGCAAGCTGAAGATGAGCATGAACACGGGGGAAGCAGACTACAAAAAAGCTCCCAGGGCCTGGGATGAGGTCTGCCAAGTCCACATCACATTTGAGAGAAAAGTGATTGAGGAAGCCAAAGAAGAAGGGGAAGGGGAGAGTCCATTCTCAGGTTTACCTTCCAGGGATTGAGAGTGATGCAGGCTCTGGCAGCATAAGCGCTTCTGAGCTGGGCAACCAACAGGTGGAGTTCAGTGAGCTGCAGGCCAAAGTGTCAGCCATCACTATGGAGTAGAAGAATGCACTGGAAGAAAAGAGACTAGCCTTGGAGGAGAAGACAAGTGTATGTTGTCAAACAAATAAGTCATCTTCGCTAGGATCACCATTTTAATCAAATTTGTATGTCTGTATATTGTCAAGGGAAGATTCATCCATCTACTAAGCAGATCTTTTATTTCTCTCATCACCTTTTTAAGATTAATGACTGGCAGAACCTCAGTTTTTTCTGTATCTGTGATGCAGAGATATCTGATGGTGGGTTGCTTTTTGCCTCTATAATTCAACAAATTCCAACTCATAAGCTTGGTTTCCGACTTATTTATTGCATACCTTGAAAGTGCACCAAATTGTTCTGTGATCTCCTCCATCAGAGCCACTGTTACTTTGAGTTCCCTTGTATATAACACAATGTCGTCTGCATATACAGCCATTTTATTTTCAATGTTTTTAGACTGGAACAGTATAATCCCTTTATCCTTCATGAAAGCTTGTGCCAATGGTTCAATATAAAAGGATCTGTGAAAGAAGGCACCCCTGCAATATGCCTTTAAAGATATTAAATTTGCTAGTTAAATTCCCATTAACCAGGATTCTAACTGACAGCACCATATACAACCTTTTTATCCCTTTTACAAAGCGTAGAGGTAGTCCAACTGACTCCAAAACCTCCCATAAATAGGCCCAACATATCCTGTTGAAAGCTTTTGTCATGTCAGTTGTAACTATTTCTAAGGGATTTCTTCTCGCAACCAGAAGATCAACTATAGTTATCAATAAATGTGTAAGATGATGCATTTGCCTGCCCGGAAGAAAGGATTTCTGGACTAAATGGATCACTTTCCCTACTACCTTTTCCAGTCTTCTTATGATTATCCTAGAATAGATTGTATAATCATAATTAAGCAATGAAATTGGACAGTAAGATTCTGCGCTTTTAGGTTCTTGTTGGAATTTAAAATCAGTGTGATTGTTGCCTTATTCCAATTTGGGGATATCTCTGCTTCATTATTGTATATTAAATTGAACACCTATGCTGAGATTATTACTTCTTTCAAGGATTTATAAAATTCCACTGGCAGTGCACCAGGGCCATCTGCTTTCCTGTTTCTTGATTAATATGTTGCTCAAACATTTCATCAGCAGTTTTTTTCCCCATTAAAAATCCCCTGTCTTCCTCTTCTAGAACAGAAAGATATTTATCTCATAACCATTCTCTTAAGGTAGGAAGATCTGGGTTGTTTTCCTCTGTGTATAACTGGTTAAATACTTTCAAAATGCCTGCCTCTGTTTCTGCTGGGTCTTCCAAAGTATTAGCTGCTTCATCAATTATTAGCTTTCCTATGTGATTCTTCACCCTGTCTGCTCCTGCCTTCCTCTTTTTTCCACATACGCATAACCTGCTAATTGGGATACCTCCCACCTTGCCCTCCAATAACTCCTTAAAAGCTGCTCGTTTCTCATTTATTTTGCTGCACTTACTCTGCTCTTCCTAAAGGGAATTGGTCTCTAGAATCACGTTTTCTAACTCAGAAGACTCCCTTTCCTTGTCCATAACTATCTTCCAAAATTCCCTGGCATTAATAGAGCTAATTTTCCAGAGGATCCCACACATAAATGCCTTAAAGGCCTCCCACACCACTACAGGGAAAGATGTCCCAAAATTCATGTCTAAACACCTTTTACTCTGCTCTATAAGTTTTTGAAGTAATGTGGGGTCAGTTAAAAGTGTTCTCTCCAATGTCCACCTACTCTCTGTTAACTATTCTGGCAATTTCAATATTAACAGGATGACTGAGTTATCAGAACAATAAGCAGAGATATAAGTGACCCCTTTTACTTTATTTCTGAAGATGTTATCTACAAGAAACAAATCTATTCTAAAATACCTCTGATACTGTTTACTGTAAAAAGTGTAGCACCTACTTATGCCTTCTACTGCTCGCCATGCATCAAAAAACCATAATCATGCATTAAACATTTTAACACTTTGGTGACCTAAACAAAACTCACCCCCCTTCTTGTAGAAGAAATATATAGGCTTCTATCTCAGAGGGCATAACATTTGTTGCCTATAACTACTGGGGTTGGGAATTCTGAGATATTCAAATGAATGGCATCAGGGGGCTCTGCAACATTACAATTTGGGCAATAAAAAAATGCACATGTAAATATAATCCTACCACTTTTGAGCTTCCCAGTCATCTACCTGCCTGCTGTGTCTGCTTTATATTCTAGAAGATCTATCCCAGAATTTTTTTAAACTAAAAGTACCACTCCGCTAGAATTGTTTAACTGATCAGTGCATGCCATATGTTGTACCCAGCCTTGTTTCCCAAACAAAGCGATACAAAAGGGGATGATGGACGGAACGTTTGAGCCAACCAAACACTCACCCCCAGTCAACTGATCTGGGTTTAATCCATCATCATTCTTTAGCTCACTCCACCACCCCAGTTCAGACATGGCCATATGCAAATCAGTCTGACCCTGTGCCTCATGGGAACAGTCCAGCCCGAACTGCCAAGCCATGTCTTCCCTGGACCGGAAACAAGCATCCTAGGTCCGGTTTCTGGCATTCCAGCTGTCATCAGCCAGGCTTGCTTGAATCCAGTGGCAAAGTGAGCAAGGGACCCACGTCTGGGCATACCCCCGCCAACTTAGGGCGAACAAAGCGATACAAAAGGGGATGATGGACGGAACGTTTGAGCCAATCAAACACTCACCCCCAGTCAACTGATCTGGGTTTAATCCATCATCATTCTTTAGCTCACTCCACCACCCCAGTTCAGACATGGCCATATGCAAATCAGTCTGACCCTGTGCCTCATGGGAACAGTCCAGCCCGAACTGCCAAGCCATGTCTTCCCTGGACCGGAAACAAGCATCCTAGGACCGGTTTCTGGCATTCCAGCCGTCATCAGCCAGGCTTGCTTGAATCCAGTGGCAAAGTGAGCAAGGGACCCACGTCTGGGCATACCCCCGCCAACTTAGGGCGAACAAAGCGATACAAAAGGGGATGATGGACGGAACGTTTGAGCCAATCAAACACTCACCCCCAGTCAACTGATCTGGGTTTAATCCATCATCATTCTTTAGCTCACTCCACCACCCCAGTTCAGACATGGCCATATGCAAACAGTCTGACCCTGTGCCTCATGGGAACAGTCCAGCCCGAACTGCCAAGCCATGTCTTCCCTGGACCGGAAACAAGCATCCTAGGACCGGTTTCTGGCATTCCAGCCGTCATCAGCCAGGCTTGCTTGAATCCAGTGGCAAAGTGAGCAAGGGACCCACGTCTGGGCATACCCCGCCAACTTAGGGCGAACAAAGCGATACAAAAGGGGATGATGGACGGAACGTTTGAGCCAATCAAACACTCACCCCCAGTCAACTGATCTGGGTTTAATCCATCATCATTCTTTAGCTCACTCCACCACCCCAGTTCAGACATGGCCATATGCAAATCAGTCTGACCCTGTGCCTCATGGGAACAGTCCAGCCCGAACTGCCAAGCCATGTCTTCCCTGGACCGGAAACAAGCATCCTAGGACCGGTTTCTGGCATTCCAGCCGTCATCAGCCAGGCTTGCTTGAATCCAGTGGCAAAGTGAGCAAGCTTTTACTTTCTATTAAAGTCATATGGGTCTCTTGTAACATCACTAACTGTGCTGCTTTGTCCAGGAGATATTGAAATGTTAACCTCTGTTTATATTTGGTACGCAATCCATTAACGTTCCAAGTTAATATACTAACCTGTTTCATCTAATCTTTCTTTAAAGTAATAACAGCATACATTAAAGAGAAAGAGGAATTGGCTAAGTGTAAGATGATATGCATTACCTAGGCCTGAAAACCGTCTATCCATTATTGCCATGCTGGTAAAGAGGACGTTTTTTTTATTTTTTCCCCATTTGCTCCCCAACTCGTGCTTTCCTCCCTATACTATCAATACACCCCACCACCCATCTCACAGGGGAACACCCCTAAACCAAATGACGTCTTGTATGCCAGTTCAGACCTTTGCGTGCCGGACAACAAATTCAATATGAACTATTAAAGCTGAAGACTCTCTCCATTGAACAAATTTAGGCATCTTACTGTCCTGAAGGGCTCGGACTCTTAATAAACTCATCAGCCTGTTCCACTCTTCCTATGCTGAACATTCTCCACATTATCTTCAACATGGCCAGGGATCTTAACTGGACTCTAGCTCCCAATTTCTGCATCTCATCTATTCTCCGACCTAATTCCCATCGATGCTGTTCTGTCCCTTTGCTTATATCTGATCTTATGATGTATGTATAGTTTCCTGCTGTAAGTGACCTAGTCTTGAGTGCCAGCCCTAATATCTGCTCTTCAACAATATAAGACAAAAAGTTCAACAAGATTTTCCTAGGTTTTTTCCATCCTTCCTTCAGCCTAAAGGGGTCCCTGTGACCCTCCGGATCGCCTTTTCCGGATCTACCTCTGCTTTACCACTCAGGACCCCTCTCAAAGGAGATTAATAATGAAACCAATTAAATTAGAGCCTTCCAATTCTTCTGGGACATTCAAAATTTCAAGTTTTATGACCTGTGATATTTTTCAGCCTCTCAAGATCATCTTGGAGATTTATATTTTTTAGGCATTTCTCTGAGTTTATCTTTAACCATTTTTGTTCAATTTCAATTCTAAAACTAGAGTTTTCTGAGTGATGTCATCTAACTCGGCTTCCAGGGCTTGACATGCACCCTGGATGTCTCTTTGATTTGATTCTGAGATCTCAAAATCCTTTTTGAATTTCTGTTAGCAGGTCCAGCAATAAACTCTCAAAGTTAGCAGAGCCAATGATCATAGGACCTTCATTCCCTTCTAAGCAGTCTCTATCCGCACTCCCAAGTGTCTTCTCCTGGTCCACACTTTCCTCTTCTAGATCAGCCAAATGTAGCATATTTGTTTCGTATTTGCACTACCTGACCATCATTGATAATAAACCCCACATCAGAACGAATAGAGCATGTGGTGTGTGCATTCTGATAGGTCAAAGGTGCCTGTTCTTGATTTTCTGATGTTCTCAGAACCTCTTCCAGGATCAGTGTGCATTAGGGCAGGGCACTCTTAGATAGACTACTTCTTTGTGCATGACTCTAAAAAAGGGGTATGGGTTTCTCTGGTAACAGAGTTACAGCTATACCAGCTTGTTTTACTTGCGTCTTAATATGCATCCTACCTAATGCCTAACTCTTTATAGTGCTTTTAGGGAGTTTGGAATAGCAGAGCTGCCTCACCTTGGTTGGATGGATGATTAGACTCTTGCCATTCAGTTCTGCCTCGGGTGCCTAAAGAATATCTTCTCTCTTGCATAGTTGTTACTTTCCCCACTCTTTGGCTGATGGGCTTTATTTAGGCTTCTATACAAATAGACTGTGTGATCTGTGTTTTTGGATCACTGTCACAATAGCAAAAACAACCATATTGTGAAATAAAAATATTGTGTCAAAAATATCGTTTACAAAATTATTGTGTCCCTATACTTAGAATGGTAAGTATAAAAACACTTAAAATAATATATTTTTTCACACTAATATTGTTAAAAAAAGATATATAATATAAAATTAATATAAAAAATATTTATTTTACATTATATTCAATTTGTTAATTTATTTTTTTCATAATTTACAGCTATAAAAAATATATATGTACACATACAGACACACACACACACACACATATATAACATTAAAGATATTAACAATTAAATTGCAAAGCATTAAATACATTTCGAAATTAACAAACAGAAAAAAAGTGAAATCCAAAAAAAGAACATTTACTACAAATATAAAATAAAAATAAATATAAAACCAAACAATATGAAATTTAACTAAAGTATATAGGTATAACACAATTTACATAATTGATAATCAATTAACTGATAAAAAATTGATAATTATCTGTTAATTAATTATTACTTAATTAATGTTCACTCTATAAACCTAGCAACCCACAACTCAAATATAACTAAAATAAATGAGTATTGCAAAATCTACATAATTAATTATCATTTCAATAATCAATAATAAATAAATAAGTAATTTTTAATTGTTACTTAATTAACTTCCCACCCTCTAGCCCTACAAACCCAAAATATAACTAAAATAGAAAGTTGTGACACAATTTACATAATTAATAATCAGTTAAATAACTAATAACACATTAATACATAATTGTTAGTAAATTACTACTCAATTAACTTGCCAGTCTATACCCATGCAAACCCAGAAGCCTGCCCCTAAAATAGAACTAAAAGTATATAAATATTACACAATTTACATAATTAATAATCAATGAAATAATTGACAATAAACTAATAAACTAATAATAATTGTTAATTAAATATTACCTAATTAACTTCCCACCCTATGGGGCACATTACGATACCCGGCGTAAAAAAATCCGCCAGGCATGGAAGCGGCAAAAATCCGCCCGCACACACCGCCTGAACACCGACCACGCCATTATGAGTACACAAACTGAAAACCGCCATCGGCGGCAAAAATCATACAAAATACCGCCCGCCATCGTCCGAGTCGGAGTCAAACCGCCCGCCACGGACGGAAACACGCACGACAACACAAAACCGCCCGCCCACACGGCCGACACACCGCACGTGAAATTACGATCGCACCGCCATGAGCGCGGAAAAACAACAAAAATACCGCCCGCCAGCGCAAACAACGCCGATGAGAATCGACACGGCAGAAGCCATGGCGCCCACGTACCTGCACAGAAACCATCCGCACACAAAACCAATAGCACACAACATGGCCAACAAGTCCACACAGCAAAGCACGCACAAATACACAAGCACAGTACACATCCCGAAAACACCCCCCGGACAAACAAAAAATACAAAGGCCAGAACCCCAGACACAACACACCTGAAAACAACAGACCATGAGGACACACCCACATAGGTGAGTACAAAAGCAGCACTCCCACAGACCACAACCCCTTGCTACATTGCAAACCAGAGAGGAGAGGAGAGGACACAGTGACACAGCAAGGACAGCAGCACACCACAGAAACGCACACATCACAACCACCACCACCACCACCAAACACCGGCACCACAAACCCCCTGCACATTACACAACACACACCGCACCACCACCACAAACACCATGGCACCACAAAGGATGCCCAAGTTCACGCCCATGGAGCTGACGGTCATGGTTGACGAGATCATCAAGGTGTACCCACAAATCTATGGGAACATGGTCCAGCACACACCACTAGCCACCAGAAACAGAATGTGGACCCGGATCGTAGACCAGGTCAATGCAGTCGGGACCCTGCCCAGGAACAGAACCGAGATAAACAAACGTTGGAATGACGTAAAGAGCCTGGTCAAGAAGAAGGAGGGCAAAAACAGAGAGCTGGCTGCCGTCACTGGCGGAGGGAATCCCGCGCTCTTTAAGACCTTCAAAGCGTGGGAGGAGAAGGTGCGAGTCGTAATCCATCCGGAGATCCTCGCCGGATTAGCAGGGGGAGTGGAGGCTGGTAAGTACAAACTAATGTATACCAGCACACCGCTATGTACACACATGCGCAACCACCATGCCACAGCTCCCAGGGACAAACACCCCCATGTCCAGCACACAATACACAACACATCACACGCACATGCAACAGACACTACCACACACAGGCCAAACCGAACAACTGTAAGATGCGTGGGGACATGTGTACACTAAGCCAGCCACGTAACCACCAACAGGTCCACAAATATGCCAGAAGCGCCACAACGAGCACCCACCACACCCATGTGTCCGCCACAGCTGCACCAACTGACAAGTAACAGGTAAGTGGCAGGAACACAAAGTGCAGTGGGTCGGAGGGGGACAGCTGAAGTACAACACCCACCAGGCCCCCACTCCCACAGACCAGCAAGGTGGAGCACTCCCCACACCCATGTGTCAGGCACAGCTGCACCAACCGACAAGTAACAGGTAAGTGGCAGGAACACAAAGTGCAGTGGGTCGGAGGGGGACAGCCCAAGTACAACACACACCAGGCCCCAGTCGCACAGCAAGGAGGAGCATCCCCCACACCCCACACCCACGTGTCAGCCACCGCAGTGCACAACGACAGCCGAAAGGCAGACATCACGGTCCACAGCAATCGGTGTCAGTGGGTGTACAGCCACCCCCACGACCCACTACACCCCCCCACCCCCACAGACCTGCAACATGGAGCACCCCCCGCTAAGAGCCATGTGGCATCCAGTACAGTGCACGCACGAACAACTTGCAGGTGGGAAACTGGACAGGGCTGGATTACTGGAGGAATGAGGACCATAACACCACCAACACATGGGACATGTCACGTAGCACACGAACACGCAGCACCGCCCACCGTCATGAACAAGTGAACAATGTGCACACGGACATGAACAGCAGACTCACACCCCACATGACCCATCACAGACATAGCAACACCCAAGGAGCCACGTCTGCATGCACAAGCCACACTGAATATAGTCCCACACGGCAGCCACTGTGCAACTCATCACACACAACCGAAACACCATTGAAGTCCTGTCCATGTAGCCCCTACTGCCTGTCAACCACACACCCCACAACTACGCCTATGTAAGACAAACAACACTAGACGCAACAGAGCGGAACAACACAAATGCACACGAACACCACTGAACCCATCAAACACACAGACACACCATGCACATACAACATACCATCCATCCCATCCGTCAGCCCCAGTTTCATGAAAGGCATGTCATCCGCACAGCTGCCACACATACAGCAGTCACGCTAAGACACATGCCCATGACCAACCATGTGCCAGAAGTCAATTAAGCGCACGACACACTGTGAGCAACAACACACAACATGGGCCACACCCCCCCGAGCACTGCAGTGATGCACATGGCACAGGGCAGCACGCACACCAAGGAGATGGGACAACTGCAATACGTTGGCTGGCACACAACTATCACTCACTCATAACGATGCGTCCAATGCCATGTCCAGTAACCACAACAGACAGCAAATATGCAGGGCATGTCAGGCATGCACACACCTCAGACCATGCACTGTCATGCTGCCACAACACATGTCACGTTCGGCACCCATGGCTCACAGCATGTACCCCAAAAGCATATACCCTCCCAAATGCGAATCTGGGGCATGGCCCCCATGTTGCCATATGCGTTCCTAAGCGTTCCATTTGAACTCCAAAAGCAAAGTACAAACCAGACCCAGGATGGGCCAGGAGCCCGCATACACCAGAGTCACAATGAGTAGGGGCAAAGCAACACACCCATCGGCATGGCCAATCCGTCCCATGCCACATGTGCACAGCACACAGTCCCATTGCCTAGCACACACACCTACAGATGCCACAGCCACACACTCGCCTCCGGGAAACCCATGTACGAGATTGCACGAACTGCCAATGTCAGACGACTAATACATACTTCGCCAGGTGCAACACAATAACAAATCTCATTCTCTCCACAGGTGACGAACTGCTGGACGCTGGGGATGGAGACAGCAGCCAGCACAGCCAGCCTACAAGCCCCCAACGAGGACACACGGATCTGGAGGATCTGTCCACCTCTTCGGACACGGACCACCAAGCTGGCCCATCTGGCGTGGCAGGGCCCAGCCGCTCCCCAGGACCCCTCCTACCCACCAACCCATCATCCAGGGATGCTGAACAGTCCCAGTCCCCTGCTGCCACTGTCGTTGCGGCCACACCCACGGTCATTGCGGCCACTACCACTGCCGCAACCGCCACCATCGCCGCACCGACCACCACCGCCTCCACCACCACCACGTCTTCGCTGGCACCAGCCCCAGCGCAGGTGGTGGCCCGGCCGACTGGATCCACCCTGGGAGCCACAGCGAGGACCGTGGTGAGCAATGTGGCTAGTGGGCAGGCCGGTGGCAGCAGGACTGGTAGGAGGAGCAGGGTCAGGGAAACGCCAGCCTCCCCTGGGAGCCATGCCCTGCCTCAAATGGACAGAGTCCTTGGGGCCTATGAAGAGGCCCAAGGACAATGGGCCAGGTCTGCTACTGACACGCGGGAGGTGCTGGGGGTGCTGAGGTCCATGGACGCCCATATGGGCCAATTCGTGTCCCGTATGGACCAACTCGTGGACCTCATGGGCCAGCTGGTGGTGGCGGTGGGGTCACAGGCAAGGCCAGCAACACCACCTCCGCCACCACCTGCTAGGGCGCAGGGTCGGCCAGCAGTGTCCATGTCCCCTGCGTCCACAGCCAGTGAGCACACCTCACCCACCACCAGCAGGTCGCCACCACACACCCCCTCCCAAACGTGGAAGGGGCCGTCCGAAGAGGAAACAGATCTCCCGGGAGGACTTCGCACGCTCCAGTCGCAAGTGAGGCAGCCAGCCAGCCTTCCGCCAGCCTTCCTTGACCAGCCACTGCATTGACTTGCTCTACGATCCCACTCCACACAGCCATCTGGATGGCATGTGTGTGTTGGACTATGGACATAGAACCAGTGGGTACACCCTGATCATCACGCAGCCATGACCGACAGCTCATTGTCACTGCATGCACCACTTTTGTCATCACCTTACACACAATCACATGTCACAGTTTGTAATAAATGCACCTTTTTCACTAACTGCTGTTTGTGCCCTGTGTCTTTATTGTACGGAATACAACGGCCACCTTGGGCGGAAAGGCACCTGATGCGTGGCATGGAAATGGAATCCGGAGGGACCTGTAGGGACCTAGGGGTGGGAGACAGAACAGGAGCACATTCAATGAGTGTGTCACACACCCATCACACAGTACATGTCAACAACTACAAGCAATGTACACACATCGCACAGAGCAATAGGGCACAATGCCACAGCCACCAACAGTGGCATACTACCCTGGCCATGGAGCGTTGACACACAGCACGCAGTGAACAAACGGCCACCCTGACACAGCACACACACACCTGCACAGATACAGCCACATCAGCCGTCGTACATGGACACTCACCGTCAAGTGAAGTAGCGGGCGATGAGCTGCTGCCGCACATTACCAGCTTCCTCCTCTCCGCTGTCCACCTCACTCGAGCTGTCCTGGTCTGCGGGCTGGGGCCCTGGTTGATCTCCGTCATCCACAATGAGGGGGATCTGCTTCCGAATGGCCAGATTGTGCAGCATGCAGCACGCCACCACTATCTGGCACACCTTCTGTCGGGAGTACGCCAGTGCACCCCCGGTGCGGTCCAGGCACCTGAACCTGGACTTGAGGAGGCCAAAGGTACGCTCGACCACACGTCTGGTCCTCCCATGTGCCTCATTGTATCGATCGTCTGCTGGGGTGCGAGGATTCCTCAATGGACTGAGCAGCCATGCCCCATTCGGATACGCAGAGTCACCTGGGTGTGAGGGACACAGAGAACCGTTGCTATTCCAACTGGACAGGGGACAGCATCGCACAACCAGCACGCTACACCACTCCACATACTCACCGACAATACAGCCACGATCCTGTTGCAGATTGGCCATCAGTCGTGGCAAGATGCTGTTGCGCATTATGTGTGCGTCATGGGCCGAGCCTGGAAACTTTGCACACACGTGGGTGATCACCATGTCCGCAAGGCACACCACTTGCACATTCAGGGAGTGCGTGTGCTTCCTGTTGCGGTACAGGTGCTCAGTGGCCTGTGGTGGAACAAGGCCAACATGAGTGCAGTCAATGGCTCCCACGACGTGTGGGATTCTGCCAAGGGCATAGAATGCACCCTTCACTGCCGCCAATTCACGAGCCCTGGGGAATCTGATGTACCTGTTCCGGTACAGCATCATGGCTGCCAGTACATCCCTCAGCACCTTGCTGAACATGGGCTGGGACATCCCTCCTCCACTGCCCACTGTGTGCTGGAATGACCCAGTGGCGAAGAAATGCATGGCGGCCATCACCTTAGCCGTGGGGGTGACAGCAGTCGGATACACCCTGCGGGGACGGAGATGGGGCTCTAACATGGCACACAGTCGATGCAGAGTTGGCCTGTCCAGCCGAAACTTCCTGATTACCTCTGTATCGTCCATGTCCGCCAGCAATTGGTATGGGCGGTCAATGTTCGGTCTCCGCCTGGGTTAAATGGCAGAGGACACATGTCAAAGCAACACGGCACATAGCAATTTCGCATACACATCACTGACATGACTGAGCAAGCACATGAGCCACAGCCCAGCTGTCAAGCTGGGACGGCACGGCCACAATACACTTACACAGGTCTCCCAACAATGGCAATGGCAAGTGAGACATACCACTGCCATGTGCATGCACATGGGGATCTAGGCCCCAATGATCATGGAGGGCCCACATGTACGCGTGGGTAGGCTACACATGATTGTTCACTGGTCGCCACCCCCAGTCAGTGTTTCGAATGGGAAGGTTGTCGTGCTGGTGGTATGTTCGATGTGGCGGATGGGCGGGCCTAGGTGCGGGCTTACATTCCGGACATGGGGGGTAGTTGGATTGGCGACTAGTTGCAGTACACACGGGACACGTCTCTTCCTTTCCACATCTGGGTCATCCCTTGTACTCACTGACAGTGATACAGTCATCTTCGCCCCAGCCCTCATGTCCTCCCCTCGCCCCCCAATATGCATGCTCACCTGCGAGGCTAGCGCTTGCACAGGCAGCCGCAAGCTCGCACCAGAGAGGGCAAGGAGTGTATGTGTGGGTCCAGTTGCACGAGTGGGCTGTCTCAGGGTATGATGTGTGGCGGGACGCCGTCCACCTGCGTGGTGCCCCAAATGGAGACCCGGCCTGCATGGACTATGCATCACAGTCTTCGGCTTCCGGATCCGCCACCTGCGACACCCAGTGGCTGTGGCTGCCCTTGCGGCCATGCCGCGTCCGTCTGTGGCTGATGGCCCACACATTCACTCTTTGGCCTCTCTGGGGAGGGCTCAGGGGTGGTGGCGCACGCGCTTGCACTTAGTCGCAATGGCATGTGGCGTGGTTGGTATGATGGGCAATGGATGGGATGGTGCGAGCCACCTCCCGTGACGTCAGTGCTGCTCGTGCTGTGGTGCGTCCCCCTACACTTCCATGTGACTTGTGCCATGCTAGACGTTGAGGTTCTATTGCCTGCGTGATATGACCAGGAGGAGCGCGAGGAGACCTCTCACACACCATGCTCCACTGCCATCCCGTGCCCTGTATCGCCTGTGCGGATTGACTATGTTGGGGTTACACCTGGTCGACTGGGGCTGTGTGTGCCTTGTCAAGGGGCATGGCGGGCGCACAACAGGATCCAGCTCGTCCACAGAGGGTGGGCTGAGGTGCGCCTGGTACCGCTTTGTACGTGTGCCCGGCTGCTGTGCACACACGTGTTCACTCCCCCGACAGGTGTCCTCTCACAATGCCCAGGGAAGCGGTGGTGTACTGTTCATGAGCCCTCCCAACACGGCGTGCTCCAACTTGGCATGTGCGCATCTACCCGTCGCACCCACCCACCTGAGCACTGCGTCCATACGACTTCACACGACACATGTGTGTCTTCCACAGTAGTGCTACTCATTTGCGTTGACATCCAATACCAGTGGACTACATGGTCATGTCACGACTGCCGTGTACTTCACATACTCTCATCCTCTCTCATTCGTACTTGTGAAATGAGTCAGCGGAGACAGTTCTGGTTTCAAACATTATATTGAGTCTTCTGTCCTCTGTGATGCAGTATAGTGGACACTACTGGCAGCGGAATACATACTGAGGATATACTGAGCATGATTACAAATGGGATAGGGTGTGGGGTTACATCTGCTTGGCCAAGGCTGTGCTAATGTACATTTACGTATAGCTGCGGAGCTGCGGACTTTGACACAGACGGTATACATGTAGCCTACCAGACCGCTCGGCATCATGGGCACAGTCCATCTCAGTTCCATGTGACAGGTTTGCTGCGGTTGTTCCTCATGCACGCGTGCATGTGAGATGACATCAGGGCATGTGCTTGCGTGCATGCAGCGGCGTGCCACTTGTTGTTGCACTGTGGTGGTTACTGGACATGTCACAGTCACTGGGGTCGTGTTGTTGTTGTATGCACTTGTCGTCCATGCAAAGGTCCTGGTATGGGATTCCCGGGGCGGGGGTGGGAGGGGTGCAGCACCCACAGACTCCAGGCGACCTATTCATGTCCACTGAGCGGTGTGTGTGTCCATGTGCGCTGGATCCATGTCGTGTCCTGGTTGTTCGTGCAGTTCCGTCCATGTGGGTGCGATGCACAGAGCCCATGCCACTGCCTCCCACGATGCATGCGGTGTTCCTGGATGTGATGGGGAACAGTGTGCATGTCCCGGTCATATCCGATGTCATGGCGATGTCGTTGATGGTGTGGTTACAGTTGCCGGTCGTTTGGTATGGCTGTTGTGGTGGTGACTGGCCAGTCCGTGCGGAAGCTGAGCATGGGTGCGGGGTTGGACTTCATAGGTCACTCGGGGAACCTGCGTTGTGGTCCGACGTATTTACAGGTTGTCAGGTATGCGATGCCGTCCAGCAGGGCTTCGATGTCATTGGTGGTGTCCATGTTTGCCAGCCAATGAAGCGGATGGTGGCTGTCAAGGTGTTGTTCGTAGGTTGTCCCTTGGAGGACCATGATGGGGCATGCTGGGTGACATTCGATGTAGCTGTTCTCGATGATCCGTCGTGTGGAGGCACAGTGGTTCCATTTCAGTGCGCGTGCGATGTTGGCCACATACGCCATGCCCCCATAGGCAGAGCAGGCCCTGTCGTGTGCGTCCAGAGGGAGGAGTAGTGGTAGCAGGTCCGCCTTCAGACATGCCGGGTTGGAGAGGCATATCTCAACGGGATGCTGGTAGGGACACCTCCGACAGTAGAAGACGGGCATGACGCAGCTGAACAATGTGATGCGGTAAGTCAGTCGGTAACTTACGTTCAGCAGGGACAGGAGATCGCATCCCAATGTATGGAACAGGTTGGTTTTGTACAGCTTGAGCTCTTCGGCGTAGTTGGGTAGGTGTGTTGCGGTTGCCATTTCGCAGCGGTTCGTAGAGGTGGCGTGCTCCGGCTGTGTGTGCAGTCTGCAATGTGCACGCTCCGGGGTTGCTGTGAGCTCTGTGTTGTCGTGGGGAGACAGGACTTGTGTTCTGTTTGCTTGTTTGGAGGACACGGGCCCTCTTCCCACATGCTTCTCAGACAGTTCAAGGTCAGTGCTGTGTGACTCCTTCCAATTAACTTGCATGTGGCCGACATGGGGGAGTGTTTTCTTCTTTCTTCCCCGTCCGTTGTGTGCTTCTGTGATATGCGCTATCTGCCGTGTGGTCGGTCTCCTCGGCATGCCTGTGTTGGTCTATTCTTGGACAATGGCTGTATTCACCGGCTTCTGTCGTGGGGCTGTGGTTTCGGAGTTGGAATGGAAGGTCATTCAGTGCTGTCTGCTCTCCCTTGTGTGGGCGGCAGCCTGCCTTTCCGCTCTGCGTTGGGCCTTGTGTGTGGATGTAATTCTTGGGCCACCTGTTGTCGGTCACCGGGCTCTTTGGTGTTCCGTTTCATGTGTCTTGTTCATATGTGCAGGGTGGTATGGGTTTTTCAGTGTGGTACTGGCGTTCCTCTTCCCGAAGGGGCCCTGCTTCTCCTAGTTGGTGTTGCCGCCGCTGTGTGCTTCGCCATGTTTGTTACACTGGGGTGTGTCCTGCTGTTGCGTGACTTCACTGACATGTGTGCGTCGGTTGTGTGGCGTTGGGTGTTGTCCGTGAATTGGGCGTTGGGTACATGTCTGTGGCCGGCCTGTCACGTGTCATGTGCGTTCGGGGTGGGGCTGGTGTGTGTGCTGCTTGGTTGTGTCCCTGTGTCTGTGTGCGACGCATGCATGGCGCTGCGGTTGGCCTCTGCGTTGTGCGCATGTGTGGCGGCGTCATCGGCGCTTTGGGGCCGTGACGGGGTGGTTGGTTCCTAGTCCCAGGTGGTGTGTACACATGTGTTCTGCGATGTTACGATTTGGCCTGTGTGTCATCTGTGGATGCGATGGTGGATGTGTTGTGTACACGCGCTGGTGGGGGTTGTCCTCTTTTTCCGCCCTTGCACTGTGTGCGCTGTTTGCGTGCACTTGTTGTGTGTGTGCCTACCTGCGTCTCCGCGGTACGTTGCGTCCTTGGTGGTGCATCAGCAGAAGCATGGGAAGGGCCTGCAGTGCTGGATTCATGCCCGGGGTGCCGCTTCTTCGTTGTCCGTGCTCTGCGTCCGTGTTACCGCCTCTCTTTCACGTACGGTATCTCTTGGCCGTGGGAGCCGTTTGTTTGCGGCATCGTAATTTATGCGCCGGGCGGGACGTGTTTCGTCGGACGGTGTGTGTCAGTTGGGCTGCGCCGCTACGTGTACGGGCGCACTTTGATGGCGGACGGTGTTGCTGGCTTGCCGGCGGTGTTTGGCCTGCTTTTCGCATCGTAATTGGGCGGGCGTGTGGACTGCTGCGTGCCGGCGATAACTGGTGGTTTTTGCATCCGCCAGCACGGCGGTAGTGCTTCCGCCCGCCATCGTAATGGGCCCCTATACCCCTAATAAACCATTAGCTCATACCTAAAACAAAACGAAAATTGTATAATTATTACACAATTAATAATCAATTAAATAATTAATAGTCAATAATAATTGATTATTAATTAAATATGACTTAATTAACTACCCATCTTATACCTCTACAAAACTAACAATAAGTTACAACACTATAAATTACTATTAGCAATTAAATTAAAAATGATATATCACTTAAAATTACAAACTATATTTAAAAATATTATAAACAATGATTTAAATATTAACACTTAAAATTAATATATGAACTAAAACACCTCAAGATAATTAAAAAAGAATGTTTTTCACAACTATATTATTGAAAACTATATTAACAACAATATTCTTAACACCAAAATTACTTACCTGAAAAAAACGATATTCTGGCAACAATATTTCTGCACCACAAAAGTATCACGATATTTTTTGCTGATATTTCTGTCTTCCAATATTTACAACTCAATATTTTGTCCAAAAACTGTGTTTTCACATTACAGAGGATAGCCTCCTACTGTGCCCTCTTGTAAACAACACTAGGAGGATCGCTGCAGGAAAGTGATGAGGATGCCCGGCTGACTTTTTCTTATTCTGCCCAATGCAGCCCCCGGCGTGACCCCAGCGACAAGACCCTCTAAGCAATTCGACAGCAGCCACTACCGAGCTCCAACGGGTAGCGGAAGACCAATCTCCCAAAGACGCCACATACACCCGCCAACGCCTTTTTTCTCTAAATCCTATATCTTCGGTGACAAGTGGTCATGTATAAAGTCAGTCCCCCTCTCCACTGGTAAGTCAGCTCTCCTCCTACCGCTCCAATCCGCAACCTCTCATTTACCCGGCCCCCCCATGTTCCCCCATGACTTTGTTTTCATTGAGCAACAATCGGTCCAGAGCATATTGGGTAGCTTCATTAAGGCAAATAAGGGTAACAGGCTTAGTTGGAAGAACTTAGAAGAAAGCAGGCCAAGTCCTCCCTTATGTGTGGACAGACCATTTTTCATTCCAATTCAAAGATTGCAGAATGTTGCTATCTAGACCGGATGACATTTGCAGAGGAAGAGTGTTTTCAGCCTTATTGGATACTTTGGATCCCAACAGTTTCCTGAACTAGTTCGGCGACCCAAGATATTTTTAAACAGTAATACTTAACATTCTCTGAACAGCTTTAGAACTTTGGCATAATATGAGGAAAATTTGGGGATTGAACATTATGCAACATATGTACCTGGGATTCTCCTGGTACACCGGTATTTTTAGAAGATAAACTGAGCCTCCCATTAAGAGAGCTGAGCGTAGAATTTTGGGGTCAGTTGCAAAATCAGTCGCAAATAATATTGTGGGAGGTACTGTTCGAGCTCACAAAAGGATCTATTTCTCGATTTAAGATTCTTCAGTTAACCTCATAGTGGCTCTCAGAAAATTACGGTTCAACAGGTAAAAATAGGGATTTCGCAAAGCGGATACAAGATCCTGCACCTCTAACAAAAGAAGTATCAATATGGCATTGAGAGTTAATATAGGCAGATGAAAAGAAGGTGAAGACCCTATTGCAGTCATGGGAAGGATACTTGACCATGCCTGCGCAAGGATCATTAAATAGTCTTTATTTCACTGTCAGATACGCTACCTTAAAGAAGAATCATTTTTATACTCTTCTCAGAAATTATATGACTATAAAGGAAATGAGTATATCTGTGCAACTTCCAATTTCGAGCTGTAAAAGATGTGGTGAGATGAAGGCTAACAAAAGTCATATAATCCTGGCTCGCCCAATGTTAGGAACATTTTGAGAAAAAGTAGGGGGAGTACTATTTGGAATGTTGGGCCTGACGATCAAGGTAAGCCTTTACCTGATTTTCTTTTAAAACTGATTTGGAAATTACTGCATCACAAATTGGGCTCAGGTAAACCTCCTTTTTCTATATATCCTGTTGGCCAGGAGGGAAATATGTAAGAACTGGATATACACCTTTTCTCCTTTGGGCATGGAATGGCTCAAGTTGCAAGATATGCAGGCTGGAGATAGGCCCCAGTGCTACAATAAAACAATAAAACCTCAAGAATTGTGGTTACAATATTTATCATGGTGAAATATATACCCATCCCCCCTTTTTTGTTTTCTCCTTGGTCCTATAATTACACCACAAAAGCCTGGAAGGGCACAGCTTTGAAGTATTTTCTGCCCAATTATCCCAGCAAAGCCTGCAAGATGGCAATTCTCCGTACCCTGTTGGTAACTTTATGTAAGATCCATCTGCTTGTATATGAGGACACACAACAAAAATAGCAAAGGAGGAGAAGAAAGTCAGCCTGGAACTCATGCAAACCAATTAACGTGGTGGCAGCGAATCACTGACAGAAAATCGACAACCAGAATATCGACGACAAAAATATCGGACCCGAAATATCGATGTCCAGAATATTGAAGTCCTATCTACATAATGGTAAGTACAAAAATATTGTTGTTAAAAATATCGTTGTTAAAAATATCGTTGTTAAAAATATCATTTTTTATATTTAAAAATAATGTAAAATAAAGTAAATAATACATATAATAAAAATAAAATTGTTAGAATTATTAGAAAATGTTTAAAATTATAAGTAATACATATAATGTAAAAAAAATAAACATACACATATATAAATTATAATATACATTTACTTAATAATATTAAAAAATAATTATTTAAATAAATTATTACAAAGATATTAAAAATTATAAATACATACATATACACATACACCAATAACATAAAAATATAAATTAAATATATATATAATAAATTAAAATATTAAAATATTTTAAATATTTTATAAATACATTTTACACTACATTAACTAAAACAGTAGAGAAAATATTGGATAGAGGAGGGAATAAAATTACTATTCCAACTCCAAAGAGTGCAACAGTAGGGAAAGTATTGGATAGCGTAGGGGTAAAAATTACTATTCCGCCTCCAGTGAGTGCAACAGTAGGGAAAGTATTAGATAGCGGAGAGGTAAAAATTACTATTCCCACTCCAAAGAGTGCAACAGTAGGGAAAGTATTGGATAGCGGAGGGGTAAAAATTACTATTCCCACTTTAATAAGTGCAACAGTAGGGAAATTATTGGATAGCGGAGGGGTAAAAATGTATATTCCCACTCCAGAGAGTGCAACGGTAGGGAAAGTGTTGGATAGCGTAGGGGTAAAAATTACTATTCCCACTCCAAAAATCGCAACAGTAGAGAAACTGTTGGATAGCGGAGGGGTAAAAATTACTATTCCCACTCCAGTGAGTGCAACAGTAGGGAAACTATTTGATAGCGGAGGTGTAGAAATTACTATTCCCACTCCAGAAAGTGCAACAGTAGGGAAAGTGTTGGATAGCGTAGGGGTAAAAATTACTATTCCCACTCCAGTGAGTGCAACAGTAGGGAAAATGTTGGATAGCGGAGGGGTAAAAATTACTATTCCCACTCCAGTGAGTGCAACAGTAGGGAAAGTGTTGGATAGCACTGGGGTAAAAATTAGTATTCCCACTCCAATGAGTGCAACAGTAGGGAAAGTATTGGATAGCGAAGGGGTAAAAATTAGTATTCCCACTCCAGAGAGTGCAACAGTAGGGAAAGTGTTGGATAGCGTAGGGGTAAAAATTACTATCCCCACTCCAAAAATTGCAACAGTAGAGAAACTGTTGGATAGCGGAGGGGTAAAATTACTATTCCCACTCCAGTGAGTGCAACAGTAGGGAAAGTATTGGATAGCGGATGTGTAAAAATTACTATTCCCACTCCAGTGAGTGCAACAGTGGTGAAAGTGTTAGATAGCATTGGGTTAAAATTAATATTTCCCAAAAATTAAAATAAATTAAAAAAAAAAATAGCAACAACAATATAAAAATTATTGATAACACAAAAATAAAAACAATTATAAAAATATTAAAAATTTCAAAAACATAGAAAAGTTATTTAATATTAAAAAATACTAAAATATAACTACAAACATTAATTTATAAAAGTTTAAAAACAACATTTTACTAACAAATAACTTTTTAAAATAAATTAATTATAATAAAAAATTATTTATTAAGAATTTTTAAATAAATTAATTTACACCATATTCCCTTATAAACACACAAAAAACTCCAACATATATATATATATTTTTATTTATTAAATTTTATTTCACATAGCGGATTACAGCAGACGGAAGAATAAGCAGCATAGTAATGACATTTCTTGAATTAATACATGTAGTGCAGCCATAGTAAATCAGTGGTAACACATTATTAAAGTACCATGGAAATAATATGAAGGAAGAGACAATGAGCAGTCTACATATGGGGCATATAGCACATGTCGTACATGATAGGAGTGACGTGGTATAGTGTATGAGAATGAATAAGAGAGAACACCAGGGAGCGATTCACACAAGTATATAGGCATCTTACCGTGGCATGCAATATACAGATCGTAAGGCACATTAAGTAAAGTGAGGGATCAGATATCACGACCATCGTCTGTGGGATGTTCCAGGAGATATGTTTGGAGCGGACCTCAAATATCCCGGGGACGTGATGAGGTCGGTAGGAATTCAGCGTATGTGCTTGTTTGATCTTATTTATTTATTTATTTTATTTATTTTGAAGGTTTTATATAGCGCTAGCTCCACCCGGGCGTATCAGAGCGCTTTACATTTGCATGATAATATACAGGGAATGCAAAACAGTTGTTATGAGAGAAGCAATTATACTTGGTGGCCTAAAAAGAGTATAATGAGAAATATAGAGTACGTAATGAGAAAGGGAAAGAGAGGATGGTCAACCAACCAGTAAAATAAATATATTGTTGCAGACTATTATACAGTACACCAGGGGAAGGCTCAGAGGTCCTAATAGTGCGGGGGATTGGGTAAGTGAGAGGGGTGGGAGGGGAAAAGTTAGGATGGGAAAGGAGGGGAGAAGGGTGGAGAGGGGTCAGGAAGGGGGTGTGTAGGTGAGAGAGGGAGACGGTGGTGCATTAAGGAAGGGGTGAGAGTGTAGCCAGTACGGAGAGCGAGGGATTAGGTCCCCCCCCAATATTTAGTGAGCAGGTGTATTTTAAGGTCTCTTTTGAAACTGACATGCGAAGGGTTACATCTAAGATCTTTAGGGAGGGTATTCCAGATGTTGGAGGCCTTGCCAGAGAAGGAGCGGGATTGGGAGGCTTTTTTTCTAAATAGCGGGGGGATGAGGAGAAGAGAGTTGGTGCTTCTCAGCGGTCGGGCACAACCTGCTTTATTGAGTTTGGTTGAGAGGTAGAGTGGAGTCTTTTGATAGAGGGCTTTGTGCGTAATGCAAGTAATTTTATAGGAGGATCTGCCTTCGATGGGAAGCCATTTGAGGTCTTTGAGGGCAGGTGAGATGTGGTCGAAACGTTTATAGTCAGTTGTTAGTCTGGCCGCAAGGTTGAGGACAGAACTGATGGGAGCAAGGTGAATTTTGGGAGTTCCGGAGAGTAAAGCGTTTCCGTAGTCAATTTTTAATAGGACTAGAGATTGGATAACTAATTTGAAATATTCCGCTGGAATGAAAGGATTGATTTTTTTGAGATGCCGGAGTGTGAAGAGTGCTCCTTTTGCTGAGTTTTTTATAGGGGAATTTAGTGTAAGCTTACTGTTGATGGTGATGACAAGAGATTTGACTGATTTGGCGAGGGAGAGAGAACAGTTTAGGGCATTAAGGTCAGCGATCCATGCTTGAATGGGGAGAGGGTTGTTTTTGGGAGAGAAGAGAATGATATCGGTTTTCTTAGGGTTGAGTTTGAGATGGTTGGTGTGGAACCAGGTTTGGATCTTGGTTAGGGCAGTGTTGAGGTGTAAGATATCTGAGTGGGATTTTATTTTATAGTACAGTTGGGTGTCATCAGCATACAGGTGATAGTTGATTCCGGCTTGTTTGAGTATGAGGGTAAGGGGTTCCATAAAGAGGTTGAAGAGAGCGGGAGAGAGGATGGACCCTTGGGGGACACCGAGGGAGACAGGTGTGGGGCAAGAGAGGCAGTTTTGAATTTTAATTTGTTGTGTTCTGTGTTGGAAATAGGAGGAGAACCAGTTTAGGACCGTGCCATTAAGGCCGAAACGATCTTTGAGTGCATTCAGTAAGGTTGAATGATTTACAGTGTTGAATGCAGCAGTGAGGTTGAGGAGAATGAGTAGGCAGGTCTCGCCCTTATCCAGGGCGCAGAGTATCTTGCCAGAGTATCATGTCCTCGAGCCATTCCTTGAATTTGGGTGCTCTGCCCCTACCCCACCTGCAGGCTACACGTCGCCGAGCCAGTAGTAAGCTAAATGAGACCAATTTACGGTGTGCAACTGGTATCTTCTCGGTGTAGCCAAGTAAAGCCAGGAGAGGAGACGGCGGAATCGACGTGGAGGTCATCAGTTCTAGAGCTACAATCACCTGTTGCCAGTAGCTGTGAATCGAGCAACATTCCCAAGCAAGGTGGAGGAAGTCAGCACTTTCTGCCTTACATCTGTGGCATCGGTTTGTGTCTCATAACCCAAATTTATGTAGCTTAACCGGGGTGTAATAGATGCGATGTAAGAATTTATAATGGGTGATGTGTAATCGACTGCTCGATGAGACCTGCTCCGTCTGCTTGCAGCAGAACACCCACTGTTGATCCGTTAGGTCTTGCCCCAGCTCAGCTGGCCATTTATCTCGAGAAGCACTCAGGGGGATACTCAGTGTCCGTGTAGAGTGTATGATAGAGTGTAGAGACTAAATGGGAGGCGGTGTTTGCACGCAATGTATGATGCAAGGGAGGGACAATTGGGGGTTCCTGAGGGTATGCGGGGGTACAATCTCTGATTCCTTGGTGTAATCGGACATAAAGGAAGGTCTCCATGGCGGAGAGTCCAAACATAATTGTTGGAGCGTGCGAAATTTGCTGTCCAAGTAAAGGTCGCCCCAACTCTGGAGATGACGCTGAAGTTTAACCCTTTTAAACACGCCCTCTTGCAGTAGGGGCATTGTTGGATGGTAGGTGAGTGGCAGCAATGGGGAATAAAGCATGGGGATCTGCAAGCTGCGAGCAATACGGTTCCAAGCTTTAATCGTGCAGTCGACAGAGGATGGACATAGCGCACGGGTGGCCAATAGTACCCCGTCCAGAGGGATCGGGTCTGCCAGCCAGTGTTCAGTCGCAACGTGGGCCGTATACCTGGGAGGGCGGAACCAGTAGTGGGCATAGTGTGCCTGGGCACACAGGTAGTATAATTCAAAGTTGGGAACATCAAAGCCACCTTGGGAGTACGGCCTCACGAGCGTGCCCCATTGTATACGCGGTTGCTTGCCACCCCACACGAGGCGAAGCAGTTCCGTCCGGAGCGAGGAGAAAAAATGTCTACCCGGGTCGTATGGGATATTTAAAAACAGGTACAAGAATTTCGGAAGGACCACCATTTTAATAAGAGAAATGCGGCCCGCCATAGTGAGGGGAAGTGCAATCCACCTAGTTATGCAGCTAGTGACCTGATCCAGTGTTTGCCTGTAATTAAGCCTCTTCAATTCCTCGCGGTCTGCAGTAACGCGTATACCCAAATATTTGACCTCAGTAGAGCACCACTCTATGGGGTAGTCAGTGTCAAATTGAGTCACCGAAGCAGTAAGTGGAAAGATTTGAGATTTAGTCCAGTTTATATGGTTACCAGAAAAGCCACCAAATCTGATGAATTCCCGAAGGAGCGGGTTAAGGTTTTGTTGGGGTTCTTTGACATAGAGGGTAACATCGTCCGCATAAAGAGAAATGAGAATCGGGCGAAGAAAGCAGCAAAGGCCCTTCTCTTGATGGTGTTGCCTGATCTTGGCCGCTAAAGGCTCTATGGCAAGGGCAAACAGGAGTGGAGACAGCGGGCATCCCTGCCGAGTGCCGCGGGAGAGAGAGAAAGAGGGGGAAATATGACCATTAATCAGAACCTTCGCCGTCGGAGAGGTGTAAAGGAGGCGAATCCAAGCTAAAAAGCCAATGGGAAGTCCCATACACTGAAGAATGGTGAACAGATAGTCCCACTCAACAGAATCAAAAGCCTTCGTGGCGTCTAAACAGACCGCCACTAGGGCCAATTGTGGATCGACATTTTGCAGAATGGAAAAAAGCGTCCGGAGATTATGAGAAGTCGCCCTGCCAGGAATGAACCCGGCTTGGTCCGGCAAGACCAATTTCTCCATCAGGAGACTGAGGCAATTAGCCAATATCTTAGCAAGTATTTTTGCGTCCGTATTGGTGAGGGAGAGGGGGCGATAGGAGTCACAGCAGTCCGCAGGCTTGCCGGGTTTTAGGATCGAGGTAATGAGTGCCTCCCTCATTGTCGCCGGAAGGAGTTGAGTCTCCTGGGCCTCCAGATATACCTCTTTCAGTACCGGGAGTAAGTGGTCTAGGTATGTTTTGTAAAAATCTATGGGGAGCCCATCAGACCCCGGGGCTTTCCCTGATTTTATCTGCATAATAGCTTCGCGAATCTCATCATCCTCAAAGGGGGCAGCTAAGAATTCTCTCTGGGTGTCCCCCAGCCAGCCCAGTGCAACATCCTCAAGATAGTGAGAGACATCTGAGGGCGCAGTTCTGCGAGAGCTGTATAGGTCAGTATAGAATGCAGTGAACGTGTGTAGGATTTCGAGACTATCTCTATGGCGCACTCCAGCACCATCCACTATGTCCAGAACGTAAATAGAACATCGAGGTTGTCGAATTTCAGTCGCTAAGGCCCTACCGGGACGTTCCCCTTCACCATAGCGTCGGGCCGTAAAGTACTTGCCGCGGAATTCGACTTCATGGTCAGCTGTGGTGGTGTAGTCAATGAGCTTTTCCCGAAGCAATGCCCGCCGCGTGCCGGAGGTCTCATTCCAGAGGTCTTTCTCGAGTTGCTTCAAGTCACTTTCAAGCCATCGTAAGTTCCGTTGGATGTCTCGGAGGACTCCGAAACTCTTCGACATAAATGTGCCGCGCATCGTGACTTTGAATGCTTCCCAAATTGTGCCCACAAGTGCGACCAAGCCTTTGTTGCGAGTAAAAAAGTCCGAAATTTCATCGCCAAGCTCTGCCTTAAAGACAGCATCCATCAGTGCCTCAGGCACTATCCTCCAGCAGCGCGGAGTCGCAATCAAGTTGGGGGGCGCAATCGTCACACAAACCGGTGCATAGTCAGAATAGGTCCGAGCCAGATGCTCGGCCGAAAGGATCCAGGGACCGACCCCCCTGGTGCAGACCCAGTAGTCAAGGCACGACCAGGATGAGTGTACTGAGGTGTAATAAGTGCCTTCCCTCTCATCTGGGTGGACATGCCGCCACACATCGATGAGCCCATGATCGAGAAACAACCGGGAAAGTGTATCTTGGGTTTTGGTGTAATGATGTGGAAGGGGATTGGACCTATAAGCTAAGGGGTATATAGCAGTGTTAAAGTCGCCCCCCCATAGGACGTGAGTGGAGCCCACCTTTAGAATGTGTCCCCAAAGGGTGGTGAAAAAATCTGGATCGTCCGTGTTCGGTCCATAACAACAGACAAGCGTAACTGACTGTGTACCCAGTGTACCCCAGAGCATGCAACTCCTACCGGAGGGGTCACTGAAGGTTCCTCCCAAAATGAAGGGGGTGTTCTTCTTAATTAAAATCAGTGTACCCCGCGAATATGTAGAGTAGGAAGAAAAGACACGATCAGAGGCCCATTTGCTGCCAAAGCAATGCGGGCGACGGAGGTCAGTGTGTGTTTCTTGAAGCAATGCAATTTGTATGTGGTGCATATCAAGGTTTGTAAGGATTTGTCTATGTTTACGCGGGTCGCTGATACCCCTGACATTCCAGGTAAGCAATTTTAATTGCAGCTGCTCAGAGTGTGGAAACATTTAAAAGAAAATGGTACTGCGGAGATGATGTCTCAATGTGTGGCATGTATATAGAGAGTATAACATGTGCTGGCATGTCTGTCCGCTGATGTGGCCAGTATGCAACATGAGAATGCAACAATCCCAAATATCCCCCCACCCACCCCAGAATCCCAACCATGCTGACCATGTAATAGAAACCCGAAAACAAAACCTCCCCCACCCACAACAGCACCCCAATCGTGCTGGTACCTGATTGCCCACCCGTACCCCAAATAACTCTTGACATAGCAGTCCCGGTCAAGAGAGTCCAACAAAAAAGTAAGTGATAAGGGGGATCGCCCATGTGGGGGGCGCTTGTGGGCATCGGAGCCTTCTCATCTCCCAACCACAATTGCGAAGCAGTACCCCAATGACACTGGGATGTGGAGGGGAGAGAGAAAGGGTGTCTGGCAAAGTTAAAAAACAAACGTATAAGGAAATACAGTAAGTCTACCATTAGGTTATGTAAAGCATGTGGCATATAAGATACACTTATCTGTCGATGCCTAGCTGTAGGAATGGCGATACAAAAGGGGATGATGGACGGAACGTTTGAGCCAATCAAACACTCACCCCCAGTCAACTGATCTGGGTTTAATCCATCATCATTCTTTAGCTCACTCCACCACCCCAGTTCAGACATGGCCATATGCAAATCAGTCTGACCCTGTGCCTCATGGGAACAGTCCAGCCCGAACTGCCAAGCCATGTCTTCCCTGGACCGGAAACAAGCATCCTAGGACCGGTTTCTGGCATTTCAGCCGTCATCAGCCAGGCTTGCTTGAATCCAGTGGCAAAGTGAGCAAGGGACCCACGTCTGGGCATACCCCCGCCAACTTAGGGCGACCAAAGCGATACAAAAGGGGATGATGGACGGAACGTTTGAGCCAATCAAACACTCACCCCCAGTCAACTGATCTGGGTTTAATCCATCATCATTCTTTAGCTCACTCCACCACCCCAGTTCAGACATGGCCATATGCAAATCAGTCTGACCCTGTGCCTCATGGGAACAGTCCAGCCCGAACTGCCAAGCCATGTCTTCCCTGGACCGGAAACAAGCATCCTAGGACCGGTTTCTGGCATTTCAGCCGTCATCAGCCAGGCTTGCTTGAATCCAGTGGCAAAGTGAGCAAGGGACCCACGTCTGGGCATACCCCCGCCAACTTAGGGCGACCAAGCGATACAAAAGGGGATGATGGACGGAACGTTTGAGCCAATCAAACACTCACCCCCAGTCAACTGATCTGGGTTTAATCCATCATCATTCTTTAGCTCACTCCACCACCCCAGTTCAGACATGGCCATATGCAAATCAGTCTGACCCTGTGCCTCATGGGAACAGTCCAGCCCGAACTGCCAAGCCATGTCTTCCCTGGACCGGAAACAAGCATCCTAGGACCGGTTTCTGGCATTTCAGCCGTCATCAGCCAGGCTTGCTTGAATCCAGTGGCAAAGTGAGCAAGGGACCCACGTCTGGGCATACCCCGCCAACTTAGGGCGACCAAAGCGATACAAAAGGGGATGATGGACGGAACGTTTGAGCCAATCAAACACTCACCCCCAGTCAACTGATCTGGGTTTAATCCATCATCATTCTTTAGCTCACTCCACCACCCCAGTTCAGACATGGCCATATGCAAATCAGTCTGACCCTGTGCCTCATGGGAACAGTCCAGCCCGAACTGCCAAGCCATGTCTTCCCTGGACCGGAAACAAGCATCCTAGGACCTTGCTCACTTTGCCACTGGATTCAAGCAAGCCTGGCTGATGACGGCTGGAATGCCAGAAACCGGTCCTAGGATGCTTGTTTCCGGTCCAGGGAAGACATGGCTTGGCAGTTCGGGCTGGACTGTTCCCATGAGGCACAGGGTCAGACTGATTTGCATATGGCCATGTCTGAACTGGGGTGGTGGAGTGAGCTAAAGAATGATGATGGATTAAACCCAGATCAGTTGACTGGGGTGAGTGTTTGATTGGCTCAAACATTCCGTCCATCATCCCCTTTTGTATCGCTTTGTTCGCCCTAAGTTGGCGGGGGTATGCCCAGACGTGGGTCCCTTGCTCACTTTGCCACTGGATTCAAGCAAGCCTGGCTGATGACGGCTGGAATGCCAGAAACCGGTCCTAGGATGCTTGTTTCCGGTCCAGGAAGACATGGCTTGGCAGTTCGGGCTGGACTGTTCCCATGAGGCACAGGGTCAGACTGATTTGCATATGGCCATGTCTGAACTGGGGTGGTGGAGTGAGCTAAAGAATGATGATGGATTAAACCCAGATCAGTTGACTGGGGTGAGTGTTTGATTGGCTCAAACATTCCGTCCATCATCCCCTTTGTATCGCATTGTTCGCCCTAAGTTGGCGGGGTATGCCCAGACGTGGGTCCCTTGCTCACTTTGCCACTGGATTCAAGCAAGCCTGGCTGATGACGGCTGGAATGCCAGAAACCGGTCCTAGGATGCTTGTTTCCGGTCCAGGGAAGACATGGCTTGGCAGTTCGGGCTGGACTGTTCCCATGAGGCACAGGGTCAGACTGATTTGCATATGGCCATGTCTGAACTGGGGTGGTGGAGTGAGCTAAAGAATGATGATGGATTAAACCCAGATCAGTTGACTGGGGTGAGTGTTTGATTGGCTCAAACATTCCGTCCATCATCCCCTTTGTATCGCTTGTTCGCCCTAAGTTGGCGGGGTATGCCCAGACGTGGGTCCCTTGCTCACTTTGCCACTGGATTCAAGCAAGCCTGGCTGATGACGGCTGGAATGCCAGAAACCGGTCCTAGGATGCTTGTTTCCGGTCCAGGGAAGACATGGCTTGGCAGTTCGGGCTGGACTGTTCCCATGAGGCACAGGGTCAGACTGATTTGCATATGGCCATGTCTGAACTGGGGTGGTGGAGTGAGCTAAAGAATGATGATGGATTAAACCCAGATCAGTTGACTGGGGGTGAGTGTTTGATTGGCTCAAACATTCCGTCCATCATCCCCTTTTGTATCGCTTTGTTCGCCCTAAGTTGGCGGGGGTATGCCCAGACGTGGGTCCCTTGCTCACTTTGCCACTGGATTCAAGCAAGCCTGGCTGATGACGGCTGGAATGCCAGAAACCGGTCCTAGGATGCTTGTTTCCGGTCCAGGGAAGACATGGCTTGGCAGTTCGGGCTGGACTGTTCCCATGAGGCACAGGGTCAGACTGATTTGCATATGGCCATGTCTGAACTGGGGTGGTGGAGTGAGCTAAAGAATGATGATGGATTAAACCCAGATCAGTTGACTGGGGGTGAGTGTTTGATTGGCTCAAACATTCCGTCCATCATCCCCTTTTGTATCGCTTTGTTCGCCCTAAGTTGGCGGGGGTATGCCCAGACGTGGGTCCCTTGCTCACTTTGCCACTGGATTCAAGCAAGCCTGGCTGATGACGGCTGGAATGCCAGAAACCGGTCCTAGGATGCTTGTTTCCGGTCCAGGGAAGACATGGCTTGGCAGTTCGGGCTGGACTGTTCCCATGAGGCACAGGGTCAGACTGATTTGCATATGGCCATGTCTGAACTGGGGTGGTGGAGTGAGCTAAAGAATGATGATGGATTAAACCCAGATCAGTTGACTGGGGGTGAGTGTTTGATTGGCTCAAACATTCCGTCCATCATCCCCTTTTGTATAGCTGTAGGAATGGGACACCATCAGGAAAGTATATAATGTTCCACCCAGCAGACGTAAGTAATAACAGCTTCATCTGGGCGCAAGCAGGACGTAGCAGGCATCAGGAAGAGAAAATAGTGTCAAAAATCAAAGCTCAAGGCATTGGTGACCAGTTCTCGAGTCCGGTTATTGCAGGTGATGGAGATCTGGAAGCGCGGTCATCGGAGTCTCGGCGCGGTGAACGGCGTTTGAGAGTCTTGAGAAAGTCTTCAGCTTGTTGCGGAGTGGCACAGATGATGGTTTTGCCGTGATGGGTAATCCGCAGACGTGCCGGGTACAAGAGGGCATAGACAATTTGAGCTTTGCGTAGTTTTGCTTGACTTGTATAAACTTGCGGCGTGCCTCTTGAACCGCGACTGTGAAGTCAGGGTATATGGTGAACTCATTGCCTTCGAAGTGCATCGATTTTTGCTCTCTAGCCTTTTTCAGTGCGGCATCCCGATCCCGGTAATTCAATAGGCGGGCCACAATGGGACGTGGCGGGCCGCCCGGAGGAGGGCGCGGCCCTAAGGAGCGATGCGCTCGTTCTACAATAAGCTGCGATGAGAAGGTTTCCGCCCCAAAGGTGTCCATCATTAGGCGTTCAATGAAGTCCTCCATACGGCCAGTATTCGCGCTTTCCGGTATGCCTACTACGCGGATATTATTGCGGCGGCTGCAGGCCTCAAGGTCTTCGTTCTTGGCCACGATGACTTTCAACAGCTTATCCATTTGTGTCATTTGGAGCTGCATCTGGGAGGTTGCGTCCTCAGTGTCGGAGATGCGTCGCTCAGCCTCTTTAATTTGCTCGCCGTGTTTGTCCACTTTCTGCACGAGGAAGTCAAGGCGGCTGTTCATTGTGTCAATTTTCCCAGAGAGGTCAGTGAGGCTGTGTTGCATGGCCAAAAGTAGAGTTTTCACCTCATCTTATGGGGCTGACAATGGTGGCTGGGACTGTTCGGGGCCTAGATGGCTAGTGTCATCGGAGTTAGACCATGTAGCTACCTTTTTGGAGTCAAAGACAAGTTTGGGTTGGCGGCCATCGGGCTTCCCCATTCTGATCCCAGATGTAGTCTGGCGAGCGTGAGAGAGGAGTTCAACATTGGGCGTCTCGTTTCAGGGAACCACCAGAAGAGCTGATAAGTGGACTTAGGATGTGCAGGCTCGAGGCGGGCACCACTGGAGGAGGGAGATAGCATGCACCAGAGGATTTCGGGGCGTTTAGCAAGAGCAAACCGTCGAGATGGCCAGAGGTGGACACAGCAACCTGCCGAGCTGCTGGAGATTAAGGCAATAAGCCTCTCAAAGGTCAGTAAAAATGCCGCCGTGGGGACCCTTCAGTCGTGCGTCTGGTAGGCTATGGCAGGGCCTGCGGGGAGACACACAACCATGGAGCTTCGCTGCTAGTGAAGAGGAAATATTCCACAGTCCAAGGGGACACGCCGATGTCCAGTAATGTGACGTAGTCGCTAAGGGTTAAATTGGATGTGGGTGAGCGCGGTGTTCAGCAATGCAGGAGTCAAACTGCGTAGACTCAGACTCCGAAAGTGCCCACGCAGACAATGCAGCCACACGTCCACACAAGAGGGTCAGGTGCCCCGCAGCACACGTGATGTTCATCTACAG
The DNA here is from genome assembly GCA_963921515.1 of Calotriton arnoldi. Lineage (NCBI taxonomy): Eukaryota > Metazoa > Chordata > Amphibia > Caudata > Salamandridae > Calotriton > Calotriton arnoldi. Next base: position 139,323 of record CAWUFW010013370.1, read on the forward strand.
CATAGTGCCCAATTAGTCTGCAAAGGCCAGGGGTGGGCACCAGTAGTGTTGGCTAGGTTGTTGGGGACGTGGCTTTTTAGCAGATGTGTGGGCAGAACGATGATCAGCACTCAGTGGGTCTCGCTAATCCGGGGCATCAGGCAGGATAGTGCAGCAAGCCGAAGTGCAGAGCTCTGTGTGTAGGCAGTGCCCAGCGCAGCAGACAGTTCAAAATTATGGTGACATCAGAGCAGGTAGGGTAGTGCAGGCTATTCTCAGCTGAGCACATTCGCTTAACAGTGGGGGATACGGCTCACCACAGATGTGGTGCCCAGTAATCCAACAAAGTGCGGGCTCCAGCGCGATGCAGCGCGGGACGCAATCGGCGGCCGCAGGCGGCCCTCCGTGTGTCCCCCGCTGCATTGGACCAGGCGAGTCCCCAAGCGAGGGGCAGACAATCTCTCCCCAACCGCCTCCAAGGGAATATCTGCGAGGACTGGTCGCGGAAGGGGGAGCCACTGCGTGAAGTCCGGGCTTCTGCAGTCGAGACGCCTAGCTTGTATAGGCGAGCCTGGAGCAGCTACGGGGGAGGGAGGGCACAGCGGAACTGTCTGTGGGGCCCCCAATGGATTGTTAAGGCCAGGTCGAGCTCCACCGGGGCACGTGAGCGCAGATGGACCTCTGCAGGCACGACGCTTCCCCCAGCCCGCCGGGTCTCTGTCCCAGCGCTCACCCGCACAGGGACGCAGAACTCTCACCAGACTTCGCCTTCACGTAGCAGGCGGTGAGCACCTCGGCAGGCCGGCAGGGAACGTAGCAGGCAGATCTGGGCAGCCGAAGAAAGATAATGCCTGTCCGATAAGTGCGGCCGCTGCGCGAGCCCGGCAGAGGCCCAGCGCCACGTGGAATCCACGGGTCTCGCTTAATGGCAGCAGCCGCAACAGGCTCCAAGCGCAACACTCCGCCCCCACCGCGCACAGCAGGGTTCAGCCCAGGAGCATCCCGCAGGGGTCAAGGAGTCGCGATTTCTGCACCGGAGTCAGGGTTTGCGACAACAAGTTGGCGGCAGGCTTGAAAGACAGGATTATTGCGGTTTGTAGGAGGATAATTAGCGGATTATGCCGCCAGGCTGTCAGAGCCTCACAGGTGTGCGGCCATCTTGGTCGTGCGCCACATAGCACCCCCAACTCCTACATATTTGACACAATTAACATATTTAAAAATGTATGAATTATAATTTACAAAGAATTAATATTTACTTATTAATAAATAAATTTGTACAAACAACACTATAAAATAGAAATAAAAAATAAATACCAATAAATAAAAAATATGTATTACTTTATTTTAATTAAATTACTTCCCACCCTATTCCCATATAAAACTACAACCCACTTCTTTAAAAAATAACACTATTAATATAATTATCAATTAATCAATTAATAAGATGTAATAACCAATTAATAATTAATTAATTATAATGTAATTATAAATATTAAATAAATATTAAAATGAATTTTAAATACTAATAAATAAAAATTATGAATTACTTTATTATAATTAAATTACTTCCCACCCTATTCCCCTATAAACCCACAACCTGCTCCTAAAAAAATAACGCAATTAATATAATTATCAATTAATTAATTAATAAAAATTAATAACCAATTAATAATTAATTAATAATAAATTAAATATAAATACTAATGAATAAAACGTATTAATTTCTTTATTATAATTCAATTACTTCCCACCCTATTCCCTATAAACCCACAACCCGCTACAGAACTAAAATACGCAAAATTATTTTACATAAAATAAATAACTTCTAAAAATTTCACACATACATTAAAAAACAGATATACTTATACAAAAAACATTAAATAACATACTATTAACATACACACCAAAATACACAACACTAATATAAATATTGATATTATTAACAACGATATTTTAGCAAACGATATTACTAACTTCGATATTGAAAAAAACGATATTTCTTACCTTCATGTCGATATTCTGGTCACCGATATTCTTGATGTCGATATTCTGTACCTCCGATATTAACAACTCAATATTTTTGTAGGTCGAAAATAAAAATTCGATATTATGTCTGTTTACCGGTGGCAGCAATGGAGAAGTGTCTAGAGGGGGCCACATACAACTTGCTTGCTTAGGTCTATGTTCACTAACTTTGCAGTGGGGATAACATTGATGAATGGTTAGTTTCGTATGAAATGGCATTGAGAATGCACAGGATAGACAGGCAGCCAGAACCAAGAGTGGGGACGGGTTCACTCCTGACTCTAGTAAAAGGGGTGACAGACAAATATACACACATTATGTGTATTTGTAAAGCACATGTTCACCCAGAAGGGTATCTTGGTGCTGAATAACAGATCATCCAATTCAAGGGTACTCAATTTATCAACCTCAGAAGGATGAAAGGCTGAGAAGAGCCGCCGGGATTTGAACCTGTAACCATGAAGTCAAACACAGGCCCCTACTTTGGTTGCATTATTCCACTAAGCTACCACATCCTGCTCACATCATAGAGGCCCTAGTGCAGAAGGTTGATCGTTCACCTGAAGAGTACCGGAATAAGTTCTGGGGGACACAGAAAGAGCCACAACAGTTGTGCATACATTTTGAAGATACCTCATTGAAAGCACTAGAGCAGTGGGAAAAGGCCAGTACTTTGGATGCTTATGATGGACTATACAGTTTGATTATGATAAAGCACATCTTGAGTAACCGTTCTTCAGAGTTACACCAGCATTTAGTAGACTCCAAGATGACTGATCCCAGAGAGCTTGGAAGAGCTGCTGATGTGTGGGTAAGCACTAGGGTACCAAAAATATCTCATGGGGGTTACTGAAATAAGAGGATCCAGGGCCACAGCAGAGAAGGAAGGGGAGCAATAGGTCTCAAATAGAAAGCTTCTTACGGCCCCAAATGTCAGAAAAGGGGTAAGAGTCCTGACCCACTCAAAAAGAGCAGAGAAGTACTTAGGGGGAAAGAAACCCTTTGAGAGTCATAGGTGCTTTAATTGCCTACAACCGGGGCACACAAAGCATGATTCCTCATGCCCCAGGAGTAAGGTTAGCATTAGTGGGTATTCTGCAGGGGCGGCTGGTGTAGCTTTGGGGGAGGATTATCTTAAGAAGTCTCTAGCAGCCCTTAGTTAGAAAGCGAACCCAGAATGTAAGCTGGTGATCACTGAGAGCTCTATGAACTATTTCTACCAGATCACAGTGAATGGGGCCCCTGTCACTTGTCTGTGTAGTACTTGGCCAGCCATCCCATGGTGTTGGAAAGGCTGGTTTCCCCAGAACAGTATCTGCCAGGATAGGTTTGCAGGGCAAGGAACGTTGATAGGCGGAAATGTGTCTGCCCCGTGGCCTTACTATCCCTAGAAAGGGAGAGGGTACTTGCCCAGAGAGGGTTAATTGTCAGTCCTGACAAGCCCTTATACTACATCCTTGCCAATGAGGTCCCATGAGTGAGGAAAGAGCTGGGAGGGGTGGACACCCAAGGTGCCTCAAAAACACACATTTCTGGGGGTACTGTCCCTAAACAGAGGGGAAAGAAGCACTGAAGATGAGTAAGGGGTAAGACGTAGATGCCATCCACCCTGGAGAAGACCAGAGTGCCAGGAGTTACCTGCTCTGACAGGAGAGGACACCAAGTCTGGCACTAGTGAGGACTCTTCTGGCTCGGAGGTGCTTCCAGCACTGTAAAAATGACCAGAGACAGGGGATCTGGGCCAGACAGGCTCCTGCAAGAAACAGAAAGAGTGTGTGACCCTTGAGGGGGACTGTGTGGCAACCCTAGAAGTCCTGGACTGCCAAACACACAGTCAATCGGCCAAAGTGAGTATGGAAGGAGGGTGTATGCAACCTGATATCGTAGACCCCCACTCTGGAAAACCAAAGGGACCTTTAGAAGCAAGTGGGAGACTCCTTGGCAGCCCAAAGACTGGAAGTGAGGCATATTCCAGGAATTAGATTGGAGCCTTCACTTGTCAGTGGATGCTTAGGTCCCCACCATTTCGTGATATTGACAGCTGTTAGTGGCCTCTGTTTGTTGCTTGCCTTTTGGGCAGGGCTGGCCCTTACCTGGGTACAGAAGCCTGACTGAGGAAAGATCAGGCACATCACCTTACTGGCCATGATGGTTTTATTCACTTACTGGGAGACCTCGGTGGGTAGGCTAGTGTTAGTTACATCCCAGGTGGGGGTTGCAGATGAGAAGGGTTCCCCACGGACCAGGTTTGTGGTTGGGGCTGAGCTTGACAGGGTGGCAGTACTGTCAAAGGCAGAACTTGAAGTTAGGCCCAAAACTGTTGGAAAGGTTCAATTACCCTCCCCAGGGGGTGGACTTCACAGTAGGATGTGAGGCTGGAACTAACTCTGCCAACCCAGAGAGCTTTTCCACATCCTTTCCACTTAAAACAATGGCAACTGCCAAGGAAATGGCTGTTGTTTCTTGCCTTTGTAACTTGGGAGGCTCTGTGTGAGAAAGGGTGCTGCTTTTTGGTGGTCACCCCTATTTTTAGTGCTGAATTGTATTGCTGATTTTTAGACTTTGTAGACTGCAGCACTGCAGTACAGTGCCCAGTGTATGTGCTCTGACCCCTAAAACATGTGGAAATTGGCTAATCCCTGATTAGTGTATTGAAATCTCCTAAAAGGTCATAGTATATGGTGCAGAAACTACACCCATGGTATGGAGAGGTAAATGTCACCTGTGGACTGCAGCACTTATTGTGCCATCCACTAGTGTGACAAGGAAAACATGCCTTCGGGACTTTCATTGTATTCTGACTGCTGCTGTTTAATCCTGTAGCTCAACCTGTTAAAGTAACCCTTTTTGACAGGTAGAACTCTCCCTTTTAAATATGATTAAGTAAGTCACCCCTATGTAGGCCTTGTAGCCAACAAGGTAAGGTCTATGGTATTTAAAAGCAAGACATGTAAAAATGTATTGTTAAAATGTCTTTACAGTGACAAGGCCCAAAAATCTATAATCACTGTTGCAGCCCTAGCTATCCTATGTAGAAATCCAGAGTGCAGATTAAAATACTAATACTGCTAACTCAGGAAAGGGACCAGCTAGAAAAATAATTAAATCACTATTTCTAATAGTTAATAAAAATCCAATTTGATGGTGGAGTTACATTTTTAATAAATATTAAGGAAAAGTTAGCCTTCACCTGCCTAAGCTTTCAGAAGGCTAATTTGCATTAGCTCATCTACTCCCAGACAGGGATCAGCTTTGAATGAGGACTAAAGGAGGTGTGAAATTGCTCCCAGGAGCACAAAATAGGCCTTCCTGAATGGGCAGAGATGACTCTATTGAGATCGATAGAATATATAGGGTTGGACTGTGCCTTTTTGTTGACACCCCATTCTGTTGAAATGCTGTGTGAACAGTCTTTCTAAAGCACATGTTAAAAGTTTTACATCCTTTAAAGGGAGCAGAGAAGGATGCTAGGACAATTCTTGTATATCACCTGTCTGTGTGCTGAACTACCCTGCCTTTGACTTATCAGACGTCTGTCTTTGGGTATGCTGTGGGTACAGTCCTGATTCAAACTGTATTTTAGTGTTAGATGTAGAAGGACACTAGATTACATTGTATAACCCCCCCCCCAACACCCACAAACCTCAGAGCCCAAGTTTAGTGAGACCCAAAGCATTTGCCATTTTTAAAATGCTCGGACACATGGAATTGTGGGCCTGTTTACAGTAGAGCAAACAGGAACTACTGCAAATGTAGGTAGGTCAGGATCTGGGAATCTTTACTCGATTGGTCAAAGAGGAGCTAGGAGTGGGTTAGGGTGTGCCTCACCAAAAGGCTGGTGAACCCCAGAAAGCTGGACCCACAGCCATCCTTCCTAAGTACACTGCTGGCTTTGTGAAAAGGATACCAGGCAGACTGTATCTGCTGACTTGTGAGAAGGACCAGAAGAGATAGATCCCATTTAATTTTAAATTCAAGGAGAGAAAGATTACCAATGATTATAGGGCTGATACCCTGGGTGGATACTGGAACATAAAAATGCTGATGAGGACATTCCTGTGAAGAATCCCAGATGACCAGTGGCAACTAGACCTGGGCTTAGCATTGCTCTTTTCCTCTGCATGACACTCTGAGAGTCTCTAAGTGCTCCCCCTGAGTTCCGGAGTCCTTGGAAGTGAACTCCTGTAGTTGTTTGGGCACCAAACGGTTGGGAAGTTTTTTAAAATCTTTGATCCACAGCTTCAAGGGTATCACCATGAAAAGTATCTGACCGGCAGTTCCATTACATCAAACTGAATTTCAGATTACTCTACACACAGAAGAGTTTTTCTTCATATTGGAACTAAGAAACTTTTTCGAACCCTACCTTCAAGTAGTAATGGGGGCAATCTTCTTGGTGTATCTGAACCATGCTCCATCGTAGTCGGCTTCAAATTGTGCCTAGGTCCCGTAGACTGAGACCATTGAGTCCCATTTGTGCTCTGCACATTTTGGCTCTATTTTCCATCAAATCTTTAGAAATTCATATCTCCAATTACCTTTATTGAATTTTTCTTATTTTGTTTATTGCATTTTACTCTATGTTTTCTACATTGGAACGTGATTTTTATTATTATTTTTTTTAACTGTTTTGATACTTCTAAATGTTTTACTAATTTTCTCTATGTTAGGCCTGTCTGCCAGGGACTATTAACCAAGAGTTTGGTGGAGAGGGTCCTCCATTGCAATGGCCTAACTTGAAATCAGCCACTAAGGGGCATATGTACAAGCCCCTATCCCCACCACAACGTCACCTATAGTGACGTTGTGGTGGAGATAGGGGCTGCACCTTATGTACAAGGCAGCGTAAAGCCCCTTTTCACGCTATGGTTAGCATGAAAGGGGTGGGCAGTGGGTGTTGCGGTGGGCGTTCCACCGCAACACAATGCCTTGTGCAGCACACAGGGAAAAAGCAAAATGCCATTGTTTGTTTATGTACAGAAAGGTGTCCCTTCCTGTACATAAACAAACTTTTTAATAAATGCCATTTTGTCACTTTCATGTGTGCTGCATGAAGCAGCACACATGAAAGTGACAGAATGGCATTTCTAGGACTGTTTATGTGCAGGAAGGGACACCTTCCTACACATAAACAATCCTCCCCTGCACGCAGACACCCTTGCACTGAGTTGGCACTAAGTTGCTAAACTTAGCGCCATCGCAGCGGGAAACGCAAGGCTGTCCACATTCTTGTAAATATGGTGCAGCCTTGCGTTTCAGAAGTGGAGGAGAGAGGCATTAAGCCAGGAAGGCCAACTCCTCTCTCCTCCACTTCCTTGTACATATCCCCCTAAGTTCCTTACTACAAGTTAGGGAATTTCGCCTGGTGTGATAACTCGCATTTACAAGTGTGACTGGGGCCAGAATTATTGGATCCACAATCTCTGGACAATATAATTCTGGGCCCTGAGACATGGGAGCTTTTCAGATGCTGCCAGGGTAGGGGCTGTGGGCAGCAGTAGTCCCTAGACTCCATCCACAGTTTGCAGCCGTTTGATGGGAGCAGACAGTGCTCCCCCAGACAGGCAGAAGTCTGCACTGCACCACTGCCCGCCATCCCAACCTTCCGACCCCTCAGTGACCCTCCTGCTGGCATGTTACGCCTGCTCAGAGCAGGTGGAAATGCCGGCTTCTCTGGGTCTCTGCGGTTATCCCTCATTTCAAATAGAATACTCAGAATAACTGGATTGTGGTGTAAGAATAACAGCCAGAATCAGAAACTCCTGCCCCTTTTACGAAATTCCGACCAACTTTTCAGAGGGTCTAGAGTGCATTGTTGGTTGTTTCTCTCGCTTCTTGCTGCACTTTTAAGCATCCTTTGCTTGAACTAATAACTCATTAAAAGATCTATAAATACAATATACGAATTGTGGTGCTTTATAGCGCTCAAGGTCACAGACACTTCAATCCTACAGTGGTGAAATGAGCAGAAAGAAAATTCAGGACATTTTTTAGGGCCAAAATACAGACGCTACCTAGGGCGTCTCTGGATTTCTTATTTTCACAGTAAGTCCTCATAAGCAAATTAACATTAAAAAAATGTCATTCTGTTCTTAGTGTAAATCTGTCCTCTCACTATTGCATGGACCCAGGTGCAGTAAAACTCTAGTTGCAGTTGTCAAGGAACAACTTAATTACATTCTAGTCACTGGCTCCTGACTGAAAGTATGCTCTAAATCATTATGTATCGATAAAATATAATTGGTAGCCCTTACCGTATGCCATATTTTAGTTAATAGCGAAAAAGGGACATTTGTTTTGAAATGGGTTGCATGGCTGGTGGAGCATAAATTAAGGTTGAAGGCAATTATTCATTTAAATTTACAATGTCATGTGTTTGTCAAGTACATCTGACTTACGTTTGAACCAGTGTGGAATTATGCTTTTCTGTGTGTGGCAGCCTCGTTACCAATTATTTTGCCTTGCTTATTTTGTGGAGTTAGAACAGAAATGCATTCAGTGACAACTGCCCTTGAAAAGTCGGTATCACAAGATGCACACAAGGCAACAGAGTGTTGAATAGAACTGGAACTCACACTGATGTATCACCTTGACGCGCTGGTATTCCCCAGAAAGTCCGCTTCCAAATTGTAAGTCAAAGATGCACAGATTGGCAACATCTGGTTCTGCAGGGCTACAGCTCCTGTGATTGGGGCAATGTCTATTAACAACAAATTGTGCTAATATATTGTGCCTGCCTGAGCTGCAGAGGTATTTAACGCGCTGCTAACTTTTTGGAACTCATTTGATAGACAATTTAGATTAAAAACACAAGTACCATGATATTCCTGTATTTTTAAGGAATGCCATACAAATCGTCTTCACGTTTTTCTCATTGTTATTATGTGATAGAGTTGATTGCCAAAAGTACATGTTTTTTACTTTCTATTTCTTATGTGGTATAGACTTGATGTTTAAGAATCAATGGAGGCCTTCTGAGCATTATAACTGCACCAATGTTCTTCCTCGTAACAAAATATTTAATGAGGTGTTGAGACAGAACACAATTTGGCACTCTTTATTTTTTTTTAATTTAAAGAAGTCCCATTCTGGCACAAACTGTGACTTTTACGAATATTTACCATATCATCCTTTCAAGTTAAAGTCTGAACGGGTGGGCACATTCAGTGCTAATAAATGATCTTTTAGATCTGGAGGCTCACAACAGGATCATGAAATGGCGCTTTCTTGAAAGGGGATAGCAGGGGCGTCCTGAACATCCGCGCCCCACCATACCCCACCTCCCCACTCCCACTGCATTAGCTGCTACAGCGGGGGTGGAGTACTTGATGGGCCTCCTCTGTCTGCAACTCGGTGACAAAGGCTCGTAAATCATATGAAAGGGTGGGTGGGATGGTTGAGTAAACGAAAGGATTGATAAATAGGTGTGTGAGTGAAAAGGTGGATGGATGGGTGAGTGAAAGGATGGATGAGTAGATGGATGGATAAGTGAAAGGGCGGATGTAAGGATGGATAAGTGAAAGAATGGATGGAGTAGCTAAAGGTAGGGTAGATGGATGGATGCATGAAAGGGTGGATGGATAAGTGAAAGAATGGATAATGAATGAAAGGAAGGATGGCTGTATTGATGTAAGGGTGGATGGATGATGAGATAAAGGACGGATGGATGGGTGAAAGTATGGATGGCTGAGTGAAAGGGTGGATTGATGGGTGGGTGGATGGATGGATGGATGGAGTGAAATGGTAGATAAATGGATGAGCAAAGGATGGATGGATGAGAGAAAGGATGTATGATGGGGCGTCATGAGCTCCAACTTTAACAGCTATAGCGAAGGGGGAATTCTTGATGGGCCTCTTCTGTCTGCAACTTGGCAGACAAAGGTAAGTGATTGAGTGAAAGTATGGATGGATGTGTGAGTGAAAGGGTGAATGGATGGGTGAGTGAAAGGATGATGGGTAGATGGATGGATGAATAAGTGAAATAATTGATGTAAGGATGGATGAGTGAAAGAATGGATGGATGAGTGAAAGTGAGGGTGGATGAAAGGGTGTATGGATGAATAAGTTAAAGAATGGATGGATGAGTGAAAGGGAGGATGGGTGAGGTAATGGGTGGATGACTGACAGGGTGGATAATGAGAAAGCATGGATGGATGGATGAATGGATGGATGAGTGAAAGAATGGATGGATGAGTGAAAGGGAGGGTGGATGGATGATGGAAGGGTGGATTGATGGATGAATGAGTGAATGAGTGGAGTGATGAGTGAAAGTGTGGATGGATGAGTGAATGGACGGATGGATGAGTCAAAGGGTAAATGAGTGGATGGATGGGTGGAAGAGTGGAAGGAAGCATGAACGTGTGGATGGAAGAGTGAAAGGGGGGCATGGATGAATGGAGTGAAAGGGTGGATGAATAGATGGATGCAGTGAAAGGGTGGATGGATGGATGGATGGATGGATAGATAGATAGATAGATAGATAGAGATGACTGAAAGAATAGATGGATGGATGAGTGAAAGGGTGGATGGAGGGATGGATGAGTGAAACAATGTATGGATGAATTAGTGAAAGGGTGGATGGAGAGATGGATGATTGAAAGGGTGGATGGGTGGAGGGATATATAGATGGATGGGTGGATAGGTTTAGAGATGTATGGATAGGTTTGCATATGGATGGGCAGACAAACAGAATTTGTGAAAGACTGAATGATGAATGAAAGAATGAATGAATGACTGAGAATGTAAAGGTGAATTGGTGAAATGGTGAATATCAGCAGGTGGATGGAAGGATGAACGGATAAATTAATAATTGCTTGGATGGAAGAGACAAGAGAGCTCTTCTGGGGAGGGCTGTGAAGACTTGCTTTGTTTGCTTGGGGCCATAAGAGCTTTGGTTCAATGTGGGGGGTATTTTTATCTTCTGGCTCCTCCCTTGGGGGATGAACCGACATCTGCAGATGTATTATGTATTGTGCCCCAGGGACACAACAGGTGTGTGCATCAGGTTTGTGCATCCTGATGGCAGTATGGCATTACAGAAGGGACTGCACATGCTTGTGTGGCTCCTTCTGTAATACTTACTGATAGTGTTAGCACACCTGTAGCACCAGCACTATCTTGAGAGAGTGTTCCCTCATTTACATAGTGGTGTGGCACTTGCAAATAAAGGAATCACTTTGCCTCTTCAGCCGTGCCCTATTACAGATGCAGCCAGGAATAGCAATGGCTTCCCTCTGTAGGATATAAAGACTAATTTACAAGCAGTGTTTCTTCTCTCGTACATGCAAGCTTTTCTAGGACAGAAATAGCCTCCTTACGAGAGCTATATGAAAGCTGAAGTAGTACTATAAGAACTTAAATGAATTGTATTGCATTACCATCTGCAGTATTATTTCACCGATGTGAGTGTTCCCCTTTGGAATGAGGAATAACTGAAGGAATCAATGTTTCTGTACTGATTTGCATAGAATCTGGCTACATTCTGTGCACTTTTATCCAGATGTGCATTTTACTGCACATATTGTAATCCTACTTCAGGTGAATAATTCCACTATAACCCAAAACTGGAGTATTTCAAAATGTATAAAGATGACCGAAGTGGCAAATGCTGCATTTAAAATCATATCTAGCCAGCAGCATTGTAGACTTAGCACAATTTAAAAGCAAATTAACAAGTATATAAAAAGAGTGGTTTTTATGAACTGTAAATTCTCTGCCAGTGCCTAGAAAACCCCAGGCCTAGATTTCATGGACTACACCTCTGAGAAGAAGCAGCAGAAACAATATGCAAATTGCATTAGCACCACTCATTTTAAGTGCAGTATTTGTGCATTTGCCGGGCAGAGCACAGCACATACCTTTTACAAGCAGAGACAGAAAATGTTTGGTACACTTAGGCTCTCTTTGTAAATGGCCCAGTAAATTAAAATCCTTTGCAAATACCTGTTTGTGCAGGTGCCACAATTATGAGTTTGTCTGAGTGTACCGGGAACCATAGTTTGATTTTGACAGGCTAGCCATGCCAACATTTACAATGGGAACAATTGCCCCAAAATATCAGGATATGTGGATGTTGACGTGGCAAGAACCAACATCTGAATGCCCTTATTTTGCAGAGCTGAACTCAAGATAAGCCACAATTATTGCACCTGCAAAAACCAAGTCCCAAGTATCTTATTATGAGAGTTGCAAAAACTATTTAATTCCCCACTGTGTCACTCCTAATGAGGATCTTAGCAGTGAGAATATAGGATACTCCTACCCTACCCCCTCTATCTACTCCACTGTTTACAGTGGTTTTGGAGTGATTTATATGTTTAACTTTGGCTATATTTTTATTTATTGTTAGAAGGTCGTTGTTGATGCTATTTATTTGTCCTTATCATAATCTATTTCTTTCACAGGTGGAAATGTGCTACTCTTTATTCTCTGTAGATTACAGTATGTATATGATGTGCATTTAATGGATCATCTTATGATCAATTAATGAAGGTATGCTAAGTAAAATCTTCTAACGTTTATTTCTTCTCTTCGCCCTAAAGAGTATCTCAAGATGAACACATTAGGCAGCATAAAATAATGAACGTAATGTTTCAGAATTTGTATTGCTTAGTATCGACTTTCAACACATTAGCGAGGCAGTTACGATGGAGTAGTACCTGAAGACCTTGCTTTGAAACAACAAGTATTCTGTGTGAACCTGGCTACCGCTATTAAATGCATAATTTATATATAGTTGCACTTGCATGTGAGCAACTATCAGCATCTTTCACCTTCATTCTCTAGTTGCCATTATCATTAAACTGTATATCTTTGTCTACAAAATAATTTACCACATGCCTTTGGTTCCTGCCCATAACCCATCCACCACTATAACAGCAGATATTTTTTAATAACGTTAATGAAAAATAACCAGTGGCATCAAATTTTGTGTGTAAAAAAGTCTCAAAATCTGAATTCAGTTTTCTACATTTTCATTACAAGCACTCTTGGAGAATATGTGATGCTGAACTGGGACAGGCAATCCCACATGCGCTGCAGCTGAGTGAGCTGGGCGCCCCTCCCTATCCCACAACTCTTGGCGCTGGAATTTCCTTTCTTCGGGGTACACAGAGTTTGTCTCTCCCGCTGCTGGCATTTGAACCGCTGAGGGACGCCCTGACACTTTGATACACCAGGACTCGTCGCAACAACAGGGGGTGCCCTGCTGCTGGGGCTGCCTCGCTTGACTGCCTTGCTGGCGCCGATCTGCAGAGCTCTCGTGGCTCTGCCCACTGCTGCGGGGTGTGGCTCCCCGGAGGTGCGTCGTTGGAGCTCTGGCCATTCTGGTTCCTCGTGTCTGCTCCGCGGCTCTCCAGAGAGAATTGCCGCGGGGACATCAGGACTGTACAGAAAAAAAAGAAAAAAGGAAAGGTGGAGAACTCTTTGCTTTCCTGGACTTTGGTGTACAAGTTTAAAGCGGTAAACCCTGGTGGGTTTTCAGAGTGCCCCCCACACAAGTTTTTTGGGCACTTGCTGGATTACTGTGTTTTTCTGTCAACTGTGTTCTATTCTATATCTACGGTCTGGGACTTGCTGTGTTATATTTTGGGGGAGGCTCACTATATAATTAAGCGGTGTCGCTATACCTCACTCTATGAAATTAGTTAGAGGGGCACGACACCCCTAGTCAGCGTCGTGGGGATCACCAGGTTTCACTACAAGTGCACCTCCCTATGGTCTGTCCCAGTAAAACGCCCTGGGAGTGGGTCGCTGGGTGGATCCCTCTGCCAAGTCTTCTTTAACATTTTGAAAGAGTGAATATTCCATCCCAACACAATGGGAAAGAATTTGAAATGCCCAGTATGTTGATGAATATGGACACTGCTGCTGGCCTCAAAACAAAAGCACGTTTTGCCCAAGTGAAATCTGCATCTGCGGCAGCAAGGGCAGACCGCAGTCTGAAATCACGGTGTGGGTCTACTGCAGTATCAAGTCCGATAAGTTCTGAGGAAGATATCTTGGACCGTGGAATCGAGCTGGAAGTGCAGGCCAGTTATGGAGAACACTCAACAGGTGGGACCGAAGGACCATGCAGGACTGGAGCTGAGCCCTGTTTTACAGGACGCACCCTGAAACCGCTCTAGCGTGAATAAGAGGACAGGGGAGGATAAAGAGGCGGGATCAAGCGAACTCACTGTAGTAGGGAAAAAGGTAGCCAGATCTTCTATAATGACAACAATTGAAGAGATCGCGACCTCAACCTCAGGGCTGGTGAAAGAGTATCCACTGTTCCTCAAACCTAAAGCCGCGACTGCTATGCTTCAGGGGTCTTCCATTAACACGCAACCAGGGCTATTATCAGGACTTCAGCTCTTCACTCCCAGCTCAGACCAGGTAGCCTTCTCGAAAGAAATCGGTACTCAGCATGGTCCTCCACAACAAAATGCACTCACCAATACGCAGCTCTCATCTCCGCCCTCCATATCTGATGAAAGGAAGGATCCTGCTTCACAAGAACAAAGCCAGGCTAATTCAAAAAGACCAGTCTCAATCCATCAAGGCGACAAGACAGCTGTACAATGGGACATAAAAAACATGTTAACCCTCGTCCTGGGCGAAATAAGAGAACTGAAAATAACACAAGCAACCGAGATGGCTTCTCTCCATCATCGCTTAGCGAACATTGAGGAAGCAGTGGCGAGCTTCCCAGCCAGAATACAGGAGGCAGAGACCAGGATTTTGCAGGTGGAGGATCAGATCAATAGAATGCAGCAGCAAGTGGATCTAGTACGGAAAGAGAAGTCCTCGCTGGAGACTAAGATCGACGAATTGGAAAATCACTGGAGACGTTCAAACCTATGATTAGTTGGAGTACCAGAAGGCTGTGAAGGGACCCAAACTATACAATGGGTCGAGACATTTATCAAAAACACTGTTCTACCGGAATTTTCTTGGGATTTGTCAATTACTCGAGCACATAGGGTGCCGGCCCATCCATATCCAAACTCAACATTGGCACGGACAATCTTGGTGAATTTTGCAGATTATCACATCAAAGAACAGATATTATCTAAGGCTATCTAGAAGAAACAATTTGTTACTAATGAATTACCTTGCTGTCAAATTTTCTCTGATATGTCGGCAGCAGCTGCAGGCCATCGAAACAAGTTTGTTAAGCAAAGTATTTCTTCTTAGACAGTCAAAAGAAGAGAGAAATTAAGTATTAAGATTTGTCAGGGAGATGGGGGGTTGGGATTCTCACCGCGGGTGCACTAACATGGCACCCAATACAGACGTCCATGCAGGTGCCATTCGAGGGTGGTTGGAGAGGGGTATTGTGGGTAATCCCCTTTCTCCCAGGGGTGGGAGGGGAAGTGAGGGTGGGTGTTGGTGGTGGGGAGCACGCTCATTAAAAAAGGACAGAAACATAGATAAGAACGCAACAGTCGAGGAATTTTTGGGAGTCGAGGTTTTAACTTAATGAAATGCATTTGGGGAGATGGGTCTTGAAATATGCAATATATCGGTAATTGTCAATGGTGTAACTAATAAGCAGAAGTACGGTGCTTTAATTTGATGGGCAACCTCTCTTTCACCGCAAATTCTTTTTCTGCAAGAAACTCACTTAAAGACAAATACCCCTAAGCTCTTTACTCCTCAGTTTTATTTGAAGGCATACTTTGCTTCTGCCGGATTGGTTATAAGGGGTGTCGCCATCTATCTGGGACAGGGGATAGAATGGGAGGTTATACAAATTCAAAGGGACCCCCAGGGTAGATGGATTTGGATTACAGTTGGGGTAGATGGCAATTTATTTAATCTTGTGAACTATTACGCCCCAGTGGTGGATGACCCGAGGTCTATTATAAAGATTATGGAGCTGGCCAGAGGAGCTGTTGGCCCCATAGTTTTCGGGGGGGATTTCAACTACTTTCAGGTCTTACCACAAGACACTTAGAATAAAACTAAAAAACAGCTGAAGCCAACTACTAAAAAAGTACTAGATGTATTGATACCAGATCATCAGTTGATTGACCCATGGCGTACAGCTCACCCGGCCATGTCTCAATATACTTTTTATTCTCGACAATTCCAGTCTGCCTCTCATATAGATTTTTTTCTTGTGTCTCGCTCCCTTAGGTGCCTTGATTCTCAAATACGGGCTAATTCTTTTTCCGATCATTCACTGATTAGTTTAAAGATAGAAATAGAAGCCAGGCGAAGGGACTGGTTCAGGTGGCAGATGGACCGCCTCTTGCTCTCTTATCAAGAGTGGCTGTTAAACATGAAAAACTGGATTGAAGAAGTTTTTCAGGTCAATAAGGGCACTGCAACACCTTTTTCGGTTTGGGTGGCCTTTAAAGCATCGATTTGTAGCCTTTATGGCAGCACAATCAAAAATTTGAGTGGCACAGATATCTGAACTTCAACTAGCAGTCGACACTGCCTTGCAGGCGAGGACTAATTCTTTGGGAGATCATATGGTGATTGACCGGCAGCTGGCTGTAGCCCAACAGGAGTGAAGGGATTTTTTTTATAATTGACGAATTGAAGAATTCGTGGATGTTTCATCAACGGATGTACGAAGAATATCAGTCGATGGGTAAACTTTTGGCCTGGTCAACATGGGTGAAGCAGTAGGCTACTTTAATTTTGGAAATGGAGGAACCAGAAATGAGGGTTTTGGTCTCCGAAAAGGAAAGAGTAGCAGAATTATTTTTGGAGGACTATAATAACCTCTACGCGACTAAATATACGGCTTCGAGGGAAGCAACATTAATTTACCACAGATGTCAAGCTCCCAGGCAGAGGAATTAGTGGATGATATCACTGCATCAGAAATCGGGCAGGCTTTAGTTTCAATGCCATCTGGCAAGGCCTATGGAAAACGTTGGCCTTCCAACTGAATTCTACAAAGAGTTCCAAAAAGAGTTAATAACTTTTCTCGTAGAGATTTTTAATTTTGTAAAAGCAGGTGGTGAGGTTCCAGAAAAAAAAAATTATACATGCATTAGATTTTTTCAACATCAATCAGATACCTGCTTTTATAATGATGTTAGACGCTGAGAAAGCATTTGACCGTGTCAATTGGGAGACCCTTTTCTATGGTCTTAATAAGGTGGGATTTCCTAACGTAATCACTAACATGCTACGCAATATATATCAAGGCGCCCAGGCTCTGGGTTTCATGAACTTCCAATTTAGCTGGAACCATAGGAATAAATTGTGGAACTCAGCAGGGCTGTCCCTTATTACCTGTTTTATTTACTTTTTTTATTGAACCATTGGCAGCCAGGATTAGAGCAAATGTAGGTGTAGAACCCCCTATAGAGGGCATGACTAAATTAAAGCTCCTTGCAGATGATATAATTCTATACCTAAAGCCGCTAGAGCAAAATCTAAGAACGAGGTTCGCTGACTTTGCACAATCCCAATCAATTGGAGGCTATAAAATGAATCCGAAGAAAACAGAGGTTTTGATGTTTAACACCTCGGTTAACATCCTTCCTGATACTCTCCAACGTCAAGCTCTATCCAACAATTCAATTCGGTACCTCGGAGTATACGCAACTAAGTCTTATGCAGAGCTGTATAATATACTTTATGTCCCCATGATGAAGGAAATTTGAGAGGTATTAGATAGATGGTCACTCCTGCCGCTCACATTAATTAGTTGGGTTTCTCTTATCAAAGTGTCAGGTGTACCCCTATTAATCTTTCTTTTTACTAATGTCCGGATAAAAGTAAATATGGCATATTTTAACAAACTGGAAGTACTATTTCGTCAATTTATTTGGAATAAAAGGGCACCCAGGGTTAAATATCCAGTACTCTAATTGGAAATCAATCTGGGGGGACTCGACCTGCCCCAAATCTGACATACTATGACGCCTCTCTTATAGATATAGTCGCATAATTGACCTCCAGGGATCCCCTTAGATTGTTTCTTTCTGGAGAAACTTGTGGGGCTGCATATCCAGTCCAGTCATTTTAGATTTTGGAATATTCACGGCTTCAGAGAGTTGGGTCACTTTTTGATGGGAAGGAGATGTATTACCTGGCAGGAACTCCAAGCTAGGTGCAGTCATAGTTGCACGTTATTTTGTTGGATATTTGCAGATAACTCATCTAGTGAAAACATTTTGTCTTTTGGCTAGTGCAGGCTCATCATCACTAACGGCTGCTCTCTTTAGAGCAAAGTTAAGTGGGGTTGGTAATTGGTATAGACGTCTGTGGAATCAAGGGGAAAGTCACATAATAAAAATCTTTTTGGTTAAAATCTCCGGGACATCACATTGCTTCTTTACTGAGTAGCAGATTATCTCGCAACTCGGCAACAAGTCTTTAAAAGGTCAAATTTTAAGCGAATGTCATTCTTGTCACTCTGGATGGCTTATTATACTCCGAAAGCTCTCCATAAAATGTTTCCTGACTTGGAAGACAAATGTTTTCATTGCCAGCAATTGGGAGCAGGTGACTGGCTCCATACTTTTTTTACTTGTCCAATGTTGACCCAGTTTTGGGATGCAATATTTGGGGCTCTTAGTAATGACCTGCAGAGCCAATTCGAGCCAGAGGCTGCCATGATGCTCTTTGGTATCTCTAAATTGAGTCAAAATGTCTTTAGAGTAAAAAAAAAGGGGTTGGGTTTATTGCAATAGCCTCCTTAGTGGCACATTCCCTAATTCGGCAGAATTGGAGGACATTCTGAGTACCTCCATGCATACAATGGTACAATAAAATGACTTGCACAAAGAAATTTGATGCAAAAACAGTTGGAGGAACTAGAAGGTTTGCTTGGGTCTGGACATATTTGGAGGGAGTAGATAGAGATACAATGTAAATTAGAGTATATCACAGTCGTCTCCATCCTGATTGTAGCGATGTATCTTATTATTTTTAGGTCTGGAAGGGTTAGTGCTGATTGGATGTTATCATCGAGTCCTCGAATAATATAGTTTTTTCTTTATTGCCCTAAAGCTATTTTCAGCACTTTGCACTTTATTAAATGTCTAAGAAAGACCAGGAAATATTATATCAAAGTCATAAATTAATTTTTATGTTTTATCATGAAGTATATCTATTTTTATATTGTTAGTGAATTTCATATGATGTAAAAAAAAAATCTATGTTTGCTGTTCAATAAAAAATAATTTTAAAAAAGAGAATGATATGTGACATCTACCTAGATTAGCAATGGTGGAAGTCACTGAAAAGAAAAGCAAGTGATTCGGCCATAACCAGGTACAGACTATGGAAGGAGAAATTCACTGTCTCTTCAGAAACAAGTGCAACACAGACGTTGTTGGAGAACACAGCCAACTGAACGCAAGTTATTTTATAAACTAGATAGCCTTAAAAAGCACTGCACATCACTTTTACTCCGTTCCTCGTGAACCTGTAATATTGCCTGTGATTCCACAGCCCACTCATGCACTTGTCTTTATTTATGACTTAACTGTGCCCACAACTAAGGATTTAGGTGATCTTCTTGTGGCATCATAAGAGAGAGGGGGAGACAGGAGATGATACTAATTTTAATAATTGTAATATTGATAATACTACTAATAATAATTATTATTAATATTGTTATTATTATTATTATAGACAAGACAAACACAAGCCATTCTAGGAAGTTGCCTGAAGATCACCATGCTCAGTGCTCCTGGAACTGCTATAGTTACGTTTGAAAGCAGGCCCCTTCTGAGAAGTCCTTCTCAAGAGAGAGGGGCATACCTCTAGAGCATCCTGAGATGAGACTAATGTACATTACTCAATGGCAAATTAAGTTGCTTGTTTATTTTTTCCTTTCTTATTGGCTGGGCCCAAACGATAAGAGGGAAAGAGGGATATCTTCCACAAATATAATAAAACAAAATGTGACTCTAAAGAGCTATCTCAATGAAGTGAGACAAAGAAATGTGACTCCCTTTCAGCGCGTAGAACAAATGTCTTGAGAATGCTCACCGTCACTCAAATATTAACCCTTTCACTGCTGTGGTGTATGTACACCCCTGTGCAGGAGCTCTTTTGAAAAATTGGCTTTTGGTTTTAAAATCACATGTACCTTTTTGGTCTTTTTGTGCCCCCATACAAGCTAAATGTTGTTTTTTTAGCCTATTCAAGGCTACATATTTGTGCAAAGCTAACATTTATATCCCATTGCGGCTTGAAGATATGAAACTGTGGAGATGTTTTCATTTTTTAAATGAATTTGCTTACTATGGGGCCGATTTCGATCTCGGTCGGAGGCGCACCCAATACCATTCGGTCGGGAAAAAAGCCATGCGAATGCCTGTTTCCCGACCGATCCGTACAGCATGCCGAAAGAGTAAGTACGATGCGCACAACAGCACAGAATCCGGACGAGTCGTACTCACCCAATCCAGGTCCTGTACTCCGACCGAGGCGAATCCGGAAACGCAGAATCGAGTCGCACGGAAGGGAAAATGCAGCTCCGTCCGGCCGAACAAGTACGATGCGCTTTCCGTACGCGCCGAACCCGTCGCTACGCACGGCACGTCAAAGCATCCGGGAGAGGCGCACATAAGCTCCGATTCGCGCCACAACACGATCCACGGCTACGAGGCGAACACGCCAGCGACGAGGACGACGCGAAGCGACGAGGACGACGCGAAGCAACGAGAAAGACGAACGACACGAACCAACCATGAATCCCTTCGTCCCGATCATACCAATATTCTACATTTACTACCGGAACAGGCACGGACGCGTACGGCGCAGAAGGTAAGTCAGACACCAACCACAAAACACATACAACACGTACACGACACATCACACACACACAGAGGGATGCAGAATTTACTTACACCAGCAACAGCAGCACCATAGGGGCGGGATGCCCATCACCAATGCCACATATGCACACAGGGGCCTGAATGCGCACCACCACCCCTACCCAGGGGGCCGGATGCCAACCACCACTACCACCCTTAGCCAGGGGGTGCCAGATGCCCACCACCACTACCACCCTTACCCAGGGGGCTGGATGCCTACCACTACTACCACCCTTAGCCAGGGGGTGCCAGATGCCTACCACTACTAACACCCTAAGCCAGGGGGCTGGATGCCAACCACCACTACCACCCTTAGCCTGGGGGTGCCAGATGCCCACCACCACTACCACCCTTACCCAGGGGGTGCCAGATGCCTACCACTACTACCACCCTAAGCCAGGGGGCTGGATGCCTACCACTACTACCACCCTTAGCCATGGGGGTGCCAGATGCCCACCACCACTACCACCCTTACCCAGGGGGGGCTGGAAGCCTACCACTACTACCACCCTTACCCAGGGGGTGCCAGATGCCTACCACTACTATTACCCTAAGCCAGGGGGGCTGGATGCCAACCACCACTACCACCCTTAGCCAGGGGGGTGCCAGATGCCCACCACCACTACCACCCTTACCCAGGGGGGCTGGATGCCTACCACTACTACCACCCTTAGCCAGGGGGGTGCCAGATGCCTACCATTACTTCCACCCTAAGCCACGGGGGCTGGATGCCTACCACTACTACCACCCTTAGCCATGGGGGTGCCAGATGCCTACCACTACTACCACCCTTACCCAGGGGGGGCTGGATGCCTACCACTACTACCACCCTTAGCCATGGGGGTGCCAGATGCCCACCACCACTACCACCCTTACCCAGGGGGGGCTGGATGCCTACCACTACTACCAGCCTTAGCCATGGGGGTGCCAGATGCCTACCACTACTACCACCCTTACCCAGGGGGGGCTGGATGCCTACCACTACTACCACCCTTACCCAGGGGGTGCCAGATGCCTACAACCACTACCACCCTTACCCAGGGGGGGCTGGATGCCTACCACTACTACCACCCTTACCCAGGGGGTGCCAGATGCCTACCACTACTACCACCCTTACCCAGGGGGGCTGGATGCCTGTCACTACTACCACCTCTACCCATGGGGGGCTGGATGCCTACCACCAACACCAACCCCACTCATAGGATGGACAATGCATGACACAACCAGCACACCACAACCTAGGGAATGCAAGAAAAAGACATCCCCCCAACACCATGACAAGCGTGTGTAGACTGTGTCAAATGCCTACAACACTGAACATGACTTTGAACATACAATGTGACCCCCTATCACATATGCCACACATATATGTGTGTGGCCCCCACAATGCAAGCAGGCCATGACCATTGTGGCAATGGGGTCCAAACCCCCATCATCACAGTGACCAAAATGCAAGTGTGGGGTCCATAGCTGAAGCATATTTTGAACATTGTGGCAATGGGGTCCAAACCCCCATCATCACAGTGACCAAAATGTAAGTGTGGGGTTCATAGCTGAAGCACATTTTGAACATTGTGGCAATGGGGTCCAAACCCCCATCATCACAGTGACCAAAATGTAAGTGTGGGGTCCATAGCTGAAGCACATTTTGAACATTGTGGCAATGGGGTCCAAACCCCCATCATCACAGTGACCAAAATGTAAGTGTGGGGTCCATAGCTGAAGCACATTTTGAACAGTGTGGCAATGGGGTCCAAACCCCCATCATCACAGTGACCAAAATGTAAGTGTTGACAAAGAAAGAGCTGCAACTGCCAAACTGCATGGATGATTCCTGGTCACAGAACATAAAACACATCAGTGGCAAAGTAGTGCATGTGTCCCATTGCAACATAAATTGGGGGAGGCAAATACTGCAGTGCAAATAAGACATACCTTTGGCCATGTGCAGACAAACAACACCCATAGGGGCTGACACTGTCAACATTCATCAATGACACAATGACAGAAGTGACCATCAGAATGCAGACCCACATATTTGCACCAATGGGCACACAATTGCAGATACCCTGTGGAGACTGTAGATGTGAGGTGAACAGATACCATACCATGGCAGCAATGGGACACACAAACCATGATCATTGTGCTGACCGATGACCTAGGAGTCCCAGGGACAGCAGGGGAAACCCACCAAACTACATACAGCCAATGGCACACCCAAGATATGCCAATGCAGTGGTGCAGATGCACAAACACAAACAGGCAGACCCACACTGCACATCATACACAACAGGTGAGGGGGGTGCCAGTGTCCCCAGGCAACCACACAACACATGAGGAGACCTGAATACCAATCATACAGATGTGCATACAGTGCCACACAAAGGTAACTCATGGATCCAAATCCCCTATGTGGGCAAGCAGGCATTGTCAGATGAGAGGGAGCACAAATCACACATGTCACACAGGCACGTAGGAACAGCAACTGACACAGCAAGACACAGACACACCACAGCACTACCCCCAGGGCCCCCACAATGTGGTGACCCTGGGCTGCATTACAATCCCACTGTGATGACAAAGCAAAATGTCGTTCACACTGTGAACCACAGTCATATGTCCTGAGCAACAAACTACCATCACACCTACACAAGCACAAATCAATCAGCACGGCCAGTAAGCCAAGGCCAACATGGAGGCAGGGGCCTAGCCGGGCAACAACTCTCATCTGCACACACTCAACACCACACCCCTCGACCTCCAACAATGTGCAGCAGTGAAGCACACATGCACTGGTGACATTGCACATGCACCCATGACTATTCCAGGGTGGTGGGTGGGAACCAAGGTGCAGAAACACATCACACATGGCCACTCAACAAGACTCCTGAATGTCTGACACACTGCACACTACGCTGTACATGGACATGACGGCAATACCACACCAACCAATGGGATCCCAGCCACAGTCACACACCAATGAAGAAGCCATGGTCACCCACAAAGAACACACATAGACAACAACCAACATTGCAGCCCGGACCCTGAGGAGTGCCAGCAGTCACACACACAACGTGTCACAATCACTGAAAGATAACACAAACTGGAAATCACATGACAGGGGCAAACAACAAGTGCCAAGGGGAAACCTGACTGTGACCCATCTGCGTCTGCACACAAACTCAGCCCTGACAGCAAACACACCTATGGGTGACACCCTGATGACCAGTAATGTGCCGTGTACCCACATCACAGAGAACCCAGGGAGAAGACTTTGGGGGAACATAGGTCAACTCAGCAAGCATCACAAACAGGTACAACACTAGGGATCACAGCATGCACAGCTAAACGGAAGTGAACACACAGACATGCTCATACAACACACACCTTGGGCGCAGGTAATGTCACAGGAGTACACACTGCCATGAGGGGACTCCACTCCTGTGTGAGGAAAGCTGTGCCATATGTTGCCTCAGTAGGGCCCCATCATGTCAGCTGAGCACTTGGTCACACAATCAACAATTAGCACCAAATGAAGGCTCCCGTCACATCAGCCTGGTCATGGAAGTGCCAACGAAATCATCAGCACAGATCCAACACACTTGTATAGCAATGTTGCACTGACAACACAGATGAGTCCTTCCCCATTGATGCCCAAACCTGCATGTCCAGTGGAGATGGCCACACGGTCAGGGAAGTAGACGAATTGAACAATGGCAGGCACAACAGATGTGCAGGGGTGGAAGCCACAGATGTGAAATTGCTAATGTAAGTAGGAAATCCCATTGCCAAATACTGAACACATGACACCCTCAGATGCTGCTATGGATGTTATGGATACACCACAGGATAGGACACATTCCCCCTGGACCACATGGGTTCCTGCACAGTAACACTTCATTATCATGAGACCAAATATCACCATCACTGCAGCAAGGGCATGGTTAGCATCATCAACAACATGTACATCAGAAGCATAAGCACTAGAGAACAGAAAGTTGCTTTATTCAGCATATGTGTGTAATGAAAACTGAAAGTCCAGAAAAAACACAAAGGCCAATGGCCAGTCCATTGTCACAGTCCAAACAGGGTGACAGTGGCAGATGTCACCCTACGCATGCCTGCACAAAACCAGGGACAATCCACTAGGAGGGGCAACCGGGGGGGCAGGCCAGGCACCGCAGGGACAGGATCAGGGCTTACCAGGAGGAAGCAGGGAAGGGGTGGTGGGTGCTGGAGAGCCACTGACAACTGCAGTGGAGGTGTCTGACATGGTGTGTGCCGGCACAACTGGGGGGCATGACTCAGATGTTGTGGGTGCCGGCACGACTGCAGTAGACCCTGCAGATGGAGTGGACAGGTCCGCCACTGCAGTGCCCAAGTCAGACAGGGTGGTAGTGGACTCCACTGCAGTGCCTACCACCAGGGGAGGAGAATGGGGAACAGGCAAGGTGGGCTGGACAGAGGGGAGGACACCCTCACCACATCAGTGGCACAGACAAGCGCAGCGGGGGGGTGCCGGGAGAGCAAGTGGCAGGGGGAGAAGGCCGGATCCTCTTGGGGATGGTATATCTGTGGGTGGGGGAACCTGGGGCAGGGTGTGGTGGGGGCACCTGTGGAGTGGGGGCCTGAGGAATGGAGGAAGGAGGCCTGGTGCCTGAGCTGCAGGGCGGCGGCGGGGTCTTGCTCTTACGACTCCGGGGGACTTGCGGGTGGGGGCCTCAGTCTGTCTGCGCCTGGGGGAGGGTGTCCGGGGGCGAGGGGCACTCTGCTCCGTGTGGGTGGGCTTCCTCTTCCCCCTGAATGCTGTATCAGCTGGATCGGAGGGGAAGAGGCCGAGGTCACTGAGGAAGAGCCGCTGGGTCTTTGGGGTTGCAGGTGAGGCAAGGGAGGGTGCTTTGGAGGGAGAGGCAACTGAGGACTGCGCAGTGCTCGTGGATGCGTGTGTGTGTTCCAGGGCCCCATCCCCTGTGAGTCTGGTTTCAGTCCCCTGACTGTGCGTGCGTGTGCGTTTTGTTTGTGGCATGTGTGTCTGTGTGCTGGATGTGTGTGTGCTGGTGTGTGCCTGTGCCGGTGTGTGTGTGCTTGGGACGGGTAAGGTGCTGGGGAGTGTGGATGGAGCAGAGGCAGGAGGGGTGAGGGACTGTCTGAGGAGGGACACTGCTGCCGTCAGGGAGGAGTCCATGGACCTATTGCCCCTCTGTAGGTCAGACATGCCCGTTGAGATGCCCTCCATGAACGACACCAGCTGAGTCAACAGAGCGGTGTGCGCATGGAGGACACTCAGCATGGCTGTCTGCCCTACATGGAGCTGGCGAAGGAGGTACACAGACTCCTCACTCAGGGCAGCAGGGGACACAGGGGCAGGGGGTGCGGTGCCTGGCCCAAAGGAGACACGCTCCCGAACATGGGAGCCTCCACGGACCTGGGGAATGGGAGCCGATGGGAGGGCAGTGGTGGTGCTGGTGGTGGCGGGGACAGCAACACTAGCTGGGGTGTGGTGGCTGCTGACACCCGCCTCCATAAGGGAGTCATCCTCCGAGTTGCTCTGGTCCTCAGCTGAGGTGGATGGTGCTGAGGACTCCTCGGTGTGGCTCCCCTCGCCCTCCGTGCCACTGGGTCCCTCCGACCACTCCTCGGCTGCTGACCCAGTCTGGCTCTCCGGCTCCTCCTGGTCCGTGGAGCTGTCCCCTTCCGTGGCCGTGGATGTATCTGCAAACAATGGGGAAACAGACAGACATCAGTCACCTGCACCAAACGCACACACCACTGTGAGCACAGCACATTACAGAGCAAGCCCTGGCATCATTAGTTGTACATTGCTAAAAGTGCCCTAACTGAACAGGAGAAGCCAATTGTCAGTCTGATGCCAACCATGGCACTCACATCCCACATGGCCTTGCACCCATCTGTCTGGTGTCTGTTGGATAGCAACACCCCAGTGTGGACACATGCACCAACTACACAGTAGTTGGACAGTGCAGAGGACACGGTGTAGCATGTGGACATGCACACATCACAACTCTTGCCACTGAGTCAGTACAGGTTTCCGGATGAAAGGGATGCCCAGAGTCAAATAGGAAATGCATGTGATGCATACCAGCGACAGACACCATGATGCACCCATGTCCTGATAGCCATCGCCACAATGGTGTGCATGTAGCACATGTCACTCCCCTGCAGGATCACCAATAAGTAGACACATGCCATGGCGGAGGCATGACTGCTAAGTCATACATCACTGTCTCAGTGATGTATGACTTGGCAGCCAGACAACAACACTCTGCACTGTGTCACAATAGTAGGTCATGGGGAATGCAAGTCCTGGAGCTGCACAAGTGCACATGTACATCCCCCACACAACACATCATCTTAACCCTCATCTGTCCAGGTCATACCGATTGGACATATGGGAGACCTGTGACACTACCCTCTGAACCTGAGCCCCTCACAATCTGCTGTGAATGGGAAACAGCTGCCTGAACTCCACATTCGCATACCCCAGTCTGCACGGGCAGCTGATCAAACACCTATGTGACACACAAGTATCGTCTCCTATGGTCACATCTCCAGTGGCATGCTGAGCCCCTACTGAGAAACACCCCAGCAGTCCTGGCAACAAATCCACAGCACACTGACACAGAGGCAGACACCTGAGGGGTCAAATCACTGCGCACAATGTGTCAGCTGATACACGGGAGTGGGAGTACAGAGTGCATTGCATGGCCTGGAGTAGGCATGACTGTCCTGCCCCACATGAATGAGGGATGAGCCCTGGACAGTGGATAGCTGGCTATGTATGTGTGACACACGTAATCTGCACACTCCTGGGGCCCAAACATTGTTCCCACCCGCTGCATGGGCGTGTGCCACATACCCCAGGCACATGTGGTGGCTCAGCTCAGCAAGTGGACCGCATATCAAAGCAACACGCAGATTACATGTCCGAACACAGGCGTTGTGTGAACAATGGACCCACCCATGATGCCCACAACAGAGTTAGGGAAACAGATGCTGTCCCCCACCTTGAGTGAAGCAAACTGCAAGGACACAGTCCCAAGTGACACAATTCCCTGAATGTAAGGGCCACACCTGGGTATCAGATGAGGAGTGGGCAGTGCACAATAGAGGGACATGGCTCCTGGACAACATGACTGCTGTACTGTGGCAGTTGAACCAGGCCAGAGGAGGGCACATAGCATGTAAAACAGAGTTCACAGTGCAGTCTTTGACTCACCCCCTCCTTGCTGCTGTCTGGCCTTCAGCTGCCCATCCAGGTCTGGAAACACCACCGCCAGGATCTGGAGCATGTGGGGGTCAGGGTCCGTGTTCCGCCCCTCCTGCAAGGAGGCGACAGCTTCAGCTGGACCCGTGCAATCCTCCGGGTCCAGCCCCGAAGGTCCTGCCACCTCTTCTGGCAGTTGCGGATCCGGCGCTTGTAGACCCCCACGGACCGGACAGCCCGGACGATGTCCTTCCAGATCTCCTGCTTCCGATGGGCATTAACCTGTCAGGATGACAAAGTGAAAAGGCCATTACTACACATGCAACATATCCGTGCATGACACAGTTGTATATACATGTCTCAATCACAGGGGCACATGATGTACACAGGCAGTGCAACGCTGCCCATGGACAGTTTGCCAGAAGTCACTACATGGTATCATTGCATGGGAAGTAAAACCTTGTTCAAATGCACTGTCACTGCACCATACCTGTCCAGTGCATGTCACTACACACTATGGGGGGTGACAACTACTCAGTGAGCCTGCTAGCCAGTGGCGTGCAGACTTTCAGCCTTGTGAGTCAGACACAATGCACATTCAGAAAGGCAGCGCACAGAACACTCACCTGCTCCCCTGGTGTCCCATACAGCTTGCTGTACTGTGGAAGTAGGCTGTCCAGCAGGGCCTGGTTCTCCTCAAGGCTGAAGGCTGGGGCTCTCTCCACAGTACGTGCCATTGCAGGGTCCAGAGGCAGCAGAGACAGCAGCAGTGCAGTGGCAGATGTCGTCCTGGAGCATGTAGTGCAGGCAAGTGAGCTCTCAGGGGAACAGCCAGCAATATATATGTGCTGGAGAGGCAGATACTGTCCCATGTGTCCAAAGTGATAGGTCCAAGTCGTTTGCATCTTCTGAATCTGGCCAATCCATGGAATAGCAGCACCAATACACGCCCACATCATCCTTCAAATCTTCAACTTCATGACATACATGATTTTGCAACATTGTTGTGGGTGACCAACTGAATTTCCAGCAACCGACTCGTTCGAATTTCGAAAACGCGTCCGTTGCCAGGCTAGGCCATTGTCAATGGGTGCGCACCGATCGGTCCATTGCTGATCAACGCGTACAGGGGTACAACGCACACCCGCACACATTGAATGCAATGGGCTGGCCGGGGGCACCGATCGGTCCATTGCGGTACAACGCGTACAGGGGTACAACGCATACCCGCACACATTGAATGCAATGGGCCGGCCGGGGGCACCGATCGGTCCATTGCGGTACAACGCGTACAGGGGTACAACGCGTACCCGCACACATTGAATGCAATGGGCCGGCCGGGGGCACCGATCGGTCCATTGCGGTACAACGCGTACAGGGGTACAACGCGTACCCGCACACATTGAATGCAATGGGCCGGCCGGGGGCACCGATCGGTCCATTGCTGATCAACGCGTACAGGGTTACAACGCGTACCCGCACACATTGAATGCAATGGGCCGGCCGGGGGCACCGATCGGTCCATTGCGGTACAACGCGTACAGGGGTACAACGCGTACCCGCACACATTGAATGCAATGGGCCGGCCGGGGGCACCGATCGGTCCATTGCTGATCAACGCATACAGGGGTACAACGCGTACCTGCACACATTGAATGCAATGGGCCGGCCGGGGGCACCGATCGGTCCATTGCTGTTCAACGCATCCCTGTACAAGTGACTGGCATATGTCACCATGCCTGTCTCAGATGAACATATGCCAGCCACAGTTAGCTCCCAGGGAGTGAGGGGCACACCTACAACACGACAGCCTGTCCAAACTGTATCATAAGGCATGTAAGGCTGCATTTCCTATTGTGTGTATGTTGGTGTACATGTTGTCCTGTGGGTGTCACCTGGGAGCAGCCACCCCCAGGCTGTGCACGTGTTCATGGGGACAGGATCCTGGGTGTTACGTGTACATGACCACTGTGATGTGCAACTGTTCATATCTGTGCATGTGCCATGGTCACATTTCACTGTGGTGTATGTGTATGTCATGTCACATACCCCGTGAGTCCCATGTGGGACGGTATGTTTGAGCCAGGGTGTCCCAGTGGCACAATAGTGATGGTCCTCCACAGTCTGTGTGCATGTAGTGTTTGCAATGTCTCTGATTTCATGTGCACAATGGGAGGCAGTCTCCACATCCACGTTGTGTGTGCATGGACTTTGATGTTGTGCGTGTGTGTGTCACAGACGTCCATGTCTGTCCTGCAGTGGCAAGTGGGACCACTACCTGTGGGGGTCATGGTTGTTTTGCTGTGGTGTATACCTGATACTCCATGTAATGCCAGTGTCCATGCGGCAATACAGGGTCCCTGGGAATGTACCTGTCGTTGAGCTGTGATGCCTGGGGCACATCTGTCCTCACATGTCACTGTGGGGGGTGATTGTGACACGGCAGCAGGAGATGGGAACTGTGACACGGCCTCATGATATCCAATGGGCCAACCTGGGACTTATTGATGCCACTTGTTGAACCGTGATGACAGATGTTGGCCATGTATGTACCATACATGTCCTTACGGAACTGCACACTTCATGTAGTTGTGCCTCATGATGATGTATGTTGTGATATTGAGTGTGTTCAATGCCGCATATGTGGGGTGACTGACAATCTTGCTTTCTTCTCCTCTGCACTGCAGGGCTCCTGCTGTCCATCGACCATTCTCAGACCTGGCAACGATGGTGGAACGGGACAGCATCCGACGGTACCGCTTCACCAGGCAGCTGATTGAGGATTTGGCAGTGCAGTTGGCCCCACATTTGCAGCCTGGCCGGCCGTATCCTACAGCGCTGACCCCCAAGGTGAAGGTGATGGCAGCCCTACACTTCTTTGCCACCGGTACCTTCCAACATACTGTGGCGACTGCTGGTGGGATGTCACAGACCATGTTGAGCCGTGTGCTCCGCGATGTTTTGGAGGCAATGTTGCTATTCCTGAACCGGTACATCTATTTCCCTAGACTGCAACGACTCACGGATGTGAAGAGTGACTTCTATGCCCTGGGGAGGATGCTGCATGTCATTGGCTCCATTGATGGGACACATGTGGCTTTGGTACCACCACAGGCCCAGGAGCAGGCCTACCGTAACCGCAAGCACTACCACTCGGTCAATGCACTGGTGGTGTGTCTGGTGGATATGACCATCACACACGTGTGTGCCCGTTTCCCTGGTTCAGCACACGATGCCTTTGTGATGAGGAGTAGTCGCATCCCCAGGATGATGGCACAGATGCAGAACCAGCGTGCCTGTCTTGTCGGTGTGTACTGACTTTGTGCCATTGTGTGTGATCTGATCTGTAGTATTCCGCCCACTTTTCCAAGTCAGCTAATGTGCACTTGTCTGTCCGTAGGTGACTCGGGATACCCCAACATGCCGTGGTTGCTGACACCCCTCAGGAACCCTGTGACACCAGCCCAGATGCGCTACAATGAGGCACATGGTCGGACCAGGAGAGTGATTGAGCGGACATTTGGTCTCCTGAAGAGCCGCTTCCGCTGCCTGGACAAGACAGGAGGGTCCCTCCCATATGCCCCAGCGAAAGTGTGCAAGATTATCATCGTCTGCTGCATGCTCCACAACCTGGCGGTGCGGAAGGAGTTGCCTCTCATCCAGGATGACAATGACCAACATCCGCCACCTGTGGAGGATCCTGGCCTGGACCACTATGCCAGTGATGATGATGATGATGATGAGGGTGATGTCCGCACACAGCTCATCACCAACTTCTTTAGCTGAATGTGAGTATCCTGAGGTGTCATGTCAATGATGTGAGTTGGCATGATATGTGTAGGTGGTGCTCTGGTGCTGTTGGAGTGTGTCCATGGGCTACTTGACTGGATGTGTGTAGCGATGTGTGCTTACAGGTGGTCTGTACTCCCCAACAGTGTTGACATGCTAACATGGTTCTGGGTGGGTATCTTGTAACATATATTGTGCATGAGTTTTGCTGTTCTGTCCTGTTCTCCATTGCTTTTGACTGTGTGTCATTTCTGTCCTTCACAGGGTACTTTCAGATTCGTTTGGTCAACTGTGTCCACCGACGACGTGATTGTACTTCCAGGGTGGTAGCTGTTGTGTCCCTACAGGTGATGTGCGCAACACCCATGGACTTCCTTCCTTCTACAGTTGTTGACTGTGTGCCCGCTGCCAGGTGGGATTACCTTGCATCTGTAGTGGTTACGACATGTTGCAACTGTGTAATAAACCTGTGCTTCACTTTGTGATGTGCGTTGTCTGTGGTCACACATTTGACTGCCATTTGCTTACTGCACCTGTGGGCTACTTGACTACAACTGGGATTAGGTGTGGTGTCTGTGCATTGCACCGTCTTCCCTGGCAACATCAGTGTAGGCAATGAGTCAGATGGCCTAGGTGTGTATGTGTTGTGTAGCCCTGGTGGTGTGTCTCCCTCATATGTGTCACGTTGCCTTTACTCACATGCCTGTGTTGTACTTGCTGTTGCAGTTCACATACACAGTGTCATTTTGCAGTTCATCATCCCCATGACAGCACCCACGTTGGAATCACAACAGAGGCAAGTATGGTGTATTAGTGTGTTTATTGTGATACATTTGTGTGAATAGTGCATAGGATGGTTAGTGCTGTACATATATCTTGCAATCAGAAGTTCCTAGGTGAATTGAAAGTCCTGGTAGACAAAATCCCCAGTATCGGGGACACAGTTGTCTGAGACATTGGTCCAACTTGTACTCCCCATGTAATGTGTGGGAGTTGTGTTGCCGTCAACAGGGTGAACAGTTTGTGCACAAAGGTGAACATCCAGAACAGGTTCAGGCTTCCTGGGAGTTGCACTTGGCCATCGGCCTCTCACTTGCCCCTCCTCGGATGACCCCTCTTCTTTGGGGGGGCCCCTCAAGTACAGGCTGCTCCGGTGCAGGGGACTCTCCGCCAGAGTCATCCTCCCTCCCTGTGGCAGTTGCAGTTTGTTCAGCACCAGATGTTGTTGGCACACAGGGAGGTGTAGACTGGTTGTTGTTCATCTGGCGGAGGTATTGTAAAATGTTCCTGTGCACCGCCGTCATCTCTTGCAGTGCGTCCCACTAGGACTCCACGCGGGACATGTGTGAGTCCAAGCGGGCATGATGGGCAGCCTGCTGCTGTTTCATGTCTCTGAGGAGCCCCACTACCTGGCTGAGATCTCCGGTGCTGGACTGGTACGCATCGGCTATGCGTACCAGTTGTGGGTCATCATGCACACCAGCAACCTCTGCAAGCAGCGACCTCTGTCTCCCACCCCTCCCACCACCCCTGCCGACATGTGCAGTGCGTGCAGTGGCATGCACAGATGACCCTGGTCCCCCTTGGGGGTTGGTGGTGGTGGTGGTGTCCATGGCCCCACGTTGGTCCAGGGTCCCTGTGCTGGTGTTACTCCTTGTTCTGTCCATGTCAGCAGGGATGGTATTTGTGGTGACAGTTGTTGGAGGGGTGGGTGCAGGGGGTGCAGCTGGTGGTCCTGCTGGTGCTGCATGTTGACATGCACCGGATGTGCCAGGTTGGTCTTCTTCGTCCGAGGAGGGCAGAGGCTGTACGACACCAGTGAGCTCCGCATCCTCTTGAGCGTGGGACTGGAACTCCTCAGCGTCTGCTGCTGTGTCCCCATCATCACCTGTTTTTGGGAGACACACACAATGTATGTTAAGTTTCTGCAGGCATCAATGGTTGACACACCTGACAGTTGTGACTGTGCCTCTGGGTGCGGGCCTGTACATTGCATTGTCCTAAGTCGTCACAGTCAGGGGTTGATATTGGTGTAGCACATTGTCCTGCATTATTTGGGCATTTCTATGTATTTGTTGGGGTGTGAACATGGTCTGCATTGGTTGTATTTGGTTGACAGCCGGCCCTCCTTCCCACCCAGCCAGTCAGTTATCCCACCATGGACTGTGCTTGCATTGCAGGGAGTGGAAGTTGTCTCTCAGGAAGTCAGTCAGTGGTGTCCTGCTGTTGGTTGTTGCACAGTTGCCAGCAGGGCCTTGTGCTCCCCACAGCAGTAGCCAGTGTCAGCCATCTTGTCAGTCCTTATCCACTCCCTGTGATGTGAGCATGGTTCAGGGTGGTGTTGATGGGACAGTTGTGGGGGTGAGCTATGTCTGTGACTATGACTCCCATCATGCTATTGCCTCCACCCCACTTCCCAGCATTCCCATACTTACTTGCTTTTGTGGGGAGTTCAGTGTGTGTGGGTGTGAGAGCAATGGCAAGATGGCTGACATTGGTGTCCTGCTGTTGGTTGGTGTGCAGTTCCCAGCATGCCCTTGTGCTCCCCACAGCAGTAGCCAGTGTCAGCCATCTTGTCAGTCCTTATCCACTCCCTGTGATGTGAGCATGGTTCAGGGTGGTGTTGATGGGACAGTTGTGGGGGTGAGCTATGTCTGTGACTATGACTCCCATCATGCTATTGCCTCCACCCCACTTGCCAGCATTCCCATACTTACTTGCTTTTGTGGGGAGTTCAGTGTGTGTGGGTGTGAGAGCAATGGCAAGATGGCTGACAGTGGTGTCCTGCTGTTGGTTGGTGTGCAGTTCCCAGCATGCCCTTGTGCTCCCCACGACACAGCAACAGTGTCAGACATCTTTGATGGGCCTTTCCACTCTCTGTGGGATGTGCATGCGTGAGTGTGAGCTTGCTGGGCCATGTGGTGGGGGATGTAGAGCTGTGCCTACGACTCCCATCATGCTATTGCCTCCACCCCCTTCCCAGCATGCCCATGCTTCCTTCCTTTTGACTCTGCTTCCCTGTGGGGTGGGCTGCCTGTGCTGACAGGATGGCTGGGAGTGTTGTCCTGGCAGTTGTTTGGCTAAAAGTCCCAGGAGTGTCCCTGTGCTTCACACAACATTACCCAGGGTGGTGGTTCTTTGTGGGATCTTGAGTTAGGATGTGAGGCATTGCATTCTCCCAGGTGGGTTCTGTGGAGTTTGTGTTGAGGGGGTGTGAGGGGAGGTGCTTGTGACTATGGTCAGTGCTGCGAGTCCTCCTTCCCACCCAGCCAGATATCCCACCATGGAACGTGCTTCCATTGCAGGGAGTGGAAGTTGTCTCTCAGGATGTCAGGCAGTGGTGTTGTGCTGTTTGTTGGTGCACAGTTGCCAGCAGGGCCTTGTGCTCCCCACAGCAGTAGCCAGTGTCAGCCATCTTGTGAGTCCTTATCCACTCCCTGTGATGTGAGCATGGTTCAGGGTGGTGTTGATGGGCCAGTTGTGAGGCTGAGCGATAGCTGTGCCTACTACTCCCATCATGCTATTGCCTCCACCCCCCTTCCCACCATGCCCATGCTTCCTTCCTTTTGACTCTGCTTCCCTGTGGGGTGGGCTGCCTGTGCTGACAGGATGGCTGGGAGTGTTGTCCTGGCAGTTGTTTGGCTAAAAGTCCCAAGAGTGTCCCTGTGCTTCACATTACATTACCCAGGGTGGAGGTTCTTTGTGGGATCTTGAGTTATGATGTGAGGCATTGCATTCTCCCAGGTGGGTTCTGTGGAGTTTGTGTTGAGGGGGGGTGTGAGGGGAGGTGCTTATGACTATGGTTAGTGCTGCGAGTCCTCCTTCCCACCCAGCCAGATATCCCACCATGGAACGTGCTTCCATTGCAGGGAGTGGAAGTTGTCTCTCAGGATGTCAGGCAGTGGTGTTGTGCTGTTTGTTGGTGCACAGTTCCCAGCAGGGCCTTGTGCTCCCCACAGCAGTAGCCAGTGTCAGCCATCTTATGAGTCCTTATCCACTCCCTGTGATGTGAGCATGGTTCAGGGTGGTGTTGATGGGCCAGTTGTGAGGCTGAGCGATATCTGTGCCTACTACTCCCATCATGCTATTGCCTCCACCCCCCTTCCCAGCATG
Organism: Calotriton arnoldi; assembly: GCA_963921515.1. Taxonomy (NCBI): domain Eukaryota; kingdom Metazoa; phylum Chordata; class Amphibia; order Caudata; family Salamandridae; genus Calotriton; species Calotriton arnoldi. Next base: position 175,236 of record CAWUFW010013370.1, read on the forward strand.
CCCATGCTTCCTTCCTTTGACTCTGCTTCCCTGTGGGGTGGGCTGCCTGTGCTGACAGGATGGCTGGGAGTGTTGTCCTGGCAGTTGTTTGGCTAAAAGTCCCAAGAGTGTCCCTGTGCTTCACACTACATTACCCAGGGTGGAGGTTCTTTGTGGGATCTTGAGTTAGGATGTGAGGCATTGCATTCTCCCAGGTGGGTTCTGTGGAGTTTGTGTTGAGGGGGGTGTGAGGGGAGGTGCTTGTGACTATGGTCAGTGCTGCGAGTCCTCCTTCCCACCCAGTCAGATATCCCACCATGGAACGTGCTTCCATTGCAGGGAGTGGAAGTTGTCTCTCAGGATGTCAGGCAGTGGTGTTGTGCTGTTTGTTGATGCACAGTTGCCAGCAGGGCCTTGTGCTCCCCACAGCAGTAGCCAGTGTCAGCCATCTTGTGAGTCCTTATCCACTCCCTGTGATGTGAGCATGGTTCAGGGTGGTGTTGATGGGCCAGATGTGAGGCTGAGCGATATCTGTGCCTACTACTCCCATCATGCTATTGCCTCCACCCCCCTTCCCAGCATGCCCATGCTTCCTTCCTTTTGACTCTGCTTCCCTGTGGGGTGGGCTGCCTGTGCTGACAGGATGGCTGGGAGTGTTGTCCTGGCAGTTGTTTGGCTAAAAGTCCCAATAGTGTCCCTGTGCTTCACATTACATTACCCAGGGTGGAGGTTCTTTGTGGGATCTTGAGTTAGGATGTGAGGCATTGCATTCTCCCAGGTGGGTTCTGTGGAGTTTGTGTTGAGGGGGGGTGTGAGGGGAGGTGCTTATGACTATGATTAGTGCTGCGAGTCCTCCTTCCCACCCAGCCAGATATCCCACCATGGAACGTGCTTCCATTGCAGGCAGTGGAAGTTGTCTCTCAGGATGTCAGGCAGTGGTGTTGTGCTGTTTGTTGGTGCACAGTTCCCAGCAGGGCCTTGTGCTCCCCACAGCAGTGGCCAGTGTCAGCCATCTTGTCAGTCCTTATCCACTCCCTGTGATGTGAGCATGGTTCAGGGTGGTGTTGATGGGACAGTTGTGGGGGTGAGCAATATGTGTGACTACGACTCCCATGATGCTATTGGCTACACTGACTTGCCGAGCATACACAGAATTCCTTCCTTTGAGTGGTCTTCACTGTGTGTTGGTGTTGTAGTGGTGGCTACATGTCTGGATGTGTTTGTTAGTTCTATTTGTGCCACTGCCTAGCTGTAGTTGTAGTTGTGTTTGTACATGTGATGACACGGTTAAATGTAACTTTGAGATGGCATGTGTTGTGTTTATCTGACTGACATACACATTTTGGGATGATTCTGTTCTGGTTGCTGTGTAATTGCTATGAGTGCATGGTTTGACTCTCCCCTTGACAGTGATGTGTGTGTGTATTGTGGCAGAATATTGTGTACATTTGTTGTGTACTCACCAGGCTCTGGGATGTTCTCTAGTCCATAGACGCTCACTGGCGGAAGGATGGCCCGCACCTTCTCCTCCCAGGGCCTGAGGTATACTGGCTTGGCAGGAGGGCCACTGCCGGTGTATTGGCTGAGGAGGTAGTCCTTCTAGAGCAGCTCCCGTACCCTCCTGCGCATGTCATACCACCTGTTCTGGATGTCAGTCTTTGTGCGCAGACATGGTGATTGTGCGTTCACCCTGTTGATGATCCTCTCCCACATCTTGGTTTTCTGGGAGATGGGGGTCTGTTGGACCAGTGTGCCAAACAGCTGTGGCTCTACCCTGAGGATCTCGTCTACCAGGACTTCCAATTCACAATCTAGGAACTTGTGATTCTTCTTGGGGGGCATGGTGATGGGTGGTGATGGTGAGTGATGTGTGTGTTGGTGTGCAGGTGAGGGTGTGTGAGTGTGTGTTTTGCTGGGTGTATGTGAGGTAGCTATTTGTTGGTGTGCTGATGGTGTGTGGCTTGTGTGAGGGATGAGCTGTGGGTGTGTGGTTGCTGTCTGTTGTGTGCTGGCAGTTGAATGGCATTTGCAAAGGATCATGGTTGGGATTTGTGTACTTTATATGGGTGGAGTTGTGGGTGTGTCTTTGTTCTCTGTCCCCACCCCCCCCCCCAGTATTTATTGGCTTTGTAATTGCTTGTTTGGCCTTTTTTTGTGTATTTTTCCTTAGTACTTTTTGTGCATGTTGGAAACGTTCTTGTGACCGAGTCGGACCCTGCATTTGTCTCGTATGGTCTTCTCCGTTTCGTTCACGCTGTGTTTGTGCAGTTTTCTATGCTGTGTACGCGTCGGTCGCGGTGTTTTGTGTTACTTCGGCTCGGTTTGGTATGCGTGTCGGTCGTACGGCTTGTCCTCCGTTCGACTCGGTCGTGGTTTTCGCGCCTTGCATCATACTTAGCGGTTTGGAGTTCGCGTGTACGTTTCGGTTGGATTTGTTCCGGGTGCGTGTCGGTCGGTTCGATTCGCGTGTTTTTCCGGCCGGATTGCTGTTTTCCGTGCGGCTCGGTCGTTCGGCTTGGGTTCGGTACGTGTCGGTCGGATTTTGCACGCCTTGCATTGTACTTGGCGTGTCGGGCGCCACAGGTACGTGTCGGTCGGAATAAATTCCGGCTCCGAGTCGGTCGGTGCTTTTTCCGGCCCGAATCGGAATCGACCCCTATGTGTTTTGCATTTCTCAAATAGACAAACATATATCCTGGCCCCGAATGTCTGGAGATCAGCAATTTCACATATGTGTAGCTTTCCCTAGGAAATGCAGCCTGCACAAAAATATGTACCAATAGTGCAGATCACAGAATTGTGCAAGAATCACTGTTAATCATTCACTATTCATTTGAAGGCAGATATCAAACTCTGGACTACATATAAAGTATGAAACTACATTTTTTCTAATTCTACATGACTTGAGGAATCGATTGATGCAAGCCAGACTTTCCTTGACCTGACTCGCTGGCTAGCAGAACTCTCTTAACATGAATTTTGTCAGACTTTTATCATGTTTTTCACAAAATATGTTTACTCCCTCCAGTCTCCCTCGCACAGGAGCATTTCCCTTGCTAGCGTTGATCACCAGCAATATTCACCTGGATGTCCTGAGCATCGGGTACCAGACATTTCCCTTCCTAGTGTTGATCACCAGCATTATTAATCTTGGTGTTTAAACATCGAGGTACCAGACATATATAGGATTTTCCTGGTGTCAGGGTAACCACAGGCCACAAACTTAACGTAGTGCATTTTGGAAATTTGTAAAGCAGCACCAAGTGAAATTCCGGCTTAGGGTACTCGTCTTTTGACCATAGGTATCATCACTGGACTGCATGGAAACAAACCACAAAGATACATTTTTAACATTTACACATTCTAAGGTTTCAATTGATTGTAGCCAGACCTCCCTCACTTTGATTAGCTGGCCACAAGAGCATGCTGAACAAGACGTTTTTCAACTTTTTTTAAAAAAAATTCCCAAAACATGGCTATTCTTTTCCATCTCCCTTTGGAAGGAACATATCCCTGCCAATGCCTGACCCCCAGCTTTGTTCCTCTGGAAAGCAGCTGTAAGCCAAATGCCAGTTTATGCTACCTCTCTTTTGCTCACAGGTATAGACCCTAGCCTTTATAGAAACGTACCATAACTATTCATTTTTAATATCTGCACACCATAAACTTTTTATTGCTGGGTTTTACACTGCCCTTGCTCTGATTGGTTGGCTGGCGCAATTTACTGAACAAGACATTTGTCAGATTGTCTGTATTTCTTTCAGTATTCCTCACACAGGAACATATCTGCCAAAGGCTTGGCCCAAATCTGTGTTCCACCAGATCTTGGTATAGCGGGGTTACGAGACATGAATGGGTATTGCAATGGTTTGAGCATGGATCCAAAGTGGAAAACCAGGGAAAGGTTTTGATTGGTAGATTCCATGGACGATATCTGCAACATAGGGTGGAGTGGAAGCCAAGGAGGTATACCTATTCCAGACATTTTTGAAAACTAGGGGCACAGGTGAATCCACTGTCATGTGGCTTGCTTGAATCCCAACATGTTTGATAATCCAATATTTCAAAGCATGTTTAAATAATCACAATTATTGATTTTTCTGTGACAGAAAACTCTGTAACTTCAGACCAATAGTAAAAGTCCTATCATCCAATTGTCCTACACTTCTGTCAAATAAAACAGTACCCAAGATGTGTGGGTGGGTCTACTGCAATGGACTTTTATTGACAGAAGTGCAGGAACACTCGGTGGTGGAAGTTTCGCAGTTCCTCACAAATTTCAGAGATTTCAATCACAGAAATAAAAGGAAAATCAGTGTGTATTTTTTAACCAATTCAAACTGAATTCATACCATCCGGTACCCAAGATGTGTGGGTGGGTCTACTGCAATGGACTTTAATTGACAGAAGTGCAGGAACACTCGGTGGTGGAAGTTTCGCAGTTCCTCACAAATTTCAGAGATTTCAATCACAGAAATAAAAGGAAAATCAATGTGTATTTTTTAACCAATTCACACTGAATTCATACCATCCGGGATTCTACGTGTCTAGTGTTCTGAAATTACTGGTTTGGTAGGTTTCTCTCGGTGCCAGATGGCCACAGTCCTAACTGTGTGTGTCTGCGTCCCAGCAAGGAGACAAGAGCTGTTTGGATTTTTTCTGATACAAATAGCATTCAGGCTCCTCATTTGACTGCAGACGTGTGGCTGTGCCACAGAAAGGAGCAAGACATTATGTGGATTTTACCTTAGGATCAGAACAGCATTTGGGTTTTTGCTGGAGTGCGGGACTATGTGTGTGTGCCCTAGAAATGACATTATTTGGATTTTTTCTTCTACTAACAACTGAAACAACATCTGTCTCCTTACTGGGGCACAGACACACAGTTCCATCTTATGGACAGACAAGCATTGGAAGATAGAGTAGCTGTTGCACCAGCTTGATGCTTCAATGGACCTGGGAGGATCTAGCGAATCCCTCCCTGACCCATCCCGTATGTGTGACAATACTAATGATGTCACACTCATATTAATGAGGTGGCCCAGAAGCAGGCACCTGACTAGTTTGCCATTGCCCAGCAAGGATCAGACATGGGCAAACTCCTTCCATCCATGCAGTGAAAGAAGGGATGTTGACTCTCATCAGAGGAAGAAAAGGACAAAAATAGTTAAAAATAAATAAAAACTATAACCAAAAGTTCTCTTTCTCCTACTGGTGTATTATTTTGCCATAAGGGTGTATTGTGAATGTATATATCAGTCAATGGAACTGGAAAACTGTAAAAGTAGCAGTAAAGGTAAAAGAGGGTGAACAGGAAAAACAGGTTTTTGGAACAGAGACACAGGTCAAGTTTTGAACTGGATTTTGGCAAGGATGAGGCCAAAGGCCAGCCACTGTGCCTCCAGTACCCGCTACTCACAGCATTCAAACATGCACAGTCTGCTCTGTATGCAGGGTGTGGTTTCTTGCCTGTATTCTGCCTGCCTTCTCCCTGACCTAGCTGTGTGCAGCTTGTCTCCAGCTATTATTTTTAATATGTTTTCCTTCAACATTTTTGTCTTTTTTGTAGTTCAAGAAATGGTGGTTTGAGAAGTGTTCTACAACTGCTCACATCATGAGGTATTGGCCAGAACAATATTTTCAATTAGTTCCACCCAATACATTTGAGGCTGTTCTTTAACTGTCACAGTATACAAGAAATTAACTATCTGAAACCTGCGCCAAACATTTTTATTCTGGAAATTTCTCAAAATTGACTTAACGGATTCACATCTTACCTCTAAAAGAGCCTATTTTGAGAGACGTTCTGCCTATATGTGATGTATGTTGGTTTTTTTTAAATTGCTTTCAGAATACCTTTAAATCATCCCAAACAACTTCGTCCAGCTTTGACTGATCTGCATGGAATTTAAAATGAAGAACCTGAGCAGAACTTGCCAGGTGTCTACCAATTTCTGCGCAGATTTGCCACAAATAGCAAAAAGTCATAAGCAAATCAAAAATCAGTTTCCTATGGAAACATCAACTTAACTGCAGTCACTATCACCAACTCTGCCTTATAGTCACAGGAAAAGATCTTTATTTAGAAATATTACGATTCTAATCACAAGAGGACCTAAATGACATTCGTGAAACTCTAATGATCTTAAACATGATATTGCAGTTGACATGATAAATGACCTAGGGTCTGGAGTCACTATCATCAACTTTTATTATAAATCTAATAATTAAATATATATAAATAAGCCGTTATAGATGCCTCACCTAAAAATACAGTATCAAGTATAAAACAAATGGCTAAAGACTGATGGCTGTTAGCTACCTAAGTAAACATTTCTGAGTTATTTGTGAACAAACCATGTGACAAAAAAACACAAAAGATGACACCCAAACAAAGAGAAACATGTATCATCACTTTAAAAGATGGCTTTAAAGTGTAACACCACCCAGAAGAAAATATGTTGTGGAAAGCAAATCTGTTTGATGAAATAGAAAGTGATCATACATGTGCAAATCAATATGGGAATATTTGAATGACTGTCCTGCTTTGAAGCTGACTGGTTTTATGCCTGAAATCAAAATATAGTACAGAAACAAGAGCAACCCTACAGTCCATGTGAACATGGGTATGAAGTAAACCTTGGATCAAGTTTTCACATGGAACTCATTTAAACAAAAAATTGCAGGGACACAGAGTTTTCTGTGTGGACTTTACAGGTTTCCGTTTGGAAACCTCAATAGAGTTTATCTTTTTCCAAACCGAAACCTGTGAAATCCTTGAACATATTACAGACGTTACAAGGGACATCATGCCTTCATGGTTTGACCCGAGCTGGCATCAAACTGACTCAAGTCGAGCCCACCAGTGAACACCACACACTGGGTTAGCGTCTATTCCCGGTTACCATACCTTTAGTAGCCCTTAAAGGAGTGGATTTGAAGCCCTTGATACTCAGGCATCCTCAGGTTACCATACTCTTGATGAGACCCTAGTATTGGATAAAGGGTCGAAACGCAAACAAAAAAGACAGCCTGTACTTTTGTTTAGGTGGCACATTGAGAAATCCCTCTGTGTCTTTCATTGTATTTAACATAATTGGCTGTCTTTTAGATTAAATAACCAATCTACCTTATATGTTCACAGAATTTACCACCGTGTTTTTCATTTTTTTGGTTTTGATTTCTTTCACTTGGGGCTTTCTTTCCCCCAAAATTATCTATCACTCACATCATTATAAATGTTGAGACTGCATAATTTTTTTGTTCTAACAAATAAAATTAGGTTCAACCGAATCGAATTATACCACAAGATACTGGCTGTTCTCTTTTGAATTAACGTCTATGTTGATTGTCAAGGCAAGAACATTTCTGTCACAAACTTTATCTAAATTTTGGTATAGATTAAATCCACACAGAAAACTCTGTGTCACTACAATTCTCCTTTAAATGCGAAATCAAAATATAAGCACACATTTTCAGAACACTGAATTTTTTGCTCATAAAAATGGCTCTTAAACCAACAGCGCAAATTGCTACTGCACATTCATTAAGAGAGTAACAGCCATCTAAAAATGTACACACCAATTTTTCCCCTAGACTGACGTAGCTAGTGAAAATGGTTTATTATATCTCTGATAAACCCTCAAACAGTCACAAGTCGTTAATTTTCACTTTAGTACTTTTGAGGCAGATTATGCCATTGTGGTATGAGTCAAAGGACACATTACCAAAATTGATGACTGGGATTAACAATTTTAATATAAGGTACTAGCTGTGAATTAGGAACAGAAATGTAAATAGACTCTATATGAATTAAATAAAATGCGAATTAGCAAATGTGTTTTTACACAAAGTTGAAATTATTTGAAAACAAAATGTTACCAAAAAATAAACCTTTTAAAATAAATATTTTTGGGTTTATATTCGATGCATTGCACTGACCTTACTGCACTGAAAAAAAATGTTACTGCAGGCATTTCCAAACACAGATCTCGCATTTGCCCTCAAAGTATTACAAATCTATGTGCCTAGACAGAAAGTTGTTGTTAGGAAATGTGTTCATGGTATGCCTCTGCTGAAACATCTGCCTTAACTAGCAGTTGAAGCCAAGGTGATTTATAAGGTCATGTCCTGGACAAACAAGGTGCTGCATCATATCCCTCCCCCAGTTCACCCCAGCAATGCACTCTATTCTATCATTTTTATCAGCTATTTTTTAGGTCTCGCCTAGCGACGCAGCGCATGCTCAGCTCGCCTTGGTGAGATCTATTGTCGTCGCTTTTTCGGCGGAAGGGGGACAGGAGATGTGCACGCGTACGGAGGACAGGCGATGTGCACGCGTACGGAGGACAAGAGATGTGCACGTGTACAGGTCGGCGTTTTAGCACAACGCGCGCATGGCGCGCTTTCGCTTTCCCTCGCTCCCCCCGTCGAGCCCCCTTGCTCGCTCCCTCCCTCCGTCTATCAGGCCCCTTCTGCTTCCACAGGAGATGTGCACGCGTACGGAAGACAGGAGATGTGCACGCGGGTGTCTCTTTTCATTACAGCGCACTGTCGATGGTGGCCGCTCTTCAACAGCCGTCGCTTTTCTGCCGTTCACAGGAAACAGTCACAATTACTTCTGGAGCTGCGATCCAAAAGTGTCCTTTTCGTAGCTGCGGTAGGGATAGGCATAGCAGGGAGCAGCATAGTGGCTCCCGGGACGAAGACGTTGCAGGTATTTGGGACCGCCGTTTTATGTTTCTTTTAAAAATGTCACACATCTCCACGGAGCTGTGCTTCAACAGCCGCGCACTTACCGCACCCTCCAATGCTCATGACCGATCACACCAGTTGGTACAGCACCGAGAATACATGTCCAACGCTATGCTACCCGCCCCTCTATAACGCCACAAGTCAAAAACATTCAGTTCACTGTCGTAGTTCAGTTGATAATTGCAGTGCTGTGTACACGTTTATTTGAGCGATAAATACTAAGTAATACCAATGGGTTGCTATAATTCTGCATTTAGTAGTAGGTAGTTTCGCTTTCTGTGCCAAGCATGCCAGGGGGGGAGGGGCGCAAACACCTCACTCGCAGCCCACACTGTCTGCCTGGTCACGCCGTGTCCAGGGGCAGCGGGGGACAAGTGGGGAACCCATGCTGCCCTCACTTCAGGTAAATTCATCTCTTGCAATCCAAGAATGGGGCTGGATAAGGTGCCACGACGCAGGACAACCCGACGCAGCGCTGCCTCTGTTAAACTAGGGTAGCTGGAACCATGTGAGGCGTTTGTGTTCCTGCACAGGAACTAGGAGAAGCAATAAACTAGCTGTGTCCCCTAAATGTTTAATTGAACAAAGGCAGCACCCCTCTTTCACTTTCTCTGCTCTCAAAACCCGTGTTATCCAGACACAATCTTCTCTTAACCTGCACAGTGAAACTCCAGTGCCCAGAAGATACATAGTCGTTTATACAGTGCTATATGATACCTAAGCAAAATGCACAGTTTTAACACTGTTTGTGTCCTGCTGTTTCTTACAGCACTCACAACACTCTGCTCGTTGTCTGGAACCCATGTCTTCTTTTATACAGCTCTGCCCAGGGTGCTGACACCCCATGTTTTTCTCGCAACTCCATCTCCGGGGCGCGACTGGCCTGTCTTACAGCGCTCTGTCCAGGGACTCAACAGCCTCACATCTCTTACAACATAACCCCGGGTGGTAAAACTGCTCAGTCTCTATAACCCCTTGTCTTTTCTTAACTGTCATTCTTCTGTTACAGCGCTCTCTCCAGTGTGCTGAACCATCTTAAATTCTCTTACAGCGCTCTGTCTAGGGTGCTGCAACCACTGACGTCTCTTACGGCGCGTTGTCCAGGTCATGAAACCCCTGCCTTCTGTTACAGCGCTCTCTCAAGGGGGCTGAAACACCATGACTTCTCTTAACAGCTTTCTCCCCAGGGTCTTGAAACTTCTTTTCTTATAGCGCTCTTATCAGGGCACTGAAACCTTTACATCTCTTACAGCACTCTTCATAGGGAACTGAAACTGCTGGCTTCTCTTACAACGCTTTCTCTAGGGTGCCTAAACCCTTACATATGGCCGGCACATGCTTTTGCTCGTGCAAGGGGTTGTGTCTCATCTTACAAGCTTTGGTGTTTCCTTTTATAATTTTTAACGTTTGAATTTCTGAACTACTGATCCGCTTTAAAATTAAACTATGTTCATACTGTTTGCAGTGTCCAATAACATACAGTATGTCAGTGAAGAGATTGGACTTTGTGTATTCACTTTAAACCAGTGCAACAAGCACTATAACAATCCCTTGCCATTTAAAGCAAAGCAATACATATAGCCTGCTTTGGACACTATTTTGGAGTTTTCCAGCTCCCTGTATCACCGTTTCATTCTTGTCTTAGTAGCCGGTGAGTCCACAGTGTCTGAAACGCGATAGGCTGTAAATAATCTACTGCCTACAGCCTACCCTAATCTGTCGAACACAGCAACAGTGGGTGCACTAATGATAAGTGCTACCTTTTTGTACCTCCTCACACTATGCACTAGTCCATCGCTCCCATCCCACCTCCTCAAGGTGCCTCTCCCACTCACCCCCCCCTCTCTTGTACCATCTCTTGCCCCCATCTCACTCTCTCACACACTCTTCCTGTCGCTCTCATGTGGTTCACTTCAGGTCTTCGAGCACAGTTTCTTTCCTGTGCCTTTTCAAGGTTTCCCTCCCTCTAACCCACCCTCTCCTCCTCTTCTTAGGATGTCTACTCCCTACACAGACACTCACTCTTTGTGTCTATAGCCTGCTCTCCCCCTTCTTTTTCTCTCACACACTTTCTGCTCTTTCTTCATGCACAAACTACCTATCCCTCTCTATCTTCCTTTCTAACTAGTCTGTGCAGCCCTCATCTCTATCTATTCACCATGCCACATAATTCCACTACACAAATGCACTGCACACCACACATTCCACTATGCACAATTCCACAACTAACAAATTCCAATCCAACACACATAATTCCACTCCACACCACATACATCCACTCCACTCCAAACTAAAACACATGGGTAAAAGACATTGTCATTTACTGCGCCAATAGCTCTAACTTTCACAAATGCGAGACCTATTGCATTGCAAATGCTTGTTTGTAAAAGCAGCGAAAAATAAAATAGTAAGCCCTTTGCAGAATTTTGAAAATGCCTTATAAAATTATTTAACAATTAATATCAATAGGTGCACTTTTACAATTAAAGGATTTTTTTCACTACACCAACCATATGAAATGTGTTCAATTGTAGATTACATCTCATAATTATGTTTATTTTCATAGATTTTAGTCTTGATAAAGTGTCTGATTTTATGTCCAGATTTAACAACCTGCAGCGCTCATTATCTTACGTGGATTAGGGATCAACAACAAACAGCTGATTAAGGATGTTCCTAGGGGTATCAGAGTACTCGTGCTATGTGAAAGTGTACGTCCACCAGGAACAACGATATTACTATTCTTGAAGTATGCCTGCCACTCCATAGTGCTGCTCTACCACCTTTCCTCCCAGGCACTACAGGATGTAGAGGCTATGCGCCAATGTATCCCACATTTAACTGTTACCATGTACAGCTCTGCTCCATCGCATCCCCCTGCATTGTTTACTTTTCATTACTGTACCCTTTCATTTAGCCCTTTACCTCATGGATATATTGCCACCGATCTCATAGCTGCTGGGGGTCCTAACAATGTTTATCAACACCCTGGCCACCTGAGGTGGGCCCTCTAAATCATCATTTTCCTCCTCACACCATCATCTCCACTGGCCGCCATTTGGCTCCTTTCCTAATGCAACGTGTCCATCCACCAGACATTGACCTTGGAACAGGACACCTGTAAGATGATTCGTACTTTTTTAAGTGTCCCATGTGCCTTAATCATGTCATGTTGTTGCATCTATACACTCTCTAATATCCAGGCAGCAACTTTAATTTGCCCTCCGTTGCAGAAGCTGTTAATAAACACTCTGGTGAGGATGCTGATACTGTGATGACGTGAAATCCCTGGAGAAAACCCAATCCTCCAGCAAGCTGCATTTCCTTTACTGAGTCCTGCCTGCCCTAACTTATTCATTGCAGGCAACAATCCCACAGCGCATGATTGACAAATTATATACATGCTCCCAGGAGTCCCTACAGCCTGGTGTCCAACGGGCTAGACTGGACTGGCAGTAAGACTAAGAACTGGCAATTAGCGACAAACAATGGTCTTACGGCTGCACTGTAGTCCATACTCGTTCTCTGAAAATCTATTTCAAATATCTCAACTGAGTCTATTACACTTCAACTTGGCTCTTTTCATAGGGTCTGCGCAACAATCGCTCCTGTCCACGATGCGGCGCCTACTATGCTGGCTTTGTGCATGTGGCTTGGCTCTGCTCGAGCGTGCAACGCTTTTGGCTCATGGTTGTGGGGGCTCTGCGTGAGATTACGGGTGAGGCCATTGCGTTTACCCCTCTGTTGGCATCGCTGGGCTATGACAGAGACATCCGGAAGTCCTGCAAGCACCTTGTTGCTTTGGGGCTATTGCTAGCATGGCACAGGATAGCGATGTGCTGGATGAGGGGTCCTCTCCCACCTTTACAGGACTGGCACACTGATATAACCTACTGCAATACTCAATCTGATGCTTATCATAACCTCATGCCTATCTGTAACCACCCGAGGGACATTTTGGGACCTTACTAGGCATTTCTCATGCATACCGGGGCTGATGATGACACTGACATGGATGAGGGAGAAGTGGAAACCTAAATGTTAGGTTGAGCAAACTACCATATGCCAAGGGTGTGTGCCACGGCGACTGACGTGGTGTATGATACTGCCTTGAGTCTAGGGGCTGGTCGCTGCTTGTGATAATGAGCTGCGATGATGGCAGGAAGGTTGTCTAGCTGGGCTTTCCTGCGTTAATGGTGGCAGCAGTTTCAAAGCCTGTAATGGAACTTTTCTATTTTTACACTGTGCGATGTCCCTTAAGCTGCCTGTTCTGCCTTGATTCATGCCGTGCTAGCTGGGAACCTGTATTATTATATACACCTGTGACTTTTGTGTCCCACCAGTGATTGCTTAGCCATGCTAGCATGTCCAGTGATTGTTTGGTCCTGCTACGCTGTCTGGTTGTCTTACAAAATGAAAATAAAGTTTTAAAAAACAATGGTAGGCAGGGCTTTGTGGCAAAAAATAACCTCCACTTGGGGCATGGGTTAAGTTGGAAAAATCTTTACATTTCTCTTAACTTTTCAAACATTGTAGGTGAGCTGCACTGTATAGCACACTCCAATCTGTGAAATGTTGTAAACTGTCTAGGCATAGTATTTTATACTAGAAAGGGCTTCTTTCTAGTACAAAACTATGCTAGACAGCTTTGAACTTTGGTACAAAGTTGTGTATGTGGTGCTGGGCAGCCAAATTGAAATAACAAACCTGCCAATACTGATGTTTCTTTTAATGGACACTCATACGGGCACAAGTAGTCCACTCAATGTGACCCGACTATATTTATTTCAAAAATACTTTTTATTTAATTTTTGAAAAAATATTTGCATCTCTTATTAGTTTAAATGGAATTTTGCTACTTCTACACATTACAAAAACACCACAACCATAGTTTAGATACCAAATACATTCAATGGATTGGAATCAACAAAACAAATTACTTTCGACAACATAGATAAAAACAAATCCTACACATGACTCAGACAAAACATATAACATATAACAAACAGAAAATTGCTCAAAATAAGTTGAACTTGATTTGAACCTTCCTTGAACCTCACAGTAGAGCAAAATCAAACAGTGTGTATTTATTTATTTATTTTTCAAAATAACAATTTCTGCACTGTCAAAGCAAAAAAATATGCTAAATTTACAAATTTAGTAATACAGGCAGGAATAAAATTCTTTTTATCACACATGTTTGAAGAAACAGAGGTCGATGCGTTTCGAACCCCACATGTATTAGCTTGGGGTTCTCTTCAGGACCGAACACTAAAAAAGAAAAAGAAGAGTATTGCGACGGTATTACAAAGTTATACAGGGTAACAAGAGTAAATACTCTTCTTTTTCTTTTTAGTGTTCGGTCCTGCTTTGACAGTGCAGAAATTGTTATTTTGAAGAAGAAAAAAAACACACTGTTTGATTTTGCTCTACTGTGAGGTTCAAGGAAGGTTCAAATCAAGTTCAACCTATTTTGAGCAATTTTCTGTTTGTTATATGTTATATGTTTTGTCTGAGTCATGTGTAGGATTTGTTTTTATCTATGTTGTCGAAAATAATTTGTTTTGTTGATTCCAATCCATTGAATGTATTTGGTATCTAAACTATGGTTGTGGTGTTTTTGTAATGTGTAGAAGTAGCAAAATTGCATTTAAACTAATAAGAGATGCAAATATTTTTTCAAAAAATTAAATAAAAAGTATTTTTGAAATAAATATAGTTGGGTCACATTGAGTGGACTACTTGTGCCCGTATGAGTGTCCATTAAAAGAAACATCAGAATTGGCAGGTTTGTTGTTATTTTGATTATTAGGCTCAGCCTTACTGATAAGAGCCAAAACCCTTCGTTGTTAGCTAGGGCAGGCAAATTGAGCACTAGCACTGGTGAAGAGAGCAGTAGCATCAAATGTAAGTAGTTGTGGCTCTAAGATTCTCTCTCCTCCTAGCACATGGCAAAATAGCAATGTTGGTTGTTGCGCAGTGTTGCGCTATCAATTAGTAAATGTGCTCCTAAGGAAATATTTTCTTCCAAAGAGATGTAAATATGCCCCATATTCAATTGATGTTGCCTCTCCTTATTTACTTGGGGAAAGCTTGGCTGATTTTACAATTTCCTATTAGTCTGCAGTCATGTACACATAGTAAAAAATACAGAGAACAGCAGCTCCCACAATAAATGCGTTCTTGTAATGTTTTTATGCGGTTGTCACAAAAGGCTGTGATGCGCTCACTGTTAATCTATTAAATGCAATAATCTCTTTAGTAATTTTAAGAAAAGCTATGAGTGCTTCAAACTGTAAGCCTTAGGAAAGCAAAGTATATTTTGTAGCATTTGATTAACAGTACATTGGTGTACCTTAAGCTGACAGCAAATGGTGTCCTAAGTTGGCTGTGACAATGTTATAAGGCCTTTTCAGTTGCAGAGCACAACAGTTTCTGAGAACTAAAAATTAAAACTAAGGTGAAATACTTAAATATTGTGGTGTAGCTTGGCTGTATGGCATTTGGAATTCCACAGGGAAATGTGTCTTTTCTACAACATAGTACAGTATATGGGTTAAAATCATATCATAATGTGTATGACTAATGAGGAGTAGACTGAGGTCTCTTAACCACTGCCATCTTAATCGATCTTAAAATGGCACCAACAGCAGCTCTAATATTCCATGCTTTCGGCCTTTTCCGTCACTTGACTTTGCGCACAATAGCACTCCATCCTTCCTGTTTGAGCCTCAGTTAATCCTGTCAGAGATCCCATGACTAATGCGGTGGAATTCACACAAGAGCCAATCCTGCCATTTGCATATGCATGGGTTATCCCATAACTGCTTTACCCCTTTACCAGTGATTAATTCTGCAGTGATGTGTGCTGTAGAACATGTACTTATATGTGATCTATTTTGGTTATCATTATCAATGACAAGGCACATAGGGCCTGATGTACAAAAGATTTGCAAATCGGTAACAAAGTCGCAAACTGGTTACAACCGCTAATTTGGTTGTTTGCGATGTACAAAGCTTTGCTAAAGTTGGCTTTCTTAAAAAAGGCACACCAAATAATTGTGATTTCTTATTTAAGCAATAGGAAAAACAAATTGCTAAATGTGATTTCCAAAGAGTGAGTCGCTATTTCAATATAATAAGCATTCACAAATTGGAAATTAGGAAAAATACAGTG
This sequence comes from Calotriton arnoldi, assembly GCA_963921515.1. NCBI lineage: Eukaryota > Metazoa > Chordata > Amphibia > Caudata > Salamandridae > Calotriton > Calotriton arnoldi. Next base: position 191,146 of record CAWUFW010013370.1, read on the forward strand.
TTCTGCATGTGTGAAATACCAGCGGTTTGAAACAGGTGGTAACCAGGAGCAAAGTATAAAAGGGGTCCCAAGATGCCTTGCAATCTTTCCCAAAGGCTGTATACTGTGTTACAGTGAGAAGGATGCAGATTCTTGGAGCTCAACAGAGGAAGAGGAGGAGGAGGAGGAGGAGAGAAAGGATGTTCAGGCAGAGATTAGCTTTGTTTGACCAAACTGATTAAGAGGATTATGCCAGATACAAGTTTACAAAACAAGTGATTCTTAGTATAATTCATGATTTGGACCCTCTATTAAGCAAGCCTTCCCAACACAGTCTAGTAATACCAACAAATATTCTGGTATTATGTAGCTTAAATCTGTTAGCTTCTGGTGGCTACCAACACACTGTGGCTTTTATGCACACTTTTGAGACATTTACAAGAGACATACATCCCATATTTAATTTCCAAGTACCCCTGCAGAGTTGGAAAATACCAAAATCCAATTCTATGCAGTAGCCCATTTCCTGCAAGTGACTGGATGTGTAGATGGTAGACATATTTTAATGTGTCCACTCTGTGACACAGAGTATGTCTATCTTAGAAAGAGCCAACATTTCTTCAACATACACGTTTTATGTAATGCAAAATGCTTGATCACAGACCTGGTTGGACGAAATGCTGGAAGCACCCAAGACTCATACTTTTCTGGATAGTGTGAACTGCATGACCGGCTATTCAATGGAGAGTTTGGAGACAGCTGGTTATTAGGTAATTGTAACTCACATGTAATGTTATTTTTCACAGTTTTTTAACCTAAAAACGAAAACGGCTTTATTAACTTTCATGTGACAGTGCATTTTCCTTAAGGCCAGAGATTACAACTCCTTCTTTGAGCCTAAACAAAGGGTAGATTCTGATGTCTGCATAAAAGTGGGGGTGCTCTTGAGTATGACCATACAATGTGCTGTAAAGGTATAACTACATGTGCAATGCTACACAACTTAGCAGTGCATAGGAGTCTATCCATTGACCCAGCAAGAGAGGATTCTTATGATGACAATCATATATTCCCCCTTACTCGCCACCTCCAGGACATGATGCCGCAAGAGTTGCATAGGGACGTGTGTGCAGAGATTATTTCACAAACAACTACTTTTTATGTAAATTAAACATATTTTAGAAATGTAAAGAAAGACGTAACACAAAATATACTTAGCATACATTTTTCTGTTTATTCACAGATTACTGATAACCTTCCAAATGTAACCAAATTTTGTTTTTGATATACATGTTCTTTATATGTTAACAGAGTAAACAAACAATATGTTTATGGTCAAATAACCATTGTCTTAGTATGAGTCACTATTTACACCTTTGATGTCTAGTACTAAGGGCCAGATGTACGACTATTGGCAATTGCGACTCGCAAATTGCGCCAAATTGCGAGCCGTAATTTGCGAGTCGCAATTGCCAATGTACAACAGTGTCTGAGACACTGTTTGCGATTCCCAATGGGGTCGCAAATTGCATGCCTCATGCATATTATTGAGGCTGTCGCAATTTGCGACCCATTGGGAATGGCTGGCACTCCCAGGGATGGTGGCCTGCTGGGGTCGGCAGACCTCCATGTCTGGGACTGCTTTTAAATAAAGCAGTTTATTTTTTTAAATGCAGCCCGTTTTCCTTAAAGGAAAACGGGATGCATTTAAAAAAAAAAAAATGAAACGTTTTTATTTCATTTTTTAAGGGAAGGTAGTGGTCCCTGGGACCACTGCCTACCCTTAAAAAATGTTTGCGCATGCATTCCCAAAGGGGAAGGGGTCCCCTGGGGACCCTGTCCCGTTTGTGAGTGCTTTACCACCCTCTTGAAGAGGGTGGTAAACTGCGAGTGTTTTGCGACCGCAATTACGGCTCAAAACATTCTTACATAGCTTGTGGGGTCACTAGTAGGAAGGGAACGACCCTTCCTGATAGCGAGTCGCTGAACACTATTTTGCGAGTCGCAAATTATTTGCGACTCGCAAAATAGGGTTGGTACATGGCCCACAGGTTTTTTGCATGCGCAAACGGGTCTAAAACCCATTTGCGCATGCAAAATTCCATCATACATCTGGCCCTTAGACTCTTAATCAAACACTGGGTGGCCCTTCCTTGCCATTCCACCATATGGCTTCTAGTAATCATTGATGTACTTTGCTCACAAATTGAAATACTGCTCACAGTTGAGCCAGCCACTGTTTCCCCAACAGACCTTGGTGGTTATTAGATGTATTCAAGTATCTAGCATATTTCTAATTTGTGCAAGAGTCTCTGTGACATCCCAACTATGGTATACTCACCTGCATGCTTGCTGTTCTCCTACACATAGTCGAGGTCCCTGCAGCAAACCTTTCCACAGAACATCCAAATTTTTGCTGTCAAGTGTTCTTGTGTCACGTTTGGTGCCTGTGGTATGCCGAGTGTGGATAGATCTTTAATTTCTATAGTTAAGGCATCAAAGCCTGATCCCATCACTTCATTGCTCTCTGAATTGGCTTATTCTAATCTGGGCAACCCTTTAAGTCAATTCTGATGTTGCCCTATGCTGCTTTTTTTGGATTTTAAGCATGGATTACTAGACTAAACAATAAGTCTTACAGGCTTTCTTTCTCAATGCAGTATAGGTACTGATGGAATGGTTTGGGTGTAGCTTCTGCAGAAGTTGCAATAGCTGTAGACTGCTCAACTAATGTAGATGTGGTATAGTGGCTGTTTGTTCCACTTTCAGTGTCTGCGGAAATGTTAATCTGTATCACAACTTGTCAAAGCGGGTAGTCAGTGGTGGCCTTATCTCTGGGATTTTAGAAATAAAGAGGGGAACACGCCAGGGATGTCTTTTGTCCCCTTTACTATTCACCCTGTAGCTTGAACTATTTTGCACCATCTAAAAAACTCAGGGCAATTGGAACACGCCAGGGATGTCTTTTGTCCCCTTTACTATTCACACTGTAGCTTGAACTATTTTGCACCATCTAAAAAACTCTAAAAAACTCAGGGCAATTGGCTTCCCTGAAGATTAATGCTTCAACAGATAACGTGGCAGTGTTCACATCTGATCCATCTGTGTCCATGGTAGTAATTGAGCGTGAAGCTCAGATATTTGAGGCACTCTCTGGATATATGCTCAATAGACTAAAGAGGCAAATTCTTTCTAACAAGCTTAGCCCAGAATGTGATAAGAGATATGTGGAAACAGCAGAATCTGGGCTGGCTCTCTCCGGTGGTCAAGGGTATAGTGTCACTGAACTACAAACCTGTTTTGGAGAAATCGAGGTGCCTGTTTGAGCAATGGAACAGGCTACCAGTAAGCCTTACGGAACGTTGTAACCTGATCAAAATAGTGATCCTCCCAAAATTCATATATTTATTTAGAGCCATTCCTTTATATTAAAAACGTGCTTTCTTCTCTTGGATTGAAAGGTCTTGGGCCCAGTTCACTTGGCAATATAAAAGTTCTCGCTGCAAAAAATATGGATTTTATAACTATTGAAAGATAAAGGTGGGTGGTTGGTTCCTAGTTTAAAATACTAATATTGGTTTGCTATCTTGGAGCACATGTCTCAAGTAATGATATATCATGAGTCCTGGTACTTGCAGACTATGTGTTTTGAAGTTGGGCCAAGGGTATGGTTTCACAACCCTTCTTAATTCAAGCGTACTCAGTTTAAGACCCTCTGGGTTTTTTACCAGGAGTGGTGAAGTTTAAGGGCTAAACTTTCAATTGCCCCTCTCACTTGTAATATATCTTTATGGTTTAACCCAGATTTTCCTTCTTTTTCTAATGTTTTGCATGCTGTAGACTGGTCTAGATCGCGCCTCTAATTGGTAGGTCAGCTATTTGCAGGGTGTAGGAAAGTAGGATCTGCTTCTTATGGTTACCCCCACTTTTTGCTAAATGTAATACTGCTTTTGACTAGTCTGACTGGGATCCTGCTAATCAGGACCCCAGTCTATCTGCTTTCTCCCTAAACTGTTATGTTATGTACTTAGGTACACTCCAGATTGGCTACTGGGGTACCCTTGTCAGTCCCTAGTATATGGTACCCATGTATCCAGGGCATAGGTACACCAGAGGCCTCCCATGGGCTGAAGCATGTATTATGCCACCCATGAGAGGCCATGTAAAATGGAACTACAGGCCTGCCATTGCAGTCTGTGCAGGTTGGTGCATGCACCACTTACTTAAGATATAGGTTTACTATATCTAAGGGTCACTGCACTTAAAACCTATCAGTCACCCCTATAGCAGGCCTTTACTATCCTGAAGGCAGGGTGCTTGGTTGTAAGTGAGAGGGTGCCCCTGCATGAGCAGGACACCCCTACAGCCTACGGAGTCCATTCTCCCGGGTTGTCAGTGAAGCACCCATATACGATTTATAGAGGGGCATTACACAACCGAGTGATGAACAACTCTGAAACGGCTGAAACAAACTCTATTGTGTTTGGTGTCAAACATGTTGGAATCATACCTCCCACACCGGTAACCGGTGTGGGAGGTATGATTCCACCCCGCAGAAGTGAGCTTTGTCGGGTCCCTGGTGTTCCTGGTACCAGCCTTCTAACTCCTGACAGCACAAAATGGTTGCTGACGACCAGAGACACATTTCTGCTCTCCTGCTGCTGAGTCAAGCTCGAGCAGCGAAAGGCAGAACAATAGGCATCCTGTCACAGGGAGGTGTGACCACCTCTCAGACAGGATTTAGTGTATTAGGACTGGGTGGGTGTGCTTGCCAGCAACTGAAAATCTGCATGAGGGACACATTTGGTGTCCCTGTGCATAGTCCAGTTTAAATCAGTCCTGGGAGCCGTTGGCTCCTGCTCTGGTGCGAAACTGGACAAAGGACATGGGAGTAACCTCCCCCTGTCCAGATCCTCCCCTGGGAGGGTCCCCTGAATCTTTCCAACCCTCTCCCGTGGGTACTTAAGGGCTTACCTGGCTGTAGGACCTTAGATTCTTCGTGGACAAGATTCTAACCAGAAACCACTGTACGTCGACCGTCTGGGCACTCTGGACTTCGCTGTACTTCGTTTGGGCCTGACTCTGTCTCCCTCTCTGTCTGCTGCATTGTCTGTGCCTGTGCACCATACAGGATCTGTGTAGGACCTGTGGAGCATCAAGACAACTGAAGATAATCTTCCTTGGAGTGAAGGAGTCACTCCCCTGCATTCGCAGGCACCGCAACACTACTGACCGGTATGCTGATCCCAAGCTCCTATGGACTCCTACGGGTCCAGCAACACAGGAGGCAGGTTTCTACGTCCCTTGAGGTCCGAGCTGCCCTCTCACCAAGTTTGAGGTCAGAATCCCTCGTGGGGGCTGCAATACCTGAAGCCCTGTGTACCGCCTGCTTTTTGCAAGTGCATGTGCTTGTTGGCAATTCCTGAACAAGTGCATTGGGCTCCGAGTAGCCCCAACCTCTGGCACTACTTCCTACAAAGATCTTCAACCACCTCACACCATGTGCTCCGTGGCCTGTTGTTTTTTGAAGCTGCTTGAGTTCCTCTCGCGACTCCTGTGCCTCTTGCCTGTGGGTCCATTTGAGGGTCAACTTTCCTTTTCTTGGGCTCTCCTGGTTGCTCCAGGCTTGCCCTGACTTCCCTGTGTGTGGTGAGTCTCCTGGACCTTGCTGGTCCAAACCGTACACTCCATTGACCTTCAGTGTGGGTTGCCGTTGCCAAGGCTTGTTGGTGCTCCCGCCGGACACCGACCCCTCAGCACTCAACATCCTTTGTGGTACAGCTCGTATCCAACTCCTGGTCATCCTCGACGTTGCCTGGTCCCAGCAGCTGCAGTCAAGGTCCCTGTCAACTAACCTGAGGCACCCGACATTGGTGGGCAGTCGTCTACCGAGCCCCTGGTCACTCTGAAGTGACCCAGACTCTGTCCCCTCTGCTTTCAGATACTCTTTGACTAGAATCCATGTTTGGATTCCAACAGATATTCTTCTCCCTTCCAGCAGCGGCTCTTCTTTGAAGTCCTCCATTGGGTTCGATGGCGGTTTCCGACGCCACTTCACACCTATGCACCCGGCTTCCCTTGGTTAGGTAACTTGGGTACTTCAGTATCCATGGGTGGGGTGGCTCTCCAACCTTCTGTCTTCCATGGGGTTTCTTCGTAGTCACTGGGAAGGGTCCTTAATCTTTAAAACTCCAACCGCGACTTTCCCATAGAGTTGTACGTAGCATGCAGTCGTGTTCCCACACTGCACCCATCCTCCGTGGGGTCCCTATCTACTCACCTTGGGTGGTTCCTTGGGGCCCCAGTGATTCTACGTCCTCTCGACATCGTCCTGACTCAAGTCGTGGTTCTTACACCACTTTCTTAGTATATGGTTTGGTTCCCCCCTGGGGCCCACTGTGTATTAGTACTATTTACTGTTGTTTCTTTGCTAAAGTATTGTGTGCTTTGTGTCTATCTCCGTGTAGGAGATACTGTAACCTGAAAATGTCTCTTATAATCGTAATATGGGCGTACTTGCTGGTCAAATAATTTGCTTCCAAATTTTAAGAGGGTCCTTGAGAATACCGCCTTTATTCCCAGTCAAGAAACACCAGTTCAGAGGTTCGAGAGAGTCTTGGCTGCAATTAGAACTTTCGGAAGAAAGAAGCGCGGGGCATATTAGCAAGAAGAGGCGATAATCATCGCTAACCCTGCTTAGCGTGATTTTTTTTATCGCCGGCTATCACTGGAATATATCGCCGCGCTAACGCTGTATTAGCAACGATTAGCGCTATGGCGATGAATATTCCAGCGATAGCGGGGAAATGGGCCAACATCGCTGAAAAACCAGCGATGTTGCATGGAGCAGGGAGAACACCTTGCTGATACGACCCTGTGGTCGTATCAGCATAATCCACCCCCCATGTTAGGTATGGCTAACACCTGCTAATTGCAGGTGTTAAATAAATGGCGATGACCCCGGTTAGCGCGACTTTTCACGTCGCTAACTGGGGCCATGGCCACCTTGCTAATAGGCGATAGGCCTGTTAGCGAGTGTTTCCCAGGTTTGTTCGTCGGGAACGCCCACTTTGCATGTCATTAGCGATAAATATCGCTGACATGCAAAGCGGTAAAAAACGGGCGCTAATGCCCGCAAACTGTCGCTAACTGCTGTTAGAGACAGTTTGCTGATAGGGCGATATAAATATCGCCGCTTTAGCGGCAAAAAGTGCCGCTAAAGCGGCGATAGTGCCCTTGCTAATATGCCCCCAAGTTTTTAGTTCTACTCCATTAGTAATAATACCATGGGAAATTAAAAAACTGTACCGGGAAATTAATGGTTTAATTAGAGACCAATTTAGGGTGCCCACGACACAAAGGCAGAGAGAAATAAGTAGGCTAAAACAGGTACGGAAAAGGAAAATATCATCGGATCGAAGGAGAGCTGAAGACGAAAAATGGGTTAGACTTCGAGAGGTGGCTCTTTCCGGGGATACTAGGAAATATTGGGCACTGATTGCAAAATTCTGTGATGGGAGAGAGAAGTCAAAACCCATTTTAATCCCAGAAGCAGAATGGTCCATATACATTTCCCAGCTTTTTGCTTTAAATCTCATAGTTGGACAGATCCAAGAGGTTAGTACCACTCCAACTATGGGGGGCGATTATGGTGCACCATCATGCATGGAGATTGAGGGTTACATTAAAGGGGCAAGACATTCCAGCGCAATGGGCCCAGATGATGTACCAGTACCCATAATAAAACAGGATTGTGAAGAATGGGCAAAATGTTTGCATCCGTTGTTTGTCCATTGTTATATCTATGGGGATATTCCACAATCCTGGAAGGGAAGTATATTTGTTCCGTTATATAAAAAGGGTCCAAAAAATTCCCCGGCCAGTTTTAGACAGATTTCGCTCCTGGATGCAACCGGGAAACTGTTTGCAAAGAGTATTCTCACTCATCTTCAAGAGTGGGCATTTGGAAATAACTATATTCCTTTGGAACAAACAGGATTCCGTAAGAATAGTGGCACACTGGATAATATCTCTATTTTGCAAACTTTAACTGAAAAATATCCAGTATGTCGGGGTGTGCCGTTATACTCGGCTTTTATAGATTTCTCCACAGCATTCGATAGGGTAGATCGGGGAAGCTGTGGAGGAAATTGGTTACTATGGGGATACCAGGGAATCTTTTAAGATTAATAATTGCTCTCCAATCTTCTACCTGGACTAAGGTATTATTGGGGGGAACACAAGGTCTCTCGCAGAAAATAGTAACCAACAATGGGTTGAAGCAGGGGTGCCTTTTGGCCCCTTTACTCTTCTCTATCTACATTAATGATCTGCCAAGAAGAGTGGGCCTTAGTAAAGGGGATCCCCCTAAATTAGGAAACTTAGAGTTGAGCTGTCTGCTATATGCAGATGACGCAATAATAATGGATTTAACTCCAATTGGACTGCAAAGACGACTTGCTGAGTTAATTAGGTACACAGAAGAGTATTATCTAAAAATAAATATTTTAAAAAGCAAAGTTATGATTTTTAGTTATCAAGGTTGTAAGGTCAGAAAAAATTTGAACTGGTTCCTGGGAAAAGAAAAATTGGAAGTAGTAAAATGTTATCCATACTTAGGAAAAATATTTACAAATAGGTGCTCAGCTACTAGACATATGGACCATTGCAAAGGTAAAGCGATTTCACAAGCCTTTGCAATTAATTGTCTGTACACACACTGTGGGAAAAGACCATGGGCCTGATTCACAGAACTAACTTACGTCAAAATCCTAAACTTACAACAATTTTGGTATTCACAGAATGAACTTACACATTTGGGTATTCACAGATTGAACTTACACATATGGGTATTCACAGAATGAACTTACACATATGGGTATTCACAGAATGAACTTACACATATGGGTATTCACAGAATGAACTTACACATCCTAACTTTATGTCCGCACCCGGGCCGGAATTTCCGGCCCAGTCGCGGAGATTCCGGCACAATGGCGGAATCTCCGCCTCCGGCCCGGAATCTCCGCCTCCGGCCCGGAAGTTCCGCCTACGGCCCGGAATTTCCGCTCCCGGGCCGGAATATCCGCATATCGGCCGTTTGAGCATTACCTCAATGCCATACACCTGTCCAACTGCCTACCATCCCCCATGATGAATCATCTGACACACTGCAGCCAATCCCAGCCCTGCTGCACATATGAAAGCAGAGCAGACACAGAGAAACACTTTCAACATGTCGCTGAATGTATTTGTTGCTCTGCCCCTTGCCATGCAGCAAGAAGACTTGAGGAGGAGGAGAGAGAGGATCTACAGACAGAGGATCAACATATTTGGGATGTCCACTCAAGAAGTAAGGGCCAGATACCGCTTCCCTCCAGAAGTCATCTTGGAGATGGTATGTGATTGGGAGGAGGAACTTGACTCACCTACATGCTACTCCCATGCCATCCCAGCCTATCTGAAGGTCCTTTCTGCCCTCCATTTTTTCGCTACGGGGTCATTCCAAAGGGTCACCAGTGATGTTGTGGGCATCTCCCAGGCTAGCCAGTCCCGGTGCCTGCATCAGGTACTGCGCTGCATCAATTCTAGAGCTCACCTTCACATACGAATGCCCCATACACTGGCCAGCAGACAAAGGGCAGCTAGGGAATTTTTTGGCATCTCCGGCTTCCCACGTGTGCTGGGTGCAATTGACTGTACCCATGTGGCCCTTCAGCCACCCCGCCACATTGCACACATATACTGCAACAGACATCGATGGTATTCCATCAATGTGCAGGCTGTCTGTGATGCCAGTGGGAGATTCTCAGATGTGCATGCAGCGTTTCCAGGCAGTACCCATGACAGCTTTGTATTCCGTATGTCACCTCTTGCCCGGCGGTTGGCTGCGGGAGAATATGGCAACATGTGGTTACTGGGTAAGCACCAAGTACTAAAAAAGAGTGATGTGTGCTTATGAAAAGGCTCAGTTACAATACCCTTGCCCTGCCAGTACGTCACTGTATCACATATGAAAAGTGACGCACTGGTGGCACAAGGGGCCTGTCAAGAAGCCCAGTAATGAATGAATGCCACCTTATATCAACAACCATTCTACAATAAGAATCACCAAGCCACATACACGGTCACAACAGACACTGCATGTACTAAGTAAAGATCATGTTCTGTTGAAATTTCATTTGGAAATGTAACCTATTGCCCTATCTTCCCTCCTTAGGCGATGCTGGCTATGCACTCTCCCCTCAACTCCTCACACCGTACAGACATCCAACCACTGTACCTCAGCGTAGTTACAATCGGGCACACATACGAACTCGAGCCATCATAGAGCGCACTTTTGGTCTGTTGAAGTCGCGTTTCAGATGTCTCAGCCGTACAGGGGGTGTGCTGACGTACTCCCCTGAAGTTGTGTGCAAGATCATTATGGCCTGTTGTGTCTTGCACAATATCGCTTTAACGCATGGCTTACAGATACCTCTTGAACCTCAGCTAGCTCTGAATCCGGGCAACCGGGCCATTGCACATAACCGAGGTCAGGGTATGCAAGTCCGTGATCAGCTGGTTGCCACATTTTTCACGTGAGCAACCTGATGTGTCATGGACAAAATGTGGTTTGCTGTCTGTTGTCAATGATGAAATATGGATTATTACCACTCTGTCCAAAATATCCATCCTGAGACAACTTTGCAAACCACACTAACTGTATGTCAGCCACAACTGTTGACATGAGTCACAAGATTGACCGTGCTTCAGGTCATGTGCCAATGTCAGCAATCAGTGTAGTGGATTTCACAAGGAGTCTATTGACTCTGAGGATGAGATGTACATGTTCTGAGAGACCCTCCTGTACCTTTTGACAATGGGAGTCTGTATGTAAAAAGTGTATGACTATAGGATTTTTGATAGTTGTCCCCCAAATGATTAGCATACACCAATTATGTTGGTCCCACAACGTGATTGATGATGTTGTAGCTGAATATGCCACTATGTGTCTGGGTAGTACAGCACTGCTACCCCCTAATACACTGTAACACAACAGACAACTCTTGTGTTGATCACTAAATATGGACTACATGTACCATAATGCAAAGCATTTGAGAAGTAAACTGGGGTGTGATGTTGTGCCAGCCCCTCTCCCCCCCTTGTCCCAGCCCAAATCTCATTACATGGTCTGTTCTCCCTTTTGTTTCATGTGTAAGAATTAATCTTACACAGTAATCAAATTTTTATCTGCAACAGAATAATAGGATGGCAGTGGATTTGTTCAGTGGTTGTGGATGACTCAGAATGAACACAAAATGGCTGACAACTACTTCCTGTGATGTATTTCCTGTCTCCCACTTCCTGTATGTGATTTCCTAAATGAAAATTTGGGTTCTGGGTAGTTTTCGGAGTTTACGGCCCGAAAACGCAATTTCCGCATGCGCAGCGTAATCTGCGATAGCGTAGCGTACTTTGCGCATGCGCAGAGTACTCTGCGATAGCGTTGCGTACTCTGCACATGCGGAAAGTACGTTTTCGGGCCGTAAACTCCGAAATTTAACCAGAAGCCTAATTTTCATATAGGAAATCACATACAGGAAGTGGGGGACAGGAAATACATCACAGAAAGTTGATGACAGACATTTAGTGTTCATTCTGAGTCATCCTCTCTCACCGATAAGATCCTGTGACATCCTGCTGCTCTCATCAACCTCATTTCCCCCAAAATGGCTGAGGGTTATGAAGAGAAAGCACCCCTTTTCAGTGAAAGGGAATTGGACATGCTATCTGAGGGGGTGATAGAGAAATATCCTCAGCTATATGGGGGGCCAGAGGAACAGCTTAGCAATGCAGCGCGGACCAGATTGTGGGCCAGAATTGGTGAGTGCTGCAGTACAGTGGGTGTGCACACCAGGAACGCGAGGGCATGCCGCAAGCGCTGGGAGGACCTGAAACGCTGGGCCCGGATCAAGGCTGAAGAGCTACTGGGCCAGTCTTCCCAGCACCATGTGCATCGTCCTTGCCTCTCGCCACTGTACAGGAGGGTCCTGCGTGCAGCTCTTCCGACCCTCCATGCTCAGCTGGAGGAGCAAGAGCAGCAGAGACATGGTAAGTGCATTATAGGCTAAATGTGTCTGGAAGTATGATGCAAGTGCAGACAGAGCTGTACCATTCTGAGTCCCATGCCTCCAGTCTCCTAATCTGTGTGTATGCAGCACTCATCATGCAGCAAAAAGCTCAATGTAGCCCATTTTCTGGACTTGGCTGAGTGCATCCTGGGACTTGTGGTGTCATCATGACAATTGGGGATTTGAGACACACATTTGGATTACTGATGAAAGTTCCACTGCCAGCACCACTAACTGTGAAACAAGGGAATCATGACTGATGTGTGCATTGGATGATGTATGTTACAGACACTGTCCAGTGTGTGTTTGTGAGGCCAATGGGAATTGTATGCTGTGACTTACATTGCTTTTGCTGAGTTTGGGTTCTGATAGAGACAGATCATCATGTGCCATTGAGTCAAGACAGACTTTGAGAGCCTTGCCACACTCATAAGTGTTGCAAATCTAGACAAGTGTGTCCACAGACACACGTCGTACCCCCAGGAGCTTGAATGCCATTTCCCATGTACAGGTCGCTGTAACAACGAGCCACTACTGTTCATCAGTGCACAGCACTACCTGCTCAACCTCCAAAGGCAATATGTGGCAGTGGATTGTCAGCTTGTGAGAGAGGATATCATAAGCTCAGACTCACAACTTAACAAACATATTTGCCCAGACCCTAAATGGATGTGTTACCCCCAATCGGCCTTAGTGTTGTCCCATCCAATACTACACAGCAGATAACATATGTCCAGACGTGAAAGTGCAGACACTCCATATCACAGGCTTTTTCCAATTTCATCTGGACTCTCTCTGAGCTCCTTTAGTGGACAGTGTTGTAGAACCTGCACATGTCGCAGTGACAGGACACACAGGTCACAACAATGCCATAACTGAGGGTTGGCAGTACAGACGTGCTAACCACCAATGATCTTGTGAGGTGTCCATGTCAGACTCAAATCAGGAGATGACAGTGAACATGCACGTAATTTAAGTTTGTAAACACACACAACTCGATAGTGTGATCAGAGGAGAACAAAGTCTGACCTTGGCTCATCTTGATATGTGTATGAAGTTGAAGTTGATTATATTGTACAGTTAATTAACACCTTTACAATCATGCATTACATTATTTGGCATTTTCTATGACTTAAAACAGATCAGTATTAAAACAACATAAAATGTCAATAATATGTGGCCCACAAGTGATGTAATACAGCTGAAAAAGAAAATTATAAAGTGAAGTGCAGAGTGCAAGGCAGCAGTTGTTGCCTCTGCTTGATTCTTGTTAAAGTCAATAGTGTTCTACTTGTCTAACGGCAAAAAAGGAATACTGGTCACTTGCTTGCTGAGGTTTTACTGTGTAGTAAAGCGATGTACACGTAGGGCCATGGGGTGCTTGGGGGAGCTGAGAGCTGGGCGGCTATGGCTGTGAACTTGCTATGGAGAGAGACAAGGGAGCAGTGCATGCTTTAAAAGGCAGCGTAGGTTGCCTGGCTACGTTGGTCTAGTGCCAGGCAGCGAGTTAGAGTGGAGGGGCGGAGATGGATAAGTTGCTTCGTGCAGATAGAAAGTGGAAAGTGCTAGGCATCTGCAATGTGTTGTTGAGGGACGTCAGTTTTCAGCCTAACTAGCAGCAGAGTAAAGTGCTGAGTGCTGGATGAGTGCTGAGAATACTGTTTTCCAGATATGTCACAGTTGGGTAGGAAACAGTGCGTTAATTGGAGATTGTTGGATAATAAATGCTATGATATATACAAGGACTTACAGTAGGATAATGGGACTTTGGGTGTTGGAGGAGGGTGATTTGAGCATCATAAAAGGGAGTTGAAGAGGGCTTTCTGCCTGGTGCAAAACCCTGAAAGTGCATGGTGTGCCAGTCTTTGACATTAATCAAGGTTCCCATCTGCTGCGCCTGCTCAGTTCTTTAAGATGCGTGAAGTACCAATCTTGACATGCTAATATTCCCGTATAGGGCAGCAGCACAGGCAGTGACTAATAAGAATTCCTTCAAAGAACCATAGTCCGTTCAGCTGTAGTGCAGTCTGCTAACTGGATGGCCTGCCTTTTTATGGTAGTTACTGCATCGGATAGGTATTTTACCAGCCGGCAGGTTAGTTGAACATCCTCGCCAGAAAAGGATGCTAACACTGCTTGTCTGCAAGTTCTAATGGATGTCGTATTGAAGAGGGGTCTTAGCAAGATCCGTCATTCCCCTTTTAGGGCCTTGCAAATAGTCAGCAGGTGCACTATATCCTCCTTCCCCTCCCCGCAGAGTCTGCAGATTGCTGGAATCTGTGGGCGTAGCCAGGGCGGCATGTGATATGCAGATGGTAGTATGACTAGGCGGAATCTCAGGAATTTCTCATTTGTTGCACTGGAAAAGCTGGTAAGAAGATAGGCTTGCGGTGCTGCCTTGCTGTTAGTCTGCAAGGTGACCCAGCCATGAGCGCGCTCTGTCAGGGCAGCTTTGTCCTGTATGAGTGATTCTTTTGTGATCACATCATTTACTATTTTTTTTAAGCTGAGGATGGTCGCTGGTAGCTACCAAAGTTCCTGCAGTCCCAGTTGATTAAGTGAGTTGTCCAAGTAGCGTTGGGCTGGACATGCCACCTTACTGTTCAGTTCTTCACACAGATGCATGTTTAGTGTGTCAGGTGGACCCCTTTTGAATTTGATCCAACTTTTGATGAACGGCCCTTTGCTGGCAAGCTCTTGCCTTTGTATCCCGAGCTCCAGACTTCATTGTGTGGGGGATGTGTATCCTGGTAGGCCAAAATTGCATTTGAATTGCTCTTGTTATTGTACGATCCAGATTTTCAGTTTCTCTCCCTCGCATAGCTTCGCTTACATAACTGATTGGTGGTATAAGTTTTGCCTGATTCACTTTGCTTAAGGGGAGAAGATTTGGACCAGAGATATTAATCTTGAGGTCTCTTAGTGCCACAGCGGTCGTTACGCTTGATATGTGTCTTAACCTGATGTGTACACCAACTACATAATGATTTGTCTCACATTTCAGTGGACTCAGCTGGCCAAGAGGACCGGGTTCGGAGCAGGACATCTGTGGTGCGCCGGCGGCTACGACCTCTTTCCAGTACTGAGGAAGAGGACGATGAGGCGGGACCCTCAACATCAGCAGGCATGGGGATTGCGCCCACCCGGACTGACCATGAGGACAACTCTGGTGCCACAGACCGGGTGGAGGCTGAGGACAGTGAAGGGGGGTGATGAACTGGACACCTCTGGCCAGGCTGGGGTGGAGAGCCACTCACCCACGGACCATGCCGAACATATTTATTCCGAGGTGTCCACAGGGCAGGCCACTATGCAACCTGGTCCTGCCTTCAGCCCCTCCCTAACTCCTGAGGCCCCCATTCGATGGGGGCCTCCAGCTGCATCCTCTGCAATCTGTCCCCCTCATCATAGCTGCCAGGTCGACACCCACATTGACTCCGAACCTGAGGCACCACACCCCCCACGTGCGACCCAAAACCCTCCCTCTGTTGTTCCGTCTGCGGCTGTACCAGAGGACTTGATATGGGCATGTGAGGGTCAGCCAGACATGTCCTCTCGCATCTTGCTGCAACTGTGTCTAGAGGTGCGCCTGATGCGAGAGGAAATTGTACGCGCTCTGGCCACCCTCACTGCCGGTTTCACTTCCCTGAGTGCAGTCATGTCTTCTGTTGTGTCCCAACTCCCTCCCACACCACCGTCAATGTCTCCCCCTGTCCGTTGCCCCACACTCTTTCCCCCCAAACTCCTCATGTATCCCGACCCCGTGTGGTGCCTGTCCATGCACCGGCCAGCCAGGAGCAGGCATGTGATTCACAGGATCTGGACATTGTGGTCCTAGAGGATGACCAGAAGGACAATTGAACAGTTTGACAGACACTCTGTTTTTGGACAATGATTTACTTTTCCCCTTGTAAATAGACTGGTTTCCCTGACGCTCCCTGACGTGTTATATTTATGTTGCTCCACCCCAATCCAAGTTCCCTTCTCCTTCTGCAGTAAGGACATCATTTGTTTTCCTTTCTCCCTTCCAGACGGACTGTTGTTTTATTTCTATCCTTACATATTTGTCCTTTAAACACTTATTTTTATTCATACATTGTCTATCTTGTTTTGCTTCATTGTGAATGTCTTGTACAAAAAATGCCAAGGTATTTGGGTACTCATCTGCTCTGCACATGAGGGCTTGCTGCAATGATGGGGTTCAACTTGCAGATGTGTCACACACACACACATACATCCTCTCATCTCTACGCCAACTCACTTGGTGAACATTAGTCTATCAGGACATGATACACAACAGAGATTTTACTTGGGATCTGATATTTTTTTATTTAAACATATTCACACTGGACAACAAGTTCCTGGGATGTGGTCACTGGGGATTGTGCTTTTGACTTCGCAATTTCCGGGGTGATGATCGCTGTGAGGGATTAAGTCTGGGTTGACGCCGAGGTGCAGGTTGGTCTCCGGCATGTGCCTGTACAGGGTGAAGTCCATGTGCAGGGGCGGATTGTGTCTGTACACTTGGTGTATGTGCATGGGCAGGGCGTTGTTGTGCAGGTGGTGGTAGTGCCTGTTCAGGGGGTGGTGGTGGATTTGCATGTGGGGGGGGCTGGATGGGGGGCAGTGGTGGATGTGTACCCATGCTGTGGTCCTGTGCAGTTTGTGGAACAGGTGTGTGGGTGTGATGTGCTGTAGGCATATTAGATGGCTCCCCTCCCTGCATTGCCCGTGAAGGTAGACTTTGGAACACTGCCATCATGCCGTCCATCATCTTCATGGCCAAGGAATGGTGTCTTACACTCTCTTCCCTTTGGAAAGATATCATGTCTCTGATATTCCTGGACATGTCTTGCAAGGTTCTATCCAACCTATCCAAAACATGGGTCTGTCGGTCCACCACCTGAGGGAATTGGCGCAGGGCCTCAGACATGTCTGACAGGGTGGCCCCTATGGCACGTATGTCCTGCCTCACATCTGCCTGCTGTTGGAAGAAGTCCTGCTGCCACTGGCCACCACGGACATGTGCAGGCCCTCCATGCAGGGCCCGGCCATGGATGAGTCCACCAGGTCCAAGAGCAGGGGGGATGTTGGCATGTGGAAGCCTGTGGACAGGTGAATGGTGCCCAGGGGATGCCTGCACCACAGCAGGGTTGGTACTTCCCTCAGATGGTGAAGATAATGCCTGGGATACACTGTCTGGGGAGGAGTGTGTAGGGTAACCACCATGTCTGTCCCGGATGTGAGGGCTGTGAGGGAGTGAGGTCTGTGTTGGGGTGGGGCTGAACTGTGGCTGGTTATCTCTATGCTGGGGACAGGCAACCTTTTTCATTGCACGAGGCTGACACACTTTGCTGGGGGAGGGTGTGAGACCTTGCTAAATGTGGGCGATCGGTGCAAATTACTGTCCATGGCATCAGATTCTCCATCCCCTGAGTGGATGCGCAGACACTCACTATCGTCCGATACTTCATCCTCCTCAGGTAGTTCCTCCTCCTCCTCCTCCTCTTGCACATGACTTGCAGCTGACATCACTGCCTGGAGGAGCAGTGGATTCTCACCTCTAATTGCCCGTCGCCCAACACTGGTGGAAGGTCCTTCCTCCTCATCGTCATCATCACCTGGAACACAGAGGTAGCAACAGGATAAGTAATTGACCGAGTATGAGATATCGTGAAACACAAGGGTTGGTTCTACTGTACTTTGCATCGACAGATGATGCACATGTGACCTGGTTTTGGTACCCCTACAAGTGACAGCTCACACAATGGCACTGAGGTGTGAAACGTAGATGTACACTCAAAAAGCACACTTACCAGCTCCATCCACAACTTTGTGTCCTTTTCTGCTCCCCCTGTTGTAGGTTTTGTTGACAAAGTGGTCCCCGATCCAGCAGCTGTAGTGGGAAGTGACACCAATGTCAATCATCTGCATTACCAATTTACAAAGAGGCACATGTGACACTTATGATATGGATGGAACTTTGTTAACAACAACTGCAGGTTATCTGCAGAAGGGGATTTTCATCTTTGTCATGGTTTACATAGGGTAACACTTCACACCACATTTACCTGATGTACATGTGCGAGCGGGTTTCACTGCTGCAGCCAGGATGTCATGCATTCCCCGGGATGATGTTGTACGCTGCACTGGCGTCATTCTCTCCAAAGCTGTGTTGAGACATACATATCCATATTTCAGTACACCAGATAATAGCTATGAGCTAACATGTATATGTCATTGTCAATGACCACTGATGGATATTCCTGGACAATGTGCAGCATGTTTACCTCATGGACTTTACATGTGTGCCCCTGCTGACATGCAGCAGTTGCCAGCTGTTACATGCACACAGCACTGACATCAATGAGATGACACATCAACAGACAAACGTATATGAGAAGGTTACTGATATAGGAAGGGAGGGGAAAAATGATCTGGACGCCAGCATATTGCAATGCTTACACCTTCACCGTTAAGACTAATATGTCTCATGAGTATGATGTTGTGTGTTGACAAGTTGAAAGGAGTGTACATCCACAGGCTGAGCAGTTTCACATTTGCACATCAGTTCAAACATTGCATAGCAGAGTTCATATGTGAGATGTGCAATAATCACGTACATTTTGTGTGTCATTTGTGCTTCCCTATCAATGGATTCACAAAGCTCATTTTGGCTTGAGAGATCAAACATTTGTTATGTCCAGCATTTGAGTGTCATCTGTTCCCATTATCCATTTCCTACATCATGGTTGAACTAAGCTGACAACGGATGATGTTTTGTACAGCAGACATCCTTACCTCACATACCATACACTCAATTATATAGGTGGACACAGTAGAAGAGGAGGCAAGCAGAGTGCAACAATTGATTAGGATAACACATTGTGGTTAAGTTGTGAATCTTTCATGGTTGACGCCTACACTGGATTTGGTTTTGGCCTTTCAGCCACGAGATCTTGGGCTGTGACTTCCTGATGATTCACCTTGGCAGCCCATACATCCATCACAAATGTACAGAACTGGCATCATTGCAAGCATCATCCACACCAATTTCAAAATGTTTTTGTCCTTTGGAATCCTGCTACGGAGTTATCATATCATTGATTTACAATCCAGTTGTGTCTAGTACACTTCATGTGACACTATATACTATTTTTATGTCCATTCTACACTCACTTGTCATATGTTTTGTGACATCCTTTCACTAGCCACCATGGTGTGACCTGGTATATGTTTCAATGCCATATGGAGGCATATTGTGATGCAGGAAAACAGTTATGTGATACACATACAACATACAGCAGATATTAGAGGCACATTCTAGGCATGGGCATTCAGGTTCATTGTTCCTGAGTTTCCTTACCATGGCCCCGCACCTGTCTAGTGTGTGGTCCCCGACCAGATGTCACAGGCAACCTTGTAGCAGAAGTCAATGTGTGTCTTGGACTCTGGGAGGATATAATTGGACCTACAATGCTAAGTGTGTTTGCAACTTTACATACCGGCTGCCACATGTGAAGCACTCAATTTGAGGCACAAAGGATGAGCACAAGCAGTGTGGGCACTACCGTTGCAGACGTGTCTACCACAAATTATAATGAGTGATCCCATATTCAACTTATTATGGCCCCACTGCCTAGTAGCAACGTCTATCAAATTGACACAACAACAGTTCCTGGCGTAAGGTCCACAATCATGTTTTGTTAATGGACCAGAAGACATACCCTACAATTATGACATCTATGACCAGCTGGTTGGACTTGACAGATTCATGTATGGAAAAGGAACTTTGTAAGTTGGACAGAGGACGCATACTCTATTACTGGTTTATGAATCTCACTTCTTGTTCATCATTGTCATATTTGTTCTCATTGGATTTGTTGAAATTTGGTCTACTGATATTTTTGCAATTTAGAGGTGGATACATTCAGAGTTGGTCTGGCACTCAATTCCACAATCGAGTTCCCAGTCCTGGAGCAGTTGGTGGAATACATGTAATGTTCATAACACACAATGACATGAAGAGCCTAGATATGTTATAATTTTTATTTTGCTATTCCCAGATCTATTTCGCTGAAGGTAAATGTCCTTTGAGGATTCCTATAGTTGTAAGGCTAGTTTTACCTCTCCAGTTGCCTTTGAGATGCAGACCACCATGGTCACTCCTAGGAGACTCATCCCTCCTGGCTGGCCCCTGACCCACTGGTTCTTCCACTGGGGACTCTCTCCCCCTCTCACCCCTCAATCTGGACTTCTGCACCCTCCACTTAGGAGTGGCACTGCCAGACACCACAACTGATGGAGGCCTGATTACAGACACTCCACATTCTCCTGACACTAGGAGATCCCCCTCAAATGGACTACTAGTACAGCTTAGGCTCCCTACCTGATGTTCCCTTAAGGAACCACCCAGGCCCTGAGACTGAGGTTGGGCACTATCGGGACGCATCCCAGTCTCACTCCCTCTCCTCGAAGACAGGACGTGAGGCCCTACAACCCTCCCACTACAACGGGACCTAGCTGGGCTACTCTGAACCTCTTCCACCACTCTGGGCTGGAAGATACCTGAGCCACTCCTCTTAGGGTCACTCCCCAATGCCTCTTCAGAACCTCTAGTAACCACCCAGAGGTCTGCCTCCTGTGCAAGCTCCCTGGGATCAGAGAACTCACACTCCAACAGGTGTTGGCTCAACCCCAGAAAACAATTACTGAACATGTGCTCTCTGACAACCAGATTGAACAGCCCTTCACAATCATTTGCCGTGCTACCCATCACCCAATCCTCCAGTGCATCACAACACACATCCACAAACTCCCCCAAGACTGGTGAGACAGTTTTCTACTGCCCCTGAACCTCAACCTGTACCCCTCTTCCTGGGAACTAGGCACCATACTCTGGGATCTGGGAGTGGGACTTCCTGCACTGGACTCCATATTGCTGCCACCACTGGACCCCACCCTCACTGGTGAATCCAGACAACTAAAACTGTACTCAGGGGATAATCTACCCTCCAGAGCTAGTTTCTCCCTGACGAAGGCCCTCTCTGCCTCCGCCATCCTCTCCTGCGCTAAGACCCTCTCAGTCTCTAGCTTTTTCTCTTCAAGGCCCAACGCCTTGAGAGACAACTCCTGGGCCAACAAGGCCTTTTCCTCCTCTAAGGCTAACTTCCTATTCTCCAACTCCAATTTCTGAGCCTCCATGTTCTCATGGCTCTCTTTCTGGAGCTTTTCTAAAGCCAGCTGATGCTCCCCTTCTTCCCTCCTATCCACCCACTCCTCTGGGGACAGAGAAAGGGATGTGGCACTCCCCCTGGCACCGGACCCAGCAAGGGACTCCCTATCTATGGGGTCCTCACTCTCTACTGGCGTCCCTGCCCTGTCATTTTCTTCCTCCTCTTCAGACTCTTCAGGCCCTATCTCAAAACCACCACTTTGGTATGCAGAGGGATAATCAGACAGGTCCCCGCCACACGCTAAGGGTTCTCCCCTAAGGAGTGCTTCATAAAGGAAAAGCTTTCTGAGGATGTTACCCACTATTGGTATCCCCACCTCTCTGCAGAATTCTTCTAACTCCTCCCGGGTGTACTCCCAAAGGTCATCCTCATTATAGATTACTCCCATCTTGGCAGAATACACAACCACAGTGCAACACAAGAGACCTAGGCGTCTGAGCTGAAGCAGGAATACACAATTCAAAAATGACACTTTTAAGAAGAAATAAAACTCAGGAAAAATAATCCCTAAACATGTGATTTCTCTAAATGCAGAGTTTGTAGTGCAACCAGTTGTCGCTGTGGTGCTGCGTAAACGCAAGTCCTATCCTCACCGCTCACAACTAATGTTAGAAATGGGATTTCTGGTTGGCTAGAGCTTGCGCCTAAGCCAGGCAGAAACCACCACTCTAGTCTGGGCAAGGGAGTTACACACTGAAGATAACCCCTGCTGACCCCCTCGGTAGCTTGGCACGAGCAGTCAGGCTTATCCCAGAGGCAATGTGTAAATCGTTTGCGCAACACACACATACAGCAGCAACACACTAGGCACACCACAAAAGAAACTCCACACAAGGTTATATGAAAATAGCCTTTGTATTATCCAAAACACATTAGAGTCATAATCACACATATACACTGTGCCAACTGGCACTAGGCAATATTTACAGGGGATTATATACAGGACAGGGCCAATCGGGCCACTGTCAGAACCTTTAGAAAGCACTAGTAGCACACATCAAACACAACCAGTGACTACTGGTAAAATACTGTACTTGGCAATATCTCTAGCAACATAAACGCATTATGTCTGCATCACATTAGGCATCAAACTCATATGCATAATCACATTACGCAACCTCTGTAGGCATAAACACACTATGCAATAGGCATCATAAGCATAAACATATTATGCAATAACTCACAATTAGGAGGGCACCTTAGTGACACTCCCCAGGTGCATACATCTCCTTAGGGCCTTGCGCCCTATCACCACCATAAAGCTGAACCCAGGCCAACTGCCCTTTCTAGGGGGCCCAATGCCCTTTGTCCATAATGTCAGGGCTTGTACTGGGGCCTTCCACTGGCCCTTTTGCTGCCAATGCAGCCAAAACCACGGTGGGCAATGCATTGGGGCAGGGGGTATGTATCTCACTCCCTCCTTGTTTCTCCAGAAAGGCTAGTTTTTCCTCTCCAGTTGCCTTTGAGATGCAGACACTATGTTTCGCCCTCTGTTCTCTGCTGCCTATATATGCATTTTGACCATCTCCTGCCACGTTTGACTTACCAGTTAGTGAGGGTGGTCTGCGTTGCTCTGGATGAGGTCTCCTCCCAGAAGATGCTGGGAACTTTGCTACTGTGGCTGTCTGTACTCTGGCTGAATGTGTAAATGGGTGAGAAGAGATACACATCAACACATGGAAAATGTACATGTTGCACTTGTCAGACATTTCCTCGTATCTTCTGCATGCTAACAGTATTGTGAAGTACTGCCACGGCCGGTGCAGGTAGGAGCGGTGGGGTGTTGGTGATGTAATGGCATGGCAGGGTGGGAATTAAACAATGGATTCTGGGACTGACATTTTTAAATAAGGATTCTCTCACCTTCTGTTTTGTGATTTTGGAAGGGCCAGGGTGAGTTGTTTTTATGTTTATTTGGACTTATTTTCTCCATTCCGTTGTGTGTTGATTTGCCTCTGCACTGCACCCCCACCCCCTTACGTTCTTGACTGACCCAGCCGTGTCTGGATTAGTGGAAGGGGCACTTTGACAATTGCTACTTAGCACTGTTCGGTATATACGGCTTCAGGCCTGGGCCTTTGTATTTCATAGTGTGAAAGGTATTTGCCATTTCTAATACAAAGGATTCTGGGACTTGTGGTGCAACATACTGAGAGAAACACATGAGCCTCTGACTGACTATATTTGTATATGGAATTTGGACAACTTCCTTACTCACAATGGCAGTGCGACACAGACATACATTTTGTATACTTGTTCTTGTCATCCCACTTACCTGGTGCCACGTTGCGGACATCACTCACAGGCAGCCCATGGAGCATGTGGGGGTGGATTGTAGTGAGGATATCCTCCTCTTGTGGGGTGAGACGGAGGCGGGATCGAGAGTGTGAGGCAGGGAGAACTCTGTTCAGCTGGATCCTGGAGTACTTCTCCTTTGCACTGATCTTTTCATCCTGCCACTTCCTCTTTATGTCACGGACTGTGCGCACATCCTCCCCCAATGCTGTGACAGCGGTGGCTAACTGCTGCCAAAGAGCTGCTTTCTGTGTGCCACTGGTGCAGTAAGGTGGGAGGCCATATAGGCGTTTGTGGTGCCTCACAACAAACTCCACAATCATGGTGGTCTCCTCAGTTGTGAAGTTCTTCTTCCTCCTCTGAATGTACATTTTGCAGTGGCGATGAACAGCAAAGCAAACAGGAACTCTCTGTGGCCAAAGCTGGGTCCTGAATGTGTGCTGCTTTTATGTGGTACTGGTTTTGCAGTTGGTCTTAATTGACTTCAGCTGGAGCATGGTGGGGGATGGTAGGCACTTGAAATGCTCAAAAGGGAGAAATTGCTGGCTTTCCAGCCCGGAGGCGGAGTTTCCGGCCCGGAGGCGGAGATTCCGAGCCGGAGGCGGAGATTCCGCCATTGTGCCGGAATCTCCGCCACTGGGCCGGAAATTCCGGCCCGGGTGCGGACATAAAGTTAGGATGTGTAAGTTCATTCTGTGAATACCCATATGTGTAAGTTCATTCTGTGAATACCCATATGTGTAAGTTCATTATGTGAATACCCATATGTGTAAGTTCATTCTGTGAATACCCATTTGTGTAAGTTCAATATGTGAATACCCAAATGTGTAAGTTCATTCTGTGAATACCAAAATTGTTGTAAGTTTAGGATTTTGACGTAAGTTAGTTCTGTGAATCAGGTCAATTTTTCACACATTATTTTGGTCTATAAAATAAAGATCCCACCAACCCTGAGCTACGCCAGTGAAACAATTGATGCACAAGAGTGGGCCAAATTCGAGACAGTGGAAGGTAAAATTTGGCGCCAAATATGTAATTTGAATCGCGCAGCACCGATTGCAGCGCTTAGGCTTGAATTTGGTCTTCTTTCTACATATGTGCTATCAATGGCCGCGTGCTTAAGATGGTGTAATGCACTGATAAATAGCTCTGAGAATTTGCTAAGGGTGGCGCTGTACAGAGAAATATTTGTAAATATGAAGGAAAAAAGTGCTATTTTTAGGAATAATTTAAAAGCATTATCAATGTTTGGTTTAGATATGGATGGGGTGGTGGTTCTTTGTAAAAGGGCCTTGAAAAGTATAATTAAGAGAACAATCTACGGGGTTTCTCGTGAAAGAGATATTAAAATGTGTTCAGAGAACAGAAACATGGATTGTATTGTGGGGAGCAGTATTGTCAAAAATCCCCAACCTTATGTCTTATGGAATCTTAAACACGCAGCGCGCAGGGTGATTTTGCTACTGAGATTGAATTTACTCCCCCTAAGAATTGTAACAGGATCTTGGGAGGGTATTCCTAGACATGAAAGGTATTGTCATTTATGTAATTCCTGTATACAAGATTTGAATCATGTTTTATTTGTTTGTCCCGCATTACAATCAATACGTCGTAGACATTTAAGGAATTGTTTTTTAAAGTATAATATCACTACAGCAGAACAGGCCCGAAATTGTCTGCTGTCCCCCATCCGAACTGATGTGTTTTAAATTTTTTAGCTTTTTTAAACAATTTTTAAACATATATTAAGGTCGGAAAGATCTTCTTAATATATATGTTTAGAGCACTTGCACTTTATCTCGATCTCTCGGTCTTTATGACCGATTAGTTATGTTTACAACTGAGTATGTGCACTTTTACAAACTTTTTCTGCTGCTAGTTACTCGTTAGTAAAGATCTTCTTAACCCCTTCGATGCTCATGACGGAATGGATCCGTCATGAGCATCGGTGCCTCTGTGCTCATGACGGAACCATTCCGTCATGAGGCCAGGGCACGAAATTCCTCTGCTGCAGACAGCAGAGGGATTTCCTTTTCTCCCTCACAGCCTCGGGAGCTGGGGAAGAGCTTCCCCAGCTCCCGAGGCCCCTCCTTTTCAGTGAAATGAAGATCAGCGCGCACGTCTCGCTGACTTCATTTCACTGAAAACGAAACTAAAATGAGCCTTTAGGCTCATTTCAGTTTCACTTCTACGTGCTCAGGGGCTATCTCAGCCCCCTGAGCACGTAGAAAGACGGGAGAGGTATCATTGGAAAGGGGAGAATCTCCCCTTTCCAATGGTACCCCTCCCCAGTGGATCCCTGCTTGGGGATCGCCCCAGGTGGGCGATCCCCAAGCAGGGATCCACCCACTAAGGCACCAGGGAGGGGGGCTTTTGCTCCCCCCCAAAAAATTGCCAATGTTCAGTCTTTCTGCCCCCCCGGGGGGGCAGAAAGCCCACTAGACACCAGGGATTTTTATTTGGTGCATTCTTTTTAGGGTGGGGGCTGCCCGAAACGGGCACGCCAATGCCCCCACCCCCCAGCCACCATTACAGCCTTTCTGCCCCCCCTGGGAGGCAGATGGGGGCAAAAAGCCCACTAAATGCCAGGGATTTTCTTGTGTCTATTTGTTTTAGGGTGGGGGCTGCCCAAAATGGGCACGCCAATGCCCCCACCCCACCCACCACCATTACAGCCTTTCTGCCCCCCCTGGGGGGCAGAAAGCCCACTAAACACCAGGGATTTTTTTGGACGCATTTTTTTTTAGGGTGGGGGCTGCTTGAAACGGGCACGCTAATGCCCCCACCCCCGTCACCATTACAGCCTTTCTGCCCCGCCCTGGGGGGCAGATGGGGGCTGTAGCCCCCATCTGCACCCCCCGGTGGGGCAGAAAGCCCACTAAACGCCAGGGATTTTTTTTTGTGCAATTTCTTTTAGGGTGGGGGCAGCCCAAAACGGCCACGCCAATGCCCCCACCCCATCACCATTACAGCCTTTCTGCCCCGCCCTGGGGGGCAGATGGGGGCTGCAGCCCCCAATCTGCCCCCCTGGGCGGGCAGAAAGCCCACTAAACGCCAGGGATTTTTTTTGTGCAATTTTTTTGAGGGTGGGGGCTGCCCAAAATGGGCACGCCAATGCCCCCACGCCCTTGCCACCATAACAGTATTTTTGCCCCCCCTGGGGGGCAGATGGGGGCAGTAGCCCCCAATCTGCCCCCTCCGGGGTGGCAGAAAGCCCACTTGACGCCAGGGATTTTTTTATGCGCATTTGTTTTTAGGGTGGGGGCTGCCCGAAGTGGGCACGCCAATGCCCACATCCCCACCACCATTACAGCCTTTCTGCTCCCCCTGGTCTCCCGATAAAAATGGTACCTCACACGCGTGGGTGGGGCAAGTACCCGCGACAGGCAAGGGCCCAAAACCTAGTGAGGCGACATCAAAATTGCCTATCAGAAGACGACCTGGTTTTGCAAGGGGGGTCCCATGACTTTTTGGCCCGGGGCTCGGCGGCCACCTAGGGAAACCTACCAAACCCACACATTTCTGAAAACTAGACACCCGGGGGATTCCAGGGAGGTATGGCTTGCGTGGATCCCCCAACGTTTTCTTACCCAGAATCCCCCAAAAACCTGAAATTTTGCTGAAAAAGTCACTTTTTTCACACATTTTTGTGTAGGAAAGTTGTGGCATCACCGGGCTGACACAAATTTATTACCACCCAGCGTTGCCCCAGGTCTCCCGATACAAATGGTGCCTCACTCGGGTGGGAGGCCCAAGTACCCGCAACAGGCATGGGCCCAAAACGTATTGAGGCGACATCAAAATTGCCTATCAGAAGACGACCTGGTTTTGCAAGGGGGGTCCCATGACTTTTTGGCCCGGGGCTCGGCGGCCACCTAGGGAAACCTAGCAAACCCACACATTTCTGAAAAGTAGACACCCGGGGGATTCCAGGGAGGTATGGCTTGCGTGGATCCCCCAATGTTTTCTTACCCAGAATCCCCCAGAAACCTGAAATTTTGCTGAAAAAGTCACTTTTTTCACACATTTTTGTGTAGGGAAGTTGTGGCATCACCGGGCTGACACAAATTTCCTACCACCCAGCATTGCCCCAGGTCTCCCGATAAAAATGGTGCCTCACTCGGGTGGGAGGCCCAAGTACCCGCGACAGACAAGGGCCCAAAATGTATTGAGGTGACATCAAAATAGCCTATCACAAAACGACCTGGTTTTGCAAGGGGGTCCCATGACTTTTGGCCCGGGGCTCGGCGGCCACCTAGGGAAACCTAGCAAACCCACACATTTCTGAAAAGTAGACACCCGGGGATTCCAGGGAGGTATGGCTTGCGTGGATCCCCAACGTTTTCTTACCCAGAATCCCCCAGAAACCTGACATTTTGCTGAAAAAGTCACTTTTTTCAAACATTTTTGTGTAGGAAAGTTGTGGCATCACCGGGCTGACACAAATTTCCTACCACCCAGCATTGCCCCAGGTCTCCCGATAAAAATGGTGCCTCACTCGGGTGGGAGGCCAAGTACCCGCGACAGACAAGGGTCCAAAATGTATTGAGGTGACATCAAAATAGCCTATTACAAAACGACCTGGTTTTTGCAAGGGGGGTCCCATGACTTTTTGGCCCGGTGCTCGGCGGCCACCTAGGGAAACCTACCAAACCCACACATTTCTGAAAAGAAGACACCCGGGAATTCCAGGGAGGTATGGCTTGCGTGGATCCCCCAACGTTTTCTTACCCAGAATCCCCCAGAAACCTGAAATTTTGCTGAAAAAGTCACTTTTTCACACATTTTTGTGTAGGAAAGTTGTGGCATTACCGGGCTGACACAAATTTCCTACCACCCAGCGTTGCCCCAGGTCTCCCGATACAAATGGTGCCTCACTCGGGCTGGAGGCCCAAGTACCCGCAACAGGCATGGGCCCAAAACGTATTGAGGCGACATCAAAATTGCCTATCAGAAGACGACCTGGTTTTGCAAGGGGGGTCACATGACTTTTTGGCCCGGGGCTCGGCGGCCACCTAGGGAAACCTAGCAAACCCACACATTTCTGAAAAGTAGACACCCGGGGGATTCCAGGGAGGTATGGCTTGCGTGGATCCCCCAACGTTTTCTTACCCAGAATCCCCCAAAAACTGAAATTTTGCTGGAAAAGTCACTTTTTTCACACATTTTTGTGTAGGAAAGTTGTGGCATCACCGGGCTGAAACAAATTTCCTACCACCCAGCATTCCCCCAGGTCTCCCGATAAAAATGGTGCCTCACTCGGGTGGGAGGCACAAGTACTCGCGACAGACAAGGGCCCAAAATGTATTGAGGTGACATCAAAATAGCCTATCACAAAACGACCTGGTTTTGCAAGGGGGTCCCATGACTTTTGGCCCGGGGCTCAGCGGCCACCTAGGGAAACATAGCAAGCCCACACATTTCTGAAAAGTAGACACCCGGGGATTCCAGGGAGGTATGGCTTGCGTGGATCCCCCAACGTTTTCTTACCCAGAATCCCCCAGAAACTGAAATATTGCTGAAAAAAGTCACTTTTTCACACATTTTTGTGTAGGAAAGTTGTGGCATCACCGGGCTGACACAAATTTCCTACCACCCAGCATTCCCCAGGTCTCCCGATACAAATGGTGCCTCACTCGGGTGGGAGGCCCAAGTACCCGCAACAGGCATGGGCCCAAAGCGTATTGAGGCGACATCAAAATTGCCTATCAGAAGACGACCTGGTTTTGCAAGGGGTCCCATGACTTTGGCCCGGGGCTCGGCGGCCACCTAGGAAACCTAGCAAACCCACACATTTCTGAAAGTAGACACCCGAGGGATTCCAGGGAGGTATGGCTTGCGTGGATC
Organism: Calotriton arnoldi; assembly: GCA_963921515.1. Lineage (NCBI taxonomy): Eukaryota > Metazoa > Chordata > Amphibia > Caudata > Salamandridae > Calotriton > Calotriton arnoldi. The sequence goes on from CAWUFW010013370.1 coordinate 220,616, forward strand.
CCCCAATGTTTTCTTACCCAGAATCCCCCAGAAACCTGAAATTTTGCTGGAAAAGTCACTTTTTTCACACATTTTTGTGTAGGAAAGTTGTAGCATCACCGGGCTGACACAATTTCTACCACCCAGCATTGCCCCAGTCTCCCGATAAAAATGGTGCCTCACTCGGGTGGGAGGCCCAAGTACCCGCGACAGACAAGGGCCCAAAATGTATTGAGGCAACATTGAAATTGCCTATCACAAAATGTTTTGGGCCCTTGCCTGTCATGGGTACTTGGGCCTCCCACCCGAGTGAGGCCCCATTTTTATCGGGAGACCTGGAGAACGCTGGGTGGTAGGAAATTTGTGTCATCCCAGTGATGCCACAACTTTCCCACACAAAAATGTGTGAAAAAAGTGATTTTTTCAGCAAAATTTCAGGTTTGCAGGGGATTCTGGGTAAGAAAACGTTGGGGGATCCACGCAAGCCATACCTCCCTGGAATCCCGGGTGTCTACTTTTCAGAAATGTGTGGGTTTGGTAGGTTTCCTAGGTGGCCACCGAGCCCCGGGCCAAAAAGTCATGGGACCTCCTTGCAAAACCAGGTCGATTTTCTGATAGGCAATTTTGATGTCGCCTCAATAAGTTTTGGGCCCTTGCCTGTCGCGCGTACTTGGGCCTCCCACCCGAGTGAGGCACCATTTTTAACGGGAGACCTGGGGGAACGCTGGGTGGTAGGAAATGTGTGTCATCCCGGTGATGCCACAACTTTCCCACAGAAAAATGTGTGAAAAAAGTGATTTTTCAGCAAATGTCAGGTTTGCAGGGGATTCTGGGTAAGAAAATGTTGGTGGATCCACGCAAGCCATACCTCCCTGGAATCCCCCGGGTGTCTACTTTTCAGAATGTGTGGGTTTGCTAGGTTTCCCTAGGTGGTCGCCTGAGCTCCGGGCCAAAGTCATGGGACCCCCTTGCAAAACCAGGTCGTCTTCTGATAGGCAATTTTGATGTCGCCTCAATACGTTTTGGGCCCTTGCCTGTCGCGCGTACTTGGGCCTCCCACCCGAGTGAGGCACCATTTTTATCAGGAGACCTGGGGGAACGCTGGGTGGTAGGAAATTTGTGTCAGCCCGGTGATGCCACAACTTTCCCACACAAAAATGTGTGAAAAAGTGATTTGTTCAGCAAAATTTCAGGTTTGCAGGGATTCTGGGTAAGAAAACGTTGGTGGATCCACGCAAGCCATACCTCCCTGGAATCCCCAGGTGTCTACTTTTCAGAAATGTGTGGGTTTGCTAGGTTTCCCTAGGTGGCCGCCGAGCCCCGGGCCAAAAGTCATGGGACCCCCTTGCAAAACCAGGTCATTTTGTGATAGGCAATTTTGATGTCGCCTCAATACGTTTTGGGCCCTTGCCTGTCGCGCGTACTTGGGCCTCCCACCCAAGTGAGGCACCATTTTTATCGGGAGACCTGGGGAACGCTGGGTGGTAGGAAATTTGTTTCATCCTGGTGATGCCACAACTTTCCCACACAAAAATGTGTGAAAAAGTGATTTTTTTCAGCAAAATTTCAGGTTTGCAGGGAATTCTGGGTAAGAAAACGTTGGTGGATCCACGCAAGCCATACCTCCCTGGAATCCCCGGGTGTCTACTTTTCAGAAATGTGTGGGTTTGCTAGGTTTCCTAGGTGGCCGCCGAGCCCCGGGCCAAAAAGTCATGGGACCCCCGTGCAAAACCAGGTCGTTTTGTGATAGGCATTTTTGATGTCGCCTCAATACGTTTTGGCCCCTTGCCTGTCGCGGGTACTTGGGCCTCCCACCCGAGTGAGGCACCATTTTTATCGGGAGACCTGGGGCAATTCTGGGTGGTAGGAAATTTGTGTCAGCCCGGTGATGCCACAACATTCCCACACAATAATGTGTGAAAAAAGTGATTTTTTCAGCAAAATGTCAGGTTTCTGGGGGATTCTGGGTAAGAAAACATTGGGGATCCACGCAAGCCATACCTCCCTGGAATCTCCCATGTGTCTACTTTTCAGAAATGTGTGGGTTTGGTAGGTTTCCTAGGTGCCGGCAGAGCTAGGGTTCAAAAACTATAGCTAGGCACTTTGCCAAAAAGGGTCATTTTTCACAGTGAAATTGGGGTGTGTCCACGTTGCGTTTTGCGTCGTTTCCTGTCGCGGGCACTAGGCCTACCCACACAAGTGAGGTACCATTGTTCTCAGAAGACTTTGGGGAACGCGGGGTGGGTGGAATTTTGTGGATCCATGCAGATTCCAGAACTTTCCACCACAGAAAATTGAGGAAAATTTGTTTTTTTTACACTTTTTTAGGTTTGCAAGGGATTCTGCGTAACAGAACCTGATGAGAGCCAGTCAAGTCACCCCATCCTGGATTCCCCTGGGTGTCTAGTTTTCAAAAATGTATAGGTTTGCTAGGTTTCCCTAGGTGCCGGCAGAGCTAGGGTTCAAAAACTACAGCTAAGCACTTTTCAAAAAAGGGTCATTTTTCACTGTGAAAATGTGGTGTGTCCACGTTGTGTTTTGCGCTGTTTCCTGTCGCGGGCACTAGGCCTACCCACACAAGTGAGGTACCATTTTTCTCGGAAGACTTTGGGGAATGCGGGGTGGGTGGAATTTTGTGGATCACGCAGATTCCAGAACTTTCCACCACAGAAAAGTGAGGAAAATGTGTTTTTTTACAATTGTTTAGGTTTGCAAGGGATTCTGGGTAACAGAACCTGGTGAGAGCCAGTCAAGTCACCCCATCCTGGATTCCCCTGTGTGTCTAGATTTCAAAAATGTATAGGTTTGCTAGGTTTCCCTAGGTGCCAGCAGAGCTAGGGTTCAAAAACTACAGCTAGGCACTTTGCAAAAAAAGGGTCATTTTTCACTGTGAAAATGTGGTGTGTCCACGTTGCGTTTTTCGCTGTTTCCTGTTGCGGGCACTAGGCCTACCCACACAAGTGAGGTACCATTTTTCTCGGAAGACTTTGGGGAACGCGGGGTGGGTGGAAGTTTGTGGATCCACGCAGAATCCAGAACTTTTCACCACAGAAAAATGAGGAAAATGTGTTTTTTTGGACAATTTTTTAGGTTTGCAAGGGATTCTGGGTAACAGAACCTGGTGAGAGCCAGTCAAGTCACCCCATCCTGTATTCCCCTGGGTGTCTAGTTTTCAAAAATGTATAAGTTTGCTAGGTTTCCCTAGGTGCCGGCAGAGCTAGGGTTAAAAAACTACAGCTAGGCACTTTGCAAAAAAGGGGTAATCTTTCACTGTGAAAATGTGGTGTGTCCACGTTGAGTTTTGGGCCGTTTCCTGTCGCGGGCACTAGGCCTACCCACACAAGTGAGGTACCGTTTTTCTCGAAAGACTTTGGGGAACGCAGGGTGGGTGGAATTTTGTGGATCCATGCAGATTCCAGAACTTTCCACCACAGAAAAGTGAGGAAAATTTGTTTTTTTTGACAATATTTTAGGTTTGCAAGGGATTCTGGGTAACAGAACCAGGTGAGAGCCAGTCAAGTCACCCCATCCTGGATTCCCCTGGGTGTCTAGTTTTCAAAAATGTATAGGTTTGCTAGGTTTCCCTAGGTGCCGGCAGAGCTAGGGTTCAAAAACTACAGCTAGGCACTTTGCAAAAAAAGGGTCATTTTTCACTGTGAAAATGTGGTGTGTCCACGTTGCGTTTTGGGCTGTTTCCTGTCGCAGGCACTAGGCCTACCCACACAAGTGAGGTACCATTTTTATCGGGAGACTTAGGGTAACACAAAATTGTAGAGCAACTGTTATTATCTATTGACTTTTGATGCATTTCTGCCTTCCAAATGAAAGACAATGTGTAAAAAGAAGTCATTTTGAAAAATGTCCTATAATTCTCATGCTAGTATGGGTACTCCCAATTTTGGAAATGTGCAAATATCTACTATTTCTAAACTCTATATTTTGTTCCCATTTCAGAAATACATAGGTGTCTTTCATACCGATTTTTCCATGTATAAATTTTCCCAGAATAATTGCTATATACCCGGTACATAATAAAAAACCATTGCAAGACGCTGCTCAGTTATTGGCTCTGGGTTCGTCGGGTTCTTGGTGAACCTACAAGTCCTATATATCGCCACAACCAGAAAGGACCAGCGGATGTAACGGTATATTGCTTTCAAATAGCTGTCATAATTAGAAGAAGTTACAGGTGAAAACGTTGACACAAATGGCTGATTTTTCAACTAATTTTCAATTTTTCCTATATTTAACTGTTTGTTTCTATAAAGAAAACTTGAAGGATCTACACAAATGACCCCTTGCTGAATTCAGAATTTTGTCTACTTTTCAGAAATGTATGGCTTTCCAGGATCCATTATTTCTTTCATACCCATTTCTACCATTAACTGGAAGAAGGTTGAAAGCACAAAAAATAGCAAAAATAGACTATGTCCCAGAAAAATGGCAAAACTGTGTAAAAAATTTTGGTTTTCTGACAAAAGTCTGCTTGTCCCTGAAAGCTGGGAAGATGGTGATTTCAGCACCACAACCCCTTTTTTGATGCCATTTGCAGGGAAAAAACCAGACGCTTTCATCGGTAGCCCTTTTTTCGCATTTTTCCCCAAAAAAACAAAATGTAGCTGTATTTTGGCTAATTTCTGGGTCCCCTCCAGGGGAATATACAAACCCTGGGTACCTTTAGAATCCCCATGATGTTGGAAAAAAAGGACGCAAATTTGGCGTGGATACGTTATGTGGTCAAAAAGTTACAGGGGCCTAAGAGCAAACTACCCCAAATAGCCAAAAAAAGGCTTAGCACAGGAGGGGAAAAGGCCTAGCAGCGAAGGGGTTAATACGTATGTACAGAGCACTTGCACTTTTTCTCGACCTTCCGGTCTTTATGACTGATTTATTATGTTTGCAATTAAGCATGCACACTTTTTCTAATGTTCTCCGCTTCTAGTTACTCATTTTTAGGATCCCAAGCACTTTACTAAATTTGCTCTGCTGCTAAATTATCATGTATTAGATGATTTTTGGCCAATTTATTAGGTTGGAATTAAGCATGGGCACTATTATAAACTTTTTTTTTTCTTTTCTCCTCTAGTTACTTATCCTTTAGGATCTGAAGCACTTTACTAAACCCCTGTTTTGCTGCTAAACCATTGTGTACTTTATATAAAAAAAATGTTTTTAAAAAGGCGAGTTTATGGTATTGAACTACTTTGTACTGTTATTATGCTGCTGGTTATACAGTACAGATTAGTGAATAGATAAATTATTTTATTATTTCGTCCATGATCTAGTACTGTATAGTGAATTTTAAATTTTTGTATTTTATAATAAGTTTTATCACTGAATGTTTTATGATAGTATTGGATTAGAAATGTGTATAAATCTGTAAGAATACATGTATGACAATTCGATTATTTAAGGTTCACCCCTTCTTGCATTGAAAACTCCAAGACCAACTGCTTCTGCTATGTTCATTCGTGCTTTTAGATGAAAATGACAACTTGAATTTAAATTGGAAATTTTTGTGGAATGAAATGTGTTTTTAAGATGTTTCTTTATGTGGAATTCTGCAGGAATTCTAAATCATAATAAATAAATTGATTGATTAGTACTATTTACTGTTGTTTCTTTGCTAAAGTATTGTGTGCTTTGTGTCTATCTCAGTGTAGGAGATGCTGTAACCTACCAGATAGTGTTATATAAATAAATACATATTTTTATAATTTCTATGTGGTTCTCTTTTCCTTTGATTGCATTCTGGTAAAACAAGCTGCTTTACACTCCTTCAGGACTTAGACTTAAGGCTGCTCTTCACAGCTACCACTTGGATAGCTTTCTAAGGTTGTCTGAGACCTCTTAAATCACCATAAGGGTTGTCTGGACTGGTGCAAGGTGCCCACTTTAATTAGTGGATAGCATATACCAGGCCAGCCTCTCACACAGGGCATCAGGTCTTCTTTTTCGAATATAGTTAGACAATTTGCGGTTCCAAGCACAGTTTTTTTTTAAGTATATGCAGATTACATTTTTTAACAAGCAAGTTAAAGATTCAGGGCCATTGAACCATGTAGCGTGTATTGAACTGCTGCACAGAACCCATGGAAGAAAGAGGATTAGTCAATTTTAAAAACTACCAAATTCGGACCAATGCAAGAATATATCCACTTTAGCCTTCAAATGGACTCGTAAATTACACCACAAGTGTCTACTGATGCTGTTATGGAGTCAATCCAGTTGAGTAATTGATTCATGAATGTATTCAGGCTCAAAATACATCATTTTAAGATTCTTCAAGATACACATTACATTCCGAACTGATTATTCAACTGGAAATGTCAGACTAGTTCAGAATGCTTTAGGTGTGGTAAGGTGGGAGCAGACACTGTGCATATTTTCTACTCATGTGGCCCATTACATCAATATTGACAGGGGGTCTGTGAGGAGATTTGTAGGGTTACTCTAAGTCGTATTTATCCGTCCCCTCAGCTGATCATTTTGGTACATCGTATGAAGTACCCTTGAAGTTGAAAGGTACTGTTTTCTTTAAGATTCTGAAGGCTAGGATTCTGGCTGCACGTTTTTGGCTTGACCAGCACCCTCCATTGGCTATTACCTGGTTTAAGCAGTTCTTGGATATTTACAGTTTAGATTTGTCCCATGTCAAGAGGGATCCTGCAAGGAAACATTTAAGACAAATTGGGCTGGGTGGATTTAGAGGCTGTGGTCAAAAGGGTTGAGAGTCCATAGACATTTATTTCTGGTATTTAAAAGGTTCAGTCTAAAAATTATACAAGAGCTATATTTTTTCAAACTCAATTGTAAACAACTAATCTGGAGCTTCTGATCTATGGACAGTGGTTTCAATATTAAACACTCCTGAGATGACTTCTGGTTGCAACGTGGACTCAATCATATCTTCCATAAGGGTGGGTCAATCATATCTTCCATAAGGGTGGGTGGTGATTCTTTGCTATGTTGCCCACAAGTAGCTGCTACCGCGTTCCTGCTATTTGCTACACTCGCTTTGGTCCTGGAGCGCAGGTCGTATTTCTTCAATATACCTCTTGGTCAGTGCAACTGCAGTGATACATTGCTGTACTCATGCCCACATCTGTTTCTTGGTGGCTTCTGGTACAGACATTGAAGTCTTACTAAAGGTTTCTCATGCTCACCCACACACGCCTCAATTAAAGTCTCAAGCCCTCTATCATTAAACAACATTTGTCTTTTCCACCCCACCTCCTCCTGTTGCTCCTGTTTGGACATCTTGATTGCAGATAGACCTAGGCAGGGAGACAAACTCAGTCTGACCTCTGCTGCTCCAAGTAAATATTATGGTGTTTGGACAAAATATCAAGTAAAAAATATTGTGTGGACAAAATATTGTGTCATCAATATTGAGGACAAAAATATTGTGAAGGTAAGTTTCTATGGGCAAGCACAGTTTTACTATCCTTAACTCCACATATATGTACCTTGACGATTTATGTAGATGTGGAGTTAACAATAGTAAATCTATGCTTGCCAATTTACATTTACCTTCTCGATATTTTGGTCCTCGATATTTTTGACACAATATTCTGTACATATAATACTTTTCACTTCAATGTTCTATCAGACAATCAAATATTATTCCTTAACAGGGTGTGGTCCACACTCGCTGCAGTTGCAAGATTCACAAATTGCATTTCATACTAAGTCATATTTTGCTATGTGGTATTTAAAAATCCCAAATTGGTATGAATCACAATTTGCCTAGACATAAATGAGCTCTAGCGTTACCTGATTTGGGATTCGGTATGAGTCGCAATTTATGAATCAGTATATTTGGTTTTCGTAAATCAGGCCCATGGGTCTTATTTAGATTTTGGGATGACAGGGTACTCTGTCAAGTTGTGTCTCATGCGATGTATTTATAGTGCCATTAACTATAATGCGCTTGGAGTACAGAAGGCAGGTCATCCGCCACATCTGTGATGGGTCCACTGTCTACCAAATTATACTTAAGGCCCACAATGTGAATCATCCAGCTTCTGGTTCTGAACCTCATTGTTAATTTTCATTCCTTTCATAATCGAAAATGGTGTAGCAGTGTAAAGTCTGGTTATTTGTAAAAGCACCTTCTCACCGAGGAAGGTAATCAGGACACCAGGATTCACATACCAATTGGAGTCCTGAATGCATATTTAAAGTGCAGCATCATGTCATGTATTGGGATCTCTTCACTATGATCAAATCCACCAAAAAATGTAAGACTAGGTTTTAATTGCTAGAAGTATCTCAATCCTGATTTCTTTGTAATAAACATTCATGTAGTAGTTATAATACCCATTAGAAATCTCAACAAGCATATGATGTGTTATTTTTCAACCTAGTCACCTCTATCTAGGGCTCATGTTCCACTTTGTTTCATTCGTGATTAACTTTTTCGTTCGTCCTCCATTACCATTGCTTTGTCCAATTTTATATTTCAAACACAGGAGAAAACTCAAACACAGAAAAAAACTACATTATTTGTCCTCTATTTTTCAAACCTAGCTGAGAAAACTAGCAATATATAATAATGATAAATACAGGTATTACATTCATTATGCTAGGGTGCAAGAACTTGCGAAATACAGGTGGTCTACAATCAGGAGTTATAGGTTTTGCAGTAAGAGTTTAAAAAGAATGCAACAGTGCTCCACAACTTCCCACCCAAGTGTTTTAGCACCCATTGGCTCATTGTTTTGATCAGCCATACAAATGCAAAGTGCAGTCTCATACGGCTAGACATTATCATCTTGTTAAAGGCCCCACTATAGTAGTGGACTGCATGCTCAATGCAGCATCCTCATCACATCATCCCACTAACATTATTGAGTTCACCTTGTGGGACCATCTGCCCATCCCAATTCCTTAATTTTAGCATTTGTCTAAATAATCTATGTTAGACTGGGCCTTTGTTGGCATGGTTTCCCCTAACTTTTTTGGCTGCCGACCTCATATTTTGACTTTGTTTTGCACTGAACTGATCATGTTCATACTCTGTAGGCAGTTTATATATGATTGGCTGATTCAAGTTAGCTGTAAGTCCCTTGTCATGGGGTAAGACCTATGCCAGGCGCATGTAGCTCGAATGTGTCTCCGTGGGCCTGCTGCGCTGGCTGTGCCATCCACGGAGGAAGCTCATCGATAGTGCCACAGGTTGCCATGGTAGGGCCTGTGTGCATGGGTTACTGTTATTTGAATTGGCATTTACGAAGCTGTGTGCCAAGGTTCTGCATGTCTCTTGCTATATTGGAGTTCCCCCCAGTGACAGAGTGCGGTGTTGGGAAGAGGTTGGGTAGGTGTGTGTATGTGTTACCTGCAAGAGTGGTGAACGACACCAGAGGGTGTGTTTGGTAAGATAGGGCCTGCTTCTCGCACTGGATTAACATAAGGAGATGTAGGGAAGGGCTGTCTAGCAGTAATTCCCACGAGCAGAATAGGAACAGTATGGTGTTTGGTAGCGATGAGTTAGTAATGGCGAATCCTCTCCGATAGTGAGGGGGGTTTGGCATTACAGTGATGGAAATGTCACTGTGAAAGTGGGCCTTTCAATGTGCCTGTGTGCCTGTCGGCCTGTCTCCTAATTCACACTAGGGTGCTAGGGAGATAGCCACATCTGTGCATTCCAGATAGAAGGCCATAAACTAGGGGTTCACGGGAAACTGCAGACCTCTGAATCTGAAGGGCCTTTCTGGGGAGGTTACATGGGGGTGGAATTGGCACCTGCATTCCAAGAGGCAGGGTCTTGGCCCCACTAAAGATTATGATCAAACCTCCCGGAATAGGAGGGCAGACAGGACAACATTTAGAGAGGGCCTGTGCATTTCAAAGGTGGCCTTTTGAACTGATCATATTATCAAAGGCCAAGGTGAGTATAACTACTGGGGCTTCGGCCTCCGAAAGTTGAAACACTTTTCAATTTGGAACCATACTATGCTGCCTCGATACTGGGATTTTGAAGCAAGGAATCATTAGGGCAGGAGGGACTGCAATTGGACTATCTGCAGACTTCTAGTGGCTTGGAGCTTGTCATGCTTCTAGAAGGGGAGTGACACTTGGTGGATTTTGCCTGGATGTTGCTGGCCTGCAGCTAGTGCCAACTGTCATGGCCTGGGTCTTGAAGTACTCTCTGAGAGCCGGTGAGCTAGCCTCCTGTCCACGAGATCCCAGTGACACAAAGGATCTCACTATCTCCACAAGATCGGAATTACCGCATTGGGTGTGGTGGAGACCGGTGGAAGTGATCGTGGTTGGGACAAGGACCGTCCTGACTTACGCCATCATCTTGCTGTGCAAGAGGAGCATGTGCACCAAGATCAGCAGCCATCCGGGGTGCCGCGACATGAGAAGTTTGAGCAGTGCAGGGGAAGCTTGCAGAATCAGAGGGACCCGTGCTTGCAACCAAGAGGACCTGTGCTTGCTTGTGCTCTAGGACATGTGGTGTCCTAGGGATGTCAGGGGAATCTGAGCCGATTGATGAGACTGTCTTCGGCCTCCAGATCGGGAGGACGACAGTGCCTGAAATCATGGCCTCTGTCCGAGGTCTTTGGCTTCCTTCTCCTGGACCCACTGCACTGGGTGCTTTGTTTTGGAAAACATTGAGACGAGACCCGAGGGGTTTAGTGTGCCTTGTGAGCATCTGCAGCTGACTGCCTGGGGTCTAGGGCAGGTCACACCTACACTTGAGGGGAAAACATTTCTCCAGACGGTGAGCCCACCAACTTCCTGGATCACAACCTTTTGCCTACAGGGGGGATAGTGATCCCACACTCGGGCAGGTGCCGTCGGGCGCCTAGAGATCTAATCTGATAGACAAAACTAAATAACAGTTCTGACTATCTAGTCAACAGGGCACCAGCAGGGGCAATGTGTATTATTTTCTGGAGGAGTTGCAAGACCGAGGGGCTGGGTTACGAGGCATAGGCAGAGACTAGTGACTGTTTGACCTTTCTGACATGGGGAAATCTGACAATTGCATATAACTGTGAAGTGTATATACAATGCATGTTTCAGTTTGATTTCAATGGAGATGTTTGACAATTGAGTATAACTGTAGACTGTATATACAACGTGTATCTCGTTTTGATTTCAGTGTGTGTGTGTGTGTGTGTGTGTGTAATATAAAGACAAGTGTTTTTATACATACGTTGTGGCGAATGCAGTGTGTTGTGAGGGGGTGATGTGCTGACACTTTACACTTGAGCCCTGAGGATAAGCCTGACTGCTCTGTGCCAAGCTACCAGAGGGTGAGCACAGGTTATCAGGCAGTGTATCATACTCATTCTATTTGGAATGGTGGGTTCTAACAATCTCACTTAATGTCCTATCTAGAATCTGCCTCGGAAGACCATGTGCCTGCTTGCACTGAATGATGCAGGAACAGCACTTTATGGCCAATCTACTTCCAGAAAAGTCGAAAATGTGCTATATATATGAAATGACAATTAAGGTGGCAATGTCAAATAAGTCAACTAAGCTCCTACCAGTCTCAGCTACAGAAAAAAGAGAGGGCTATGCAATAGAAAGAATGAACATGCCACTATGAATTAAACAAGCATTTGCAATGCAATCGGTCTCGCCTTTGGGACCTTATATGTATTTCGCTATGCAGCACATTAGCCTGGGTGCTGAAACATCTACTGTTCTTTAACATGGAGGGAAAGTAAGCACCAAACTGTGAGACACGCCAGGTATGGGAACACATGGAGAGAAATATTGCCTTTCAGCAGGAAATGGTATAGTCCAAAGCTCTGTTTTTAATATAAAATCAGGGCCTTCAGTGGTCATATTACTGAAAATACATGATTTGAAAAAATATTATTGTCTACGGGTGCTCGTGGAAGACAATCTCTATGGACTGGAATCTAGAGAATGCTAAAGTGATTCTGGTATTTTACTGACCTCAGCTGGTCGTTTTCTATCAACAAAGTTAAATAGAGGCAGTTACCAGAAAAATAAAAAAATGAAAGTCTCTCAGCAGAAAGCAATTCTGGTATTTTACTAACCTCTGCTGGTCGTTTTCTATCAACAAAGTTAAATAGAGGCAGTTGCCAGAAAAATAAAAAAAGAAAGTCTCTCAGCAGAAAGCAATTCTGGTATTTTACTGACCTCTGCTGGTCGTTTTCTATCAAGACAGTTAAATAGAGGCAGTTGAACAGAAAAAAAGTCCCTGAGTGGAAGCAGACAAGTCCTAGGGCTGATCTCCAGACCCCACAAAGTACATACACAGATAAGTATATAATAAGTATATACTAAAGTATATACAAGAGGTCTCGAATGCTCGACCTAAAAAGGACATTACTCAATCTTATAGGTGAGGTTTCTAAATAAAATCAACATGCAACAATGAAACAATGCCTTTCACATGCCTTGTGGGTTTACTTCCACAACCAATAAGTTGCATTAAATTCAAAAATTCAAGAGTGGGATCAGCAAAGAATTGAGCAGCAGTCTTCCTATAAGATTAAAAGAGTTTGTAGGAGACTGGGGAATAATTTTATAGAATAGGAAGTCCATTTTGTAAAGAAATTATAGGGTTTTTCCTAGTCTGTTTCCCTGGGAATATGTGTGAATACAAATGGGCCAGGTTTCTATTGGATTACCATTTGAGAGTTAAGACATTCATAGTTACTAATACAAACTTTCCAACCTACAATTTTTTTGATTATCATGCTGCATTTACAGTTAGGTAGCTACTGATCAGTGGCGGCTCCTCCGCTAAGGCGGAGGAGCATCGCCCCACTGCCTTGATTCAGCAAAAGAAAGGAAAAAATAAAATGATAATATAATGTTATTATCATTTTATTTTGTCCTCCTGCTGCGGCAGCTTGTGTGAGGGGGCAGGGAGGGGCTGACAGACCAGCCGAAGAGTGGTTTGCCCCCACTCCTAAGTGTGCAATGACTGTTTGGCTATCCCTCTTGGGCCGCCCAAAACAGTCATGCGCACTTTCCTCATTCTCCATGCAGGCTGCATTACAGCCTGCATGAAGAACATGTCTACCCCTCCAGCCCTGGCTAAGCGCTGTGTCACGGTGCTCAGACCAATCACAACGCTGCATTGTAGAGGGGCTCTAGTGCTGGCCCTCTTAAGTAAAACTCCTGTGTTACTGGACACTTCAGGAATTCTAGAGACCTTGTAATCAGCTACTTTAATTACATAAATCCATTAGTAATGTCAAATCTCTGCACATTTATTTGAATATATACTACTGCAAACTAGAATCCTTATAAACCAGCAGTCGGCATTACAAATGCGCTAAATAAAACACGTTTAAGTGCAGAATCACGCATGGGAAATTACCATTCGTTCCTGTCTGCGTCACAGTTGCAGCGATGTTGGGAATCAAGGCAGTTTCCTTCCAGAGCGCATGCGCACTTCTGCGTGTCTGGAAAGGGACCTCCCCAGTAAGTCTGTGATTCATTGTCTCTTCCAACCCACCAGCTGAAGGGCAACCCATCTGAAAAGAAAGTTAGACAACACTCAACACTCTCCTTTGTCGACAATTCAAAAAGCCTGCACACAAAGTTATGCAAAGCATGGTTCTTGAGGTACGATAAAATGATGTTTCATTTAAATATTATATTAACAGGGATTAAACGATTGCAGCAGTGTTTTTGGTTGTTGCTGTTTTTAGCATAAAAAAGCAGAAGCAGCTCTCAATGCATTGAGGCGTGATATTAGAATCGTTTATCTTAAGCAGCCCATGTATACACAATCCGTTAAAGTAGCAAATGAAAAAGTGATGCAGTCACAATAAAACCCAGGGTAATTTATACTATAATGCAAGGATCATTGAGATCACGGAAATACGTGCCAGGAAACAAAGGAGCAAAGCTTATCTATAAACAGACTTATTCATTCTAGCAAAGAAACTAACTGAACTCGTCGTCGCTGCATATTAAATATCTGTCAGTTTTACTGTGATATGAGATAATGCATGGCAATTTTAGAAGAGTAAGCTCCATTTATTAGCGTCTCTCTAACAAGCAGGAAAATAAGGTTGCTTGTCTACCTTTTGCAGCACTGGGAAATGATATCGCAACGTACATCATGCTGCATAATCATAATACAAGGCACAATCAGAACACACTTTGCCTGTTGAAGGCAAGACTCCAATTTAAGTGAACAAGATAACAGGTCCTAATAATAATCTGCCAAAATTGCCTTAACTCTTCTTATAAAGGAATATATAAGTATATATTGTATATATGTACTTACGAATATATATGTATATATATGTCTCTAAGGTGTCCCCCGTGTGGCCTCTACTCTTTCGTTTGGAGGAGGTGGTTTTGATATTTTGAGCGTCAGCCAGAGGCGCGGTATGGAGGCCCCCGCTTCACAAGTAGGCCCGGACGTCATTGGTTTCTGCTCCGGCAGCTCTCTTTTTTGACCGAGGTATCGGATGGTCCGTGGCCCGCCTCTGCATCCGGGAACAACATAGGGCATCTAAACGTAGGGTGGGATGCATTTGACACTCCTGCCTCTGCCCGAAGTAATCCCTGGAATTCGGGGGCTGAAACGGTGTTGGGGACCCAAGGAGATCCTGAGAGGGGAATCGCAGGAAATTGGCATGAAACAACACCGACGATTGCCCTGCACCCCGCCTATACATTTGGACTGAATATCCCCCGTGCAGCACCTACCTGGAACATTGGTGCATCCTGGGACCTGCAGTTCCGATGACCTGCGGGATGGTGAGCGAACACTGGGAAGGGGGCGGAGCGGGTCCCCACCAATGGGGAAGTTTCGGGACTTCTAAATATAGGTGTACTAATGCCTCCTGAATATTAAAGGCATCTGAAGAAGGCCGTATCAGGCCAAAATGCATTATGCCGCAAACTCAATAAAAGGTGTCTCTAAGGTGTCCCCCGTGTGGCCTCTACTCTTTCGTTTGGAGGAGGTGGTTTTGATATTTTGCGCGTCAGCCAGAGACGCGGTATGGAGGCCCCCGCTTCACAAGTCGGCCCGGACGTCACTGGTTTCTGCTCCGGCAGCTCTTTTTTTTTACCGAGGTATCGGATGGTCCGTGGCCCGCCTCTGCATCCAGGAACAACATAGGGCATCTAAACGTAGGGTGGGATGCATTTGACACTCCTGCCTCTGCCAGAAGTAATCCCTGGAATTCGGGGGATGAAACGGTGTTGGGGACCCAAGGAGATCCTGAGAGGGGAATCGCAGGAAATTGGCATGAAACAACACCGACGATTGCCCTGCACCCCGCCTATCCATTTGGACTGAATATCCCCTGTGCAGCACCTACCTGGAACATTGGTGCATCCTGGGACATGCAGTTCCGATGACCTGCAGGATGGTGAGCGAACACTGGGAAGGGGCGGAGCGGGTCCCCACCAATGGGGAAGTTGCGGGACTTCTAAATATAGGTGTACTAATGCCTCCTGAATATTAAAGGCGTCTGAAGAAGGCCGTACCAGGCCGAAATGCATTATGCCGCAAACTCAATAAAAGGTGACTCTAAGGTGTCCCCCGTGTGGCCTCTACTCTTTCGTTTGGAGGAGGTGGTTTTGATATTTTGCGCGTCAGCCAGAGACGCGGTATGGAGGCCCCCGCTTCACAAGTAGGCCCGGACGTCACTGGTTTCTGCTCCGGCAGCCCTTTTTTTTGACCGAGGTATCGGATGGTCTGTGGCCCGCCTCTGCATCCAGGAACAACATAGGGCATCTAAACGTAGGGTGGGATGCATTTGACACTCCTGCCTCTGCCCGAAGTAATCCCTGGAATTCGGGGGCTGAAATGGTGTTGGGGACCCAAGGAGATCCTGAGAGGGGAATCGCAGGAAATTGGCATGAAACAACACCGACGATTGCCCTGCACCCCGCCTATCCATTTGGACTGAATATCCCCCGTGCAGCACCTACCTGGAACATTGGTGCATCCTGGGACCTGCAGTTCCGATGACCTGCGGGATGGTGAGCGAACACTGGGAAGGGGGCGGAGCGGGTCCCCACCAATGGGGAAGTTGCGGGACTTCTAAATATAGGTGTACTAATGCCTCCTGAATATTAAAGGCGTCTGAAGAAGGCCGTACCAGGCCGAAATGCATTATGCCGCAAACTCAATAAAAGGTGTCTCTAAGGTGTCCCCCGTGTGGCCTCTACTCTTTAGTTTGGAGGAGGTGGTTTTGATATTTTGCGCGTCAGCCAGAGACGCGGTATGGAGGCCCCCGCTTCACAAGTAGGCCCGAACGTCACTGGTTTCTGCTCCGGCAGCTCTTTTTTTTGACCGAGGTATCAGATGGTCCGTGGCCCAACTCTGCATCCAGGAACAACATAGGGCATCTAAACGTAGGGTGGGATGCATTTAACACTCCAGCCTCTGCCCGAAGTAATCCCTGGAATTCGGGGGCTGAAACGGTGTTGGGGACCCAAGGAGATCCTGAGAGGGGAATCGCAGGAAATTGGCATGAACCAACACCGACGATTGCCCTGCACCCCGCCTATCCATTTGGACTGAATATCCCCCGTGCAGCACCTACCTGGAACATTGGTGCATCCTTGGACATGTAGTTCCGATGACCTGCGGGTTGGTGAGCGAACACTGTGAAGGGGGCGGAGCGGGTCCCCACCAACTGGGAAGTTGCTGGACTTCTAAATATAGGTGTACTAATGCCTCCTGAATATTAAAGGCGTCTGAAGAAGGCCGTACCAGGCCGAAATGCATTATGCCGCAAACTCAATAAAAGGTGTCTCTAAGGTGTCCCCCGTGTTGCCTCTACTCTTTCGTTTGGAGGAGGTGGTTTTGATATTTTGCGCGTCAGCCAGAGACGCGGTATGGAGGCCCCCGCTTCACAAGTAGGCCCGGATGTCACTGGTTTCTGCTCTGGCAGCTCTTTTTTTTTACCGAGGTATCGGATGGTCCGTGGCCCGCCTCTGCATCCAGGAACAACATAGGGCATCTAAACGTAGGGTGGGTTGCATTTGACACTCCTGCCTCTGCCCGAAGTAATCCCTGGAATTCGGGGGCTGAAACGGTGTTGGGGACCCAAGGAGATCCTGAGAGGGGAATCGCAGGAAATTGGCATGAAACAACACCGACGATTGCCCTGCACCCCGCCTATCCATTTGGACTGAATATCCCCCGTGCAACAGCTACCTGGAACATTGGTGCATCCTGGGACCTGCAGTTCGGATGACCTGCGGGATGGTGAGCGAACACTGGGAAGGGGGCGGAGCGGGTCCCCACCAATGGGGAAGTTGCCGGACTTCTAAATATAGGTGTACTAATGCCTCCTGAATATTAAAGGCATCTGAAGAAGGCCGTACCAGGCCGAAATGCATTATGCCGCAAACTCAATAAAAGGTGTCTCTAAGGTGTCCCCCGTGTGGCCTCTACTCTTTCGTTTTGGAGGAGGTGGTTTTGATATTTTGTGCGTCAGCCAGAGACGCGGTATGGAGGCCCCCGCTTCACAAGTAGGCCCGGACGTCACTGGTTTCTGCTCCGGCAGCTCTTTTTTTTGACCGAGGAATCGGATGGTCCGTGGCTTGCCTCTCCATCCAGGAACAACATAGGGCATCTAAACGTAGGGTGGGATGCATTTGACACTCCTGCCTCTGCCCGAAGTAATCCCTGGAATTCGGGGGCTGAAACAGTGTTGGGGACCCAAGGAGATCCTGAGAGGGGAATCGCAGGAAATTGGCATGAAACAACACCGACGATTGCCCTGCACCCCGCCTATACATTTGGACTGAATATCCCCCGTGCAGCACCTACCTGGAACATTGGTGCATCCTGGGACCTGCAGTTCCGATGACCTGCGGGATGGTGAGCGAACACTGGGAAGGGGGCGGAGCGGGTCCCCACCAATGGGGAAGTTGCGGGACTTCTAAATATAGGTGTACTAATGCCTCCTGAATATTAAAGGCATCTGAAGAAGGCCGTATCAGGCCGAAATGCATTATGCCGCAAACTCAATAAAAAATGTCTCTAAGGTGTCCCCCGTGTGGCCTCTACTCTTTCGTTTGGAGGAGGTGGTTTTGATATTTTGCGCGTCAGCCAGAGACGCGGTATGGAGGTCCCCGCTTCACAAGTCGGCCCGGACGTCACTGGTTTCTACTCCGGCAGCTCTTTTTTTTTACCGAGGTATCGGATGGTCCGTGGCCCGCCTCTGCATCCAGGAACAACATAGGGCATCTAAACGTAGGGTGGGATGCATTTGACACTCCTGCCTCTGCCAGAAGTAATCCCTGGAATTCGGGGGATGAAACGGTGTTGGGGACCCAAGGAGATCCTGAGAGGGGAATCGCAGGAAATTGGCATGAAACAACACCGACGATTGCCCTGCACCCCGCCTATCCATTTGGACTGAATATCCCCTGTGCAGCACCTACCTGAAACATAGGTGCATCCTGGGACATGCAGTTCCGATGACCTGCGGGATGGTGAGCGAACACTGGGAAGGGGCGGAGCGGGTCCCCACCAATGGGGAAGTTGCGGGACTTCTAAATATAGGTGTACTAATGCCTCCTGAATATTAAAGGCGTCTGAAGAAGGCCGTACCAGGCCGAAATGCATTATGCCGCAAACTCAATAAAAGGTGTCTCTAAGGTGTCCCCCGTGTGGCCTCTACTCTTTCGTTTGGAGGAGGTGGTTTTGATATTTTGCGCGTCAGCCAGAGACGCGGTATGGAGGCCCCCGCTTCACAAGTAGGCCCGGACGTCACTGGTTTCTGCTCCGGCAGCTCTTTTTTTTGACCGAGGTATCGGATGGTCTGTGGCCCGCCTCTGCATCCAGGAACAACATAGGGCATCTAAAC
Source organism: Calotriton arnoldi (assembly GCA_963921515.1). Taxonomy (NCBI): domain Eukaryota; kingdom Metazoa; phylum Chordata; class Amphibia; order Caudata; family Salamandridae; genus Calotriton; species Calotriton arnoldi. Next base: position 239,392 of record CAWUFW010013370.1, read on the forward strand.
GTAGGGTGGGATGCATTTGACACTCCTGCCTCTGCCCGAAGTAATCCCTGGAATTCGGGGGCTGAAATGGTGTTGGGGACCCAAGGAGATCCTGAGAGGGGAATCGCAGGAAATTGGCATGAAACAACACCGACGATTGCCCTGCACCCCGCCTATCCATTTGGACTGAATATCCCCCGTGCAGCACCTACCTGGAACATTGGTGCATCCTGGGACCTGCAGTTCCGATGACCTGCGGGATGGTGAGCGAACACTGGCAAGGGGGCGGAGAGGGTCCCCACCAATGGGGAAGATGCGGGACTTCTAAATATAGGTGTACTAATGCCTCCTGAATATTAAAGGCGTCTGAAGAAGGCCGTACCAGGCCGAAATGCATTATGCCGCAAATTCAAAAAAAGGTGTCTCTAAGGTGTCCCCCGTGTGGCCTCTACTCTTTAGTTTGGAGGAGGTGGTTTTGATATTTTGCGCGTCAGCCAGAGACGCGGTATGGAGGCCCCCGCTTCACAAGTAGGCCCGAACGTCACTGGTTTCTGCTCCGGCAGCTCTTTTTTTTGACCGAGGTATCAGATGGTCCGTGGCCCAACTCTGCATCCAGGAACAACATAGGGCATCTAAACGTAGGGTGGGATGCATTTAACACTCCAGCCTCTGCCCGAAGTAATCCCTGGAATTCGGGGGCTGAAACGGTGTTGGGGACCCAAGGAGATCCTGAGAGGGGAATCGCAGGAAATTGGCATGAACCAACACCGACGATTGCCCTGCACCCCGCCTATCCATTTGGACTGAATATCCCCCGTGCAGCACCTACCTGGAACATTGGTGCATCCTTGGACCTGTAGTTCCGATGACCTGCGGGATGGTGAGCGAACACTGGGAAGGGGGCGGAGCGGGTCCCCACCAACGGGGAAGTTGCGGGACTTCTAAATATAGGTGTACTAATGCCTCCTGAATATTAAAGGCGTCTGAAGAAGGCCGTACCAGGCCGAAATGCATTATGCCGCAAACTCAATAAAAGGTGTCTCTAAGGTGTCCCCCGTGTTGCCTCTACTCTTTCGTTTGGAGGAGGTGGTTTTGATATTTTGCGCGTCAGCCAGAGACGCGGTATGGAGGCCCCCGCTTCACAAGTAGGCCCGGACGTCACTGGTTTCTGCTCCAGCAGCTCTTTTTTTTGACCGAGGTATCGGATGGTCCGTGGCCCGCCTCTGCATCCAGGAACAACATAGGGCCTCTAAACGTAGGGTGAGATGCATTTGACACTCCTGCCTCTGCCCGAAGTAATCCCTGGAATTCGGGGACTGAAACGGTGTTGGGGACCCAAGGAGATCCTGAGAGGGGAATCGCAGGAAATTGGCATGAAACAACACCGACGATTGCCCTGCACCCCGCCTATCCATTTGGACTGAATATCCCCCGTGCAGCACCTACCTGGAACATTGGTGCATCCTGGGACCTGCAGTTCCGATGACCTGCGGGATGGTGAGCGAACACTGGGAAGGGGGCGGAGCGGGTCCCCACCAATGGGGAAGTTGCGGGACTTCTAAATATAGGTGTACTAATGCCTCCTGAATATTAAAGGCGTCTGAAGAAGGCCGTACCAGGCCGAAATGCATTATGCCGCAAACTCAATAAAAGGTGTCTCTAAGGTGTCCCCCGTGTGGCCTCTACTCTTTCGTTTGGAGGAGGTGGTTTTGATATTTTGTGCGTCAGCCAGAGACGCGGTATGGAGGCCCCCGCTTCACAAGTAGGCCCGGATGTCACTGGTTTCTGCTCCGGCAGCTCTTTTTTTTGACCGAGGTATCGGATGGTCCGTGGCCCGCCTCTGCATCCAGGAACAACATAGGGCATCTAAACGTAGGGTGGGTTGCATTTGACACTCCTGCCTCTGCCCGAAGTAATCCCTGGAATTCGGGGGCTGAAACGGTGTTGGGGACCCAAGGAGATCCTGAGAGGGGAATCGCAGGAAATTGGCATGAAAAACACCGACGATTGCCCTGCACTCCGCCTATCCATTTGGACTGAATATCCCCCGTGCAACACCTACCTGGAACATTGGTGCATCCTGGGACCTGCAGTTCCGATGACCTGCGGGATGGTGAGCGAACACTGGGAAGGGGGCGGAGCGGGTCCCCACCAATGGGGAAGTTGCGGGACTTCTAAATATAGGTGTACTAATGCCTCCTGAATATTAAAGGCATCTGAAGAAGGCCGTACCAGGCCGAAATGCATTATGCCGCAAACTCAATAAAAGGTGTCTCTAAGGTGTCCCCCGTGTGGCCTCTACTCTTTCGTTTGGAGGAGGTGGTTTTGATATTTTGTGCGTCAGCCAGAGACGCGGTATGGAGGCCCCCGCTTCACAAGTAGGCCCGGACGTCACTGGTTTCTGCTCCGGCAGCTCTTTTTTTTGACCGAGGTATCGGATGGTCCGTGGCCCGCCTCTGCATCCAGGAACAACATAGGGCATCTAAACGTAGGGTGGGATGCATTTGACACTCCTGCCTCTGCCCGAAGTAATCCCTGGAATTCGGGGGCTGAAACGGTGTTGGGGACCCAAGGAGATCCTGAGAGGGGAATCGCAGGAAATAGGCATGAAACAACTCTGACGATTGCCCTGCACCCCGCCTATCCGTTTGGACTGAATATCCCCCGTGCAGCACCTACCTGGAACATTGGTGCATCCTGGGACCTGCAGTTCCGATGACCTGCGGGATGGTGAGCGAACACTGGGAAGGGGGCGGAGCGGGTCCCCACCAATGGGGAAGTTGCGGGACTTCTAAATATAGGTGTACTAATGCCTCCTGAATATTAAAGGCGTCTGAAGAAGGCCGTACCAGGCCGAAATGCATTATGCCGCAAACTCAATAAAAGGTGTCTCTAAGGTGTCCCCCGTGTGGCCTCTACTCTTTCGTTTGGAGGAGGTGGTTTTGATATTTTGCGCGTCAGCCAGAGACGCGGTATGGAGGCCCCCGCTTCACAAGTAGGCCCGAACGTCACTGGTTTCTGCTCCGGCAGCTCTTTTTTTGGACCGAGGTATCGGATGGTTCGTGGCCCGCCTCTGCATCCAGGAACAACATAGGGCATCTAAACGTAGGGTGGGATGCATTTAACACTCCAGCCTCTGCCCGAAGTAATCCCTGGAATTCGGGGGCTGAAATGGTGTTGGGGACCCAAGGAGATCCTGAGAGGGGAATCGCAGGAAATTGGCATGAACCAACACCGACGATTGCCCTGCACCCCGCCTATCCATTTGGACTGAATATCCCCCGTGCAGCACCTACCTGGAACATTGGTGCATCCTTGGACCTGCAGTTCCGATGACCTGCGGGATGGTGAGCGAACACTGGGAAGGGGGCGGAGCGGGTCCCCACCAATGGGGAAGTTGCAGGACTTCTAAATATAGGTGTACTAATGCCTCCTGAATATTAAAGGCGTCTGAAGAAGGCCGTACCAGGCCGAAATGCATTATGCCGCAAACTCAATAAAAGGTGTCTCTAAGGTGTCCCCCGTGTGGCCTCTACTCTTTCGTTTGGAGGAGGTGGTTTTGATATTTTGCGCGTCAGCCAGAGACGCGGTATGGAGGCCCCCGCTTCACAAGTAGGCCCGGACGTCACTGGTTTCTGCTCCAGCAGCTCTTTTTTTGACCGAGGTATCGGATGGTCCGTGGCCCGCCTCTGCATCCAGGAACAACATAGGGCATCTAAACGTAGGGTGAGATGCATTTGACACTCCTGCCTCTGCCCGAAGTAATCCCTGGAATTCGGGGACTGAAACGGTGTTGGGGACCCAAGGAGATCCTGAGAGGGGAATCGCAGGAAATTGGCATGAAACAACACCGACGATTGCCCTGCACCCCGCCTATCCATTTGGACTGAATATCCCCCGTGCAGCACCTACCTGGAACATTGGTGCATCCTGGGACCTGCAGTTCCGATGACCTGCGGGATGGTGAGCGAACACTGGGAAGGGGGCGGAGCGGGTCCCCACCAATGGGGAAGTTGCGGGACTTCTAAATATAGGTGTACTAATGCCTCCTGAATATTAAAGGCGTCTGAAGAAGGCCGTACCAGGCCGAAATGCATTATGCCGCAAACTCAATAAAAGGTGTCTCTAAGGTGTCCCCCGTGTGGCCTCTGCTCTTTCGTTTGGAGGAGGTGGTTTTGATATTTTGTGCGTCAGCCAGAGACGCGATATGGAGGCCCCCGCTTCACAAGTAGGCCCGGATGTCACTGGTTTCTGCTCCGGCAGCTCTTTTTTTTGACCGAGGTATCGGATGGTCCGTGGCCCGACTCTGCATCCAGGAACAACATAGGGCATCTAAACGTAGGGTGGGTTGCATTTGACACTCCTGCCTCTGCCCGAAGTAATCCCTGGAATTCGGGGGCTGAAACGGTGTTGGGGACCCAAGGAGATCCTGAGAGGGGAATCGCAGGAAATTGTCATGAAACAACACTGACGATTGCCCTGCACCCCGCCTATCCATTTGGACTGAATATCCCCCGTGCAACTCCTACCTGGAACATTGGTGCATCCTGGGACCTGCAGTTCCGATGACCTGCGGGATGGTGAGCGAACACTGGGAAGGGGGCGGAGCGGGTCCCCACCAATGGGGAAGTTGCAGGACTTCTAAATATAGGTGTACTAATGCCTCCTGAATATTAAAGGTGTCTGAAGAAGGCCGTACCAGGCCGAAATGCATTATGCCGCAAACTCAATAAAAGGTGTCTCTAAGGTGTCCCCCGTGTGGCCTCTACTCTTTCGTTTGGAGGAGGTGGTTTTGATATTTTGCGCATCAGCCAGAGACGCGGTATGGAGGCCCCCGCTTCACAAGTAGGCCCGGACGTCACTGGTTTCTGCTCCGGCAGCTCTTTTTTTTGACCGAGGTATCGGATGGTCCGTGGCTTGCCTCTGCATCCAGGAACAACATAGGGCATCTAAACGTAGGGTGGGTTGCATTTGACACTCCTGCCTCTGCCCGAAGTAATCCCTGGAATTTGGGGGCTGAAACGGTGTTGGGGACCCAAGGAGATCCTGAGAGGGGAATCGCAGGAAATTGGCATGAACCAACACCGATGATTGCCCTGCACCCCGCCTATCCATTTGGACTGAATATCCCCCGTGCAGCACCTACCTGGAACAATGGTGCATCCTTGGACCTGCAGTTCCGATGACCTGCGGGATGGTGAGCGAACACTGGGAAGGGGGCGGAGCGGGTCCCCACCAATGGGGAAGTTGCAGGACTTCTAAATATAGGTGTACTAATGCCTCCTGAATATTAAAGGCGTCTGAAGAAGGCCGTACCAGGCCGAAATGCATTATGCCGCAAACTCAATAAAAGGTGTCTCTAAGGTGTCCCCCGTGTGGCCTCTACTCTTTCGTTTGGAGGAGGTGGTTTTGATATTTTGCGCGTCAGCCAGAGACGCGGTATGGAGGCCCCCGCTTCACAAGTAGGCCCGGATGTCACTGGTTTCTGCTCCAGCAGCTCTTTTTTTTGACCGAGGTATCGGATGGTCCGTGGCCCGCCTCTGCATCCAGGAACAACATAGGGCATCTAAACGTAGGGTGAGATGCATTTGACACTCCTGCCTCTGCCCGAAGTAATCCCTGGAATTCGGGGACTGAAACGGTGTTGGGGACCCAAGGAGATCCTGAGAGGGGAATCGCAGGAAATTGGCATGAAACAACACCGACGATTGCCCTGCACCCCGCCTATCCATTTGGACTGAATATCCCCCGTGCAGCACCTACCTGGAACATTGGTGCATCCTGGGACCTGCAGTTCCGATGACCTGCGGGATGGTGAGCGAACACTGGGAAGGGGGCGGAGCGGGTCCCCACCAATGGGGAAGTTGCGGGACTTCTAAATATAGGTGTACTAATGCCTCCTGAATATTAAAGGCGTCTGAAGAAGGCCGTACCAGGCCGAAATGCATTATGCCGCAAACTCAATAAAAGGTGTATCTAAGGTGTCCCCCGTGTGGCCTCTACTCTTTCGTTTGGAGGAGGTGGTTTTGATATTTTGTGCGTCAGCCAGAGACGCGATATGGAGGCCCCCGCTTCACAAGTAGGCCCGGATGTCACTGGTTTCTGCTCCGGCAGCTCTTATTTTTGACCGAGGTATCGGATGGTCCGTGGCCCGACTCTGCATCCAGGAACAACATAGGGCATCTAAACGTAGGGTGAGATGCATTTGACACTCCTGCCTCTGCCCGAAGTAATCCCTGGAATTCGGGGGCTGAAACGGTGTTGGGGACCCAAGGACATCCTGAGAGGGGAATCGCAGGAAATTGGCATGAAACAACACTGACGATTGCCCTGCACCCCGCCTATCCATTTGGACTGAATATCCCCCGTGCAACTCCTACCTGGAACATTGGTGCATCCTGGGACCTGCAGTTCCGATGACCTGCGGGATGGTGAGCGAACACTGGGAAGGGGGCGGAGCGGGTCCCCACCAATGGGAAGTTGCGGAACTTCTAAATATAGGTGTACTAATGCCTCCTGAATATTAAAGGCGTCTGAAGAAGGCCGTACCAGGCCGAAATGCATTATGCCGCAAACTCAATAAAAGGTGTCTCTAAGGTGTCCCCCGTGTGGCCTCTACTCTTTCGTTTGGAGGAGGTGGTTTTGATATTTTGTGCGTCAGCCAGAGACGCGGTATGGAGAGCCCCCGCTTCACAAGTAGGCCCGGACGTCACTGGTTTCTGCTCCGGCAGCTCTTTTTTTGACCGAGGTATCGGATGGTCCGTGGCCCGCCTCTGCATCCAGGAACAACATAGGGCATCTAAACGTAGGGTGGGATGCATTTGACACTCCTGCCTCTGCCCGAAGTAATCCCTGGAATTCGGGGACTGAAACGGTGTTGGGGACCCAAGGAGATCCTGAGAGGGGAATTGCAGGAAATTGGCATGAAACAACACCAACGATTGCCCTGCACCCCGCCTATCCATTTGGACTGAATATCCCCCGTGCAGCACCTACCTGGAACATTGGTGCATCCTGGGACCTGCAGTTCCGATGACCTGCGGGATGGTGAGCGAACACTGGGAAGGGGCGGAGCGGGTCCCCACCAATGGGGAAGTTGCGGGACTTCTAAATATAGGTGTACTAATGACTCCTAAATATTAAAGGCGTCTGAAGAAGGCCGTACCAGGCCGAAATGCATTATGCCGCAAACTCAATAAAAGGTGTCTCTAAGGTGTCCCCCGTGTGGCCTCTACTCTTTCGTTTGGAGGAGGTGGTTTTGATATTTTGCGCGTCAGCCAGAGACGCGGTATGGAGGCCCCCACTTCACAAGTAGGCCCGAACGTCACTGGTTTCTGCTCCGGCAGCTCTTTTTTTGACCGAGGTATCGGATGGTCCGTGGCCCGCCTCTGCATCCAGGAACAACATAGGGCATCTAAACGTAGGGTGGGATGCATTTAACACTCCAGCCTCTGCCCGAAGTAATCCCTGGAATTCGGGGGCTGAAACGGTGTTGGGGACCCAAGGAGATCCTGAGAGGGGAATCGCAGGAAATTGGCATGAACCAACACCGACGATTGCCCTGCACCCCGCCTATCCATTTGGACTGAATATCCCCCGTGCAGCACCTACCTGGAACATTGGTGCATCCTGGGACCTGCAGTTCCGATGACCTGCGGGATGGTGAGCGAACACTGGGAAGGGGGCGGAGCGGGTCCCCACCAATGGGGAAGTTGCGGGACTTCTAAATATAGGTGTACTAATGCCTCCTGAATATTAAAGGCGTCTGAAGAAGGCCGTACCAGGCCGAAATGCATTATGCCGCAAACTCAATAAAAGGTGTCTCTAAGGTGTCCCCCGTGTGGCCTCTACTCTTTCGTTTGGAGGAGGTGGTTTTGATATTTTGTGCGTCAGCCAGAGACGCGGTATGGAGGCCCCCGCTTCACAAGTAGGCCCGGATGTCACTGGTTTCTGCTCCGGCAGCTCTTTTTTTGACCGAGGTATCGGATGGTCCGTGGCCCGCCTCTGCATCCAGGAACAACATAGGGCATCTAAACGTAGGGTGGGTTGCATTTGACACTCCTGCCTCTGCCCGAAGTAATCCCTGGAATTCGGGGGCTGAAACGGTGTTGGGGACCCAAGGAGATCCTGAGAGGGGAATCGCAGGAAATTGGCATGAAACAACACCGACGATTGCCCTGCACCCCGCCTATCCATTTGGACTGAATATCCCCCGTGCAGCACCTACCTGGAACATTGGTGCATCCTGGGACCTGCAGTTCCGATGACCTGCGGGATGGTGAGCGAACACTGGGAAGGGGCGGAGCGGGTCCCCACCAATGCGGAAGTTGCGGGACTTCTAAATATAGGTGTACTAATGACTCCTAAATATTAAAGGCGTCTGAAGAAGGCCGTACCATTCCGAAATGCATTATGCCGCAAACTCAATAAAAGGTGTCTCTAAGGTGTCCCCCGTGTGGCCTCTACTCTTTCGTTTGGAGGAGGTGGTTTTGATATTTTGCGCGTCAGCCAGAGACGCGGTATGGAGGCCCCCGCTTCACAAGTAGGCCCGAACGTCACTGGTTTCTGCTCCGGCAGCTCTTTTTTTGACCGAGGTATCGGATGGTCCGTGGCCCGCCTCTGCATCCAGGAACAACATAGGGCATCTAAACGTAGGGTGGGATGCATTTAACACTCCAGCCTCTGCCCGAAGTAATCCCTGGAATTCGGGGGCTGAAACGGTGTTGGGGACCCAAGGAGATCCTGAGAGGGGAATCGCAGGAAATTGGCATGAACCAACACCGACGATTGCCCTGCACCCCGCCTATCCATTTGGACTGAATATCCCCGTGCAGCACCTACCTGGAACATTGGTGCATCCTTGGACCTGCAGTTCCGATGACCTGCGGGATGGTGAGCGAACACTGGGAAGGGGGCGGAGCGGGTCCCCACCAATGGGGAAGTTGCGGGACTTCTAAATATAGGTGTACTAATGCCTCCTGAATATTAAAGGCGTCTGAAGAAGGCCGTACCAGGCCGAAATGCATTATGCCGCAAACTCAATAAAAGGTGTCTCTAAGGTGTCCCCCGTGTGGCCTCTACTCTTTCGTTTGGAGGAGGTGGTTTTGATATTTTGTGCGTCAGCCAGAGACGCGATATGGAGGCCCCCGCTTCACAAGTAGGCCCGGATGTCACTGGTTTCTGCTCCGGCAGCTCTTTTTTTTGACCGAGGTATCGGATGGTCCGTGGCCCGCCTCTGCATCCAGGAACAACATAGGGCATCTAAACGTAGGGTGGGTTGCATTTGACACTCCTGCCTCTGCCCGAAGTAATCCCTGGAATTCGGGGGCTGAAACGGTGTTGGGGACCCAAGGAGATCCTGAGAGGGGAATCGCAGGAAATTGGCATGAAACAACACCGACGATTGCCCTGCACCCCGCCTATCCATTTGGACTGAATATCCCCCGTGCAACACCTACCTGGAACATTGGTGCATCCTGGGACCTGCAGTTCCGATGACCTGCGGGATGGTGAGCGAACACTGGGAAGGGGGCGGAGCGGGTCCCCACCAATGGGGAAGTTGCGGAACTTCTAAATATAGGTGTACTAATGCCTCCTGAATATTAAAGGCGTCTGAAGAAGGCCGTACCAGGCCGAAATGCATTATGCCGCAAACTCAATAAAAGGTGTCTCTAAGGTGTCCCCCGTGTGGCCTCTACTCTTTCGTTTGGAGGAGGTGGTTTTGATATTTTGCGCATCAGCCAGAGACGCGGTCTGGAAGCCCCCGCTTCACAAGTAGGCCCGGACGTCACTGGTTTCTGCTCCGGCAGCTCTTTTTTTTGACCAAGGTATCGGATGGTCCGTAGCCCGCCTCTGCATCCAGGAACAACATAGGGCATCTAAACGTAGGGTGGGATGCATTTGAAACTCCTGCCTCTGCCCGAAGTAATCCCTGGAATTTGGGGGCTGAAACGGTGTTGGGGACCCAAGGAGATCCTGAGAGGGGAATCGCAGGAAATTGGCATGAAACAACACCGACGATTGCCCTGCACCCCGCCTATCCATTTGGACTGAATATCCCCCATGCAGCACCTACCTGGAACATTGGTGCATCCTGGGACCTGCAGTTCCGATGACCTGCGGGATGGTGAGCGAACACTGGGAAGGGGCGGAGCGGGTCCCCACCAATGGGGAAGTTGCGGGACTTCTAAATATAGGTGTACTAATGACTCCTGAATATTAAAGGCGTCTGAAGAAGGCCGTACCAGGCCGAAATGCATTATGCCGCAAACTCAATAAAAGGTGTCTCTAAGGTGTCCCCCGTGTGGCCTCTACTCTTTCGTTTGGAGGAGGTGGTTTTGATATTTTGCGCGTCAGCCAGAGACGCGGTATGGAGGCCCCCGCTTCACAAGTAGGCCCGGACGTCACTGGTTTCTGCTCCGGCAGCTCTTTTTTTGACCGAGGTATCGGATGGTCCGTGGCCCGCCTCTGCATCCAGGAACAACATAGGGCATCTAAACGTAGGGTGGGATGCATTTGACACTCCAGCCTCTGCCCGAAGTAATCCCTGGAATTCGGGGGCTGAAACGGTGTTGGGGACCCAAGGAGATCCTGAGAGGGGAATCGCAGGAAATTGGCATGAAACAACACCGACGATTGCCCTGCACCCCGCCTATCCATTTGGACTGAATATCCCCGTGCAGCACCTACCTGGAACATTGGTGCATCCTGGGACCTGCAGTTCCGATGACCTGCGGGATGGTGAGCGAACACTGGGAAGGGGGCGGAGCGGGTCCCCACCAATGGGGAAGTTGCGGGACTTCTAAATATAGGTGTACTAATGCCTCCTGAATATTAAAGGCGTCTGAAGAAGGCCGTACCAGGCCGAAATGCATTATGCCGCAAACTCAATAAAAGGTGTCTCTAAGGTGTCCCCCGTGTGGCCTCTACTCTTTCGTTTGGAGGAGGTGGTTTTGATATTTTGTGCGTCAGCCAGAGACGCGGTATGGAGGCCCCCGCTTCACAAGTAGGCCCGGACGTCACTGGTTTCTGCTCCGGCAGCTCTTTTTTTGACCGAGGTATCGGATGGTCCGTGGCCCGCCTCTGCATCCAGGAACAACATAGGGCATCTAAACGTAGGGTGGGATGCATTTGACACTCCTGCCTCTGCCCGAAGTAATCCCTGGAATTCGGGGGCTGAAACGGTGTTGGGGACCCAAGGAGATCCTGAGAGGGGAATCGCAGGAAATTGGCATGAAACAACACCGACGATTGCCCTGCACCCCGCCTATCCATTTGGACTGAATATCCCCCGTGCAGCACCTACCTGGAACATTGGTGCATCCTGGGACCTGCAGTTCCGATGACCTGCGGGATGGTGAGCGAACACTGGGAAGGGGGCGGAGCGGGTCCCCACCAATGGGGAAGTTGCGGGACTTCTAAATATAGGTGTACTAATGCCTCCTGAATATTAAAGGCGTCTGAAGAAGGCCGTACCAGGCCGAAATGCATTATGCCGCAAACTCAATAAAAGGTGTCTCTAAGGTGTCCCCCGTGTGGCCTCTACTCTTTCGTTTGGAGGAGGTGGTTTTGATATTTTGTGCGTCAGCCAGAGACGCGGTATGGAGGCCCCCGCTTCACAAGTAGGCCCGGACGTCACTGGTTTCTGCTCCGGCAGCTCTTTTTTTGACCGAGGTATCGGATGGTCCGTGGCCCGCCTCTGCATCCAGGAACAACATAGGGCATCTAAACGTAGGGTGGGATGCATTTGACACTCCTGCCTCTGCCCGAAGTAATCCCTGGAATTCGGGGGCTGAAACGGTGTTGGGGACCCAAGGAGATCCTGAGAGGGGAATCGCAGGAAATTGGCATGAAACAACACCGACGATTGCCCTGCACCCCGCCTATCCATTTGGACTGAATATCCCCCGTGCAGCACCTACCTGGAACATTGGTGCATCCTGGGACCTGCAGTTCCGATGACCTGCGGGATGGTGAGCGAACACTGGGAAGGGGGCGGAGCGGGTCCCCACCAATGGGGAAGTTGCGGGACTTCTAAATATAGGTGTACTAATGCCTCCTGAATATTAAAGGCGTCTGAAGAAGGCCGTACCAGGCCGAAATGCATTATGCCGCAAACTCAATAAAAGGTGTCTCTAAGGTGTCCCCCGTGTGGCCTCTACTCTTTCGTTTGGAGGAGGTGGTTTTGATATTTTGCGCGTCAGCCAGAGACGCGGTATGGAGGCCCCCGCTTCACAAGTAGGCCCGGACGTCACTGGTTTCTGCTCCGGCAGCTCTTTTTTGACCGAGGTATCGGATGGTCCGTGGCCCGCCTCTGCATCCAGGAACAACATAGGGCATCTAAACGTAGGGTGGGATGCATTTGACACTCCTGCCTCTGCCCGAAGTAATCCCTGGAATTTGGGGGCTGAAACGGTGTTGGGGACCCAAGGAGATCCTGAGAGGGGAATCGCAGGAAATTGGCATGAAACAACACCGACGATTGCCCTGCACCCCGCCTATCCATTTGGACTGAATATCCCCCGTGCAGCACCTACCTGGAACATTGGTGCATCCTGGGACCTGCAGTTCCGATGACCTGCGGGATGGTGAGCGAACACTGGGAAGGGGGCGGAGCGGGTCCTCACCAATGGGGAAGTTGCGGGACTTCTAAATATAGGTGTACTAATGCCTCCTGAATATTAAAGGCGTCTGAAGAAGGCCGTACCAGGCCGAAATGCATTATGCCGCAAACTCAATAAAAGGTGTCTCTAAGGTGTCCCCCGTGTGGCCTCTACTCTTTCGTTTGGAGGAGGTGGTTTTGATATTTTGTGCGTCAGCCAGAGACGCGGTATGGAGGCCCCTGCTTCACAAGTAGGCCCGGACGTCACTGGTTTCTGCTCCGGCAGCTCTTTTTTTGACCGAGGTATCGGATGGTCCGTGGCCCGCCTCTGCATCCAGGAACAACATAGGGCATCTAAACGTAGGGTGGGATGCATTTGACACTCCTGCCTCTGCCCGAAGTAATCCCTGGAATTCGGGGACTGAAACGGTGTTGGGGACCCAAGGAGATCCTGAGAGGGGAATTGCAGGAAATTGGCATGAAACAACACCGACGATTGCCCTGCACCCCGCCTATCCATTTGGACTGAATATCCCCCGTGCAGCACCTACCTGGAACATTGGTGCATCCTGGGACCTGCAGTTCCGATGACCTGCGGGATGGTGAGCGAACACTGGGAAGGGGGCGGAGCGGGTCCCCACCAATGGGGAAGTTGCGGGACTTCTAAATATAGGTGTACTAATGCCTCCTGAATATTAAAGGCGTCTGAAGAAGGCCGTACCAGGCCGAAATGCATTATGCCGCAAACTCAATAAAAGGTGTCTCTAAGGTGTCCCCCGTGTGGCCTCTACTCTTTCGTTTGGAGGAGGTGGTTTTGATATTTTGTGCGTCAGCCAGAGACGCGGTATGGAGGCCCCCGCTTCACAAGTAGGCCCGGATGTCACTGGATTCTGCTCCGGCAGCTCTTTTTTTTTACCGAGGTATCGGATGGTCCGTGGCTTGCCTCTGGATCCAGGAACAACATAGGGCATCTAAACGTAGGGTGGGTTGCATTTGACACTCCTGCCTCTGCCCGAAGTAATCCCTGGAATTCGGGGGCTGAAACGGTGTTGGGGACCCAAGGAGATCCTGAGAGGGGAATCGCAGGAAATTGGCATGAAACAACACCGACGATTGCCCTGCACCCTGCCTATCCATTTGGACTGAATATCCCCCGTGCAGCACCTACCTGGAACATTGGTGCATCCTGGGACCTGCAGTTCCGATGACCTGCGGGATGGTGAGCGAACACTGGGAAGGGGGCGGAGCGGGTCCTCACCAATGGGGAAGTTGCGGAACTTCTAAATATAGGTGTACTAATGCCTCCTGAATATTAAAGGCATCTGAAGAAGGCCGTACCAGGCCGAAATGCATTATGCCGCAAACTCAATAAAAGGTGTCTCTAAGGTGTCCCCCGTGTGGCCTCTACTCTTTCGTTTGGAGGAGGTGGTTTTGATATTTTGCGCATCAGCCAGAGACGCGGTATGGAGGCCCCCGCTTCACAAGTAGGCCCGGACGTCACTGGTTTCTGCTCCGGCAGCTCTTTTTTTTGACCGAGGTATCGGATGGTCCGTGGCCCGCCTCTGCATCCAGGAACAACATAGGGCATCTAAACATAGGGTGGGATGCATTTGAAACTCCTGCCTCTGCCCGAAGTAATCCCTGGAATTTGGGGGCTGAAACGGTGTTGGGGACCCAAGGAGATCCTGAGAGGGGAATCGCAGGAAATTGGCATGAAACAACACCGACGATTGCCCTGCACCCCGCCTATCCATTTGGACTGAATATCCCCCGTGCAGCACCTACCTGGAACATTGGTGCATCCTGGGACCTGCAGTTCCGATGACCTGCGGGATGGTGAGCGAACACTGGGAAGGGGGCGGAGCGGGTCCTCACCAATGGGGAAGTTGCGGGACTTCTAAATATAGGTGTACTAATGCCTCCTGAATATTAAAGGCGACTGAAGAAGGCCGTACCAGGCCGAAATGCATTATGCGCAAACTCAATAAAAGGTGTCTCTAAGGTGTCCCCCGTGTGGCCTCTACTCTTTCGTTTGGAGGAGGTGGTTTTGATATTTTGCGCATCAGCCAGAGACGCGGTATGGAAGCCCCCGCTTCACAAGTAGGCCCGGACGTCACTGGTTTCTGCTCCGGCAGCTCTTTTTTTAGACCGAGGTATCGGATGGTCCGTGGCCCGCCTCTGCATCCAGGAACAACATAGGGCATCTAAACGTAGGGTGGGATGCATTTGAAACTCCTGCCTCTGTCCGAAGTAATCCCTGGAATTTGGGGGCTGAAACAGTGTTGGGGACCCAAGGAGATACTGAGAGGGGAATCGCAGGAAATTGGCATGAAACAACACCTACGATTGCCCTGCACCCCGCCTATCCATTTGGACTGAATATCCCCATGCAGCACCTACCTGGAACATTGGTGCATCCTGGGACCTGCAGTTCCGATGACCTGCAGGATGGTGAGCGAACACGGGGAAGGGGGCGGAGCGGGTCCCCACCAATGGGGAAGTTGCGGGACTTCTAAATATAGGTGTACTAATGCCTCCTGAATATTAAAGGCGTCTGAAGAAGGCCGTACCAGGCCGAAATGCATTATGCCGCAAACTTAATAAAAGGTGTCTCTAAGGTGTCCCCCGTGTGGCCTCTACTCTTTCGTTTGGAGGAGGTGGTTTTGATATTTTGTGCGTCAGCCAGAGACGCGGTATGGGAGCCCCTGCTTCACAAGTAGGCCCGGACGTCACTGGTTTCTGCTCCGGCAGCTCTTTTTTTTGACCGAGGTATTGGATGGTCCGTGGCCCGCCTCTGCATCCAGGAACAACATAGGGCATCTAAACGTAGGGTGGGATGCATTTGACACTCCTGCCTCTGCCCGAAGTAATCCCTGGAATTCGGGGACTGAAACGGTATTGGGGACCCAAGGAGATCCTGAGAGGGGAATCGCAGGAAATTGGCATGAAACAACACCGACGATTGCCCTGCACCCGCCTATCCATTTGGACTGAATATCCCCCGTGCAGCACCTACCTGGAACATTGGTGCATCCTGGGACCTGCAGTTCCGATGACCTGCGGGATGGTGAGCGAACACTGGGAAGGGGCGGAGCGGGTCCCCACCAATGGGGAAGTTACGGGACTTCTAAATATAGGTGTACTAATGACTCCTAAATATTAAAGGCGTCTGAAGAAGGCCGTACCAGGCCGAAATGCATTATGCCGCAAACTCAATAAATGGTGTCTCTAAGGTGTCCCCCGTGTGGCCTCTACTCTTTCGTTTGGAGGAGGTGGTTTTGATATTTTGCGCGTCAGCCAGAGACGCGGTATGGAGGCCCCCGCTTCACAAGTAGGCCCGAACGTCACTGGTTTCTGCTCCGGCAGCTCTTTTTTTTGACCGAGGTATCGGATGGTCCGTGGCCCACCTCTGCATCCAGGAACAACATAGGGCATCTAAACGTAGGGTGGGATGCATTTAACACTCCAGCCTCTGCCCGAAGTAATCCCTGGAATTCGGGGGCTGAAACGGTGTTGGGCACCCAAGGAGATCCTGAGAGGGGAATCGCATGAAATTGGCATGAACCAACACCGACGATTGCCCTGCACCCCGCCTATCCATTTGGACTGAATATCCCCCGTGCAGCACCTACCTGGAACATTGGTGCATCCTTGGACCTGCAGTTCCGATGACCTGCGGGATGGTGAGCGAACACTGGGAAGGGGGCGGAGCGGGTCCCCACCAATGGGGAAGTTGCGGGACTTCTAAATATAGGTGTACTAATGCCTCCTGAATATTAAAGGCGTCTGAAGAAGGCCGTACCAGGCCGAAATGCATTATGCCGCAAACTCAATAAAAGGTGTCTCTAAGGTGTCCCCCGTGTGGCCTCTACTCTTTCGTTTGGAGGAGGTGGTTTTGATATTTTGTGCGTCAGCCAGAGACGCGATATGGAGGCCCCCGCTTCACAAGTAGGCCCGGATGTCACTGGTTTCTGCTCCGGCAGCTCTTTTTTTTGACCGAGGTATCGGATGGTCCGTGGCCCGCCTCTGCATCCAGGAACAACATAGGGCATCTAAACGTAGGGTGGGTTGCATTTGACACTCCTGCCTCTGCCCGAAGTAATCCCTGGAATTCGGGGGCTGAAACGGTGTTGGGGACCCAAGGAGATCCTGAGAGGGAATCGCAGGAAATTGGCATGAAACAACACCGACGATTGCCCTGCACCCCGCCTATCCATTTGGACTGAATATCCCCCGTGCAACACCTACCTGGAACATTGGTGCATCCTGGGACCTGCAGTTCCGATGACCTGCGGGATGGTGAGCGAACACTGGGAAGGGGGCGGAGCGGGTCCCCACCAATGGGAAGTTGCGGAACTTCTAAATATAGGTGTACTAATGCCTCCTGAATATTAAAGGCGTCTGAAGGAGGCCGTACCAGGCCGAAATGCATTATGCCGCAAACTCAATAAAAGGTGTCTCTAAGGTGTCCCCCGTGTGGCCTCTACTCTTTCGTTTGGAGGAGGTGGTTTTGATATTTTGCGCATCAGCCAGAGACGCGGTATGGAAGCCCCCGCTTCACAAGTAGGCCCGGACGTCACTGGTTTCTGCTCCGGCAGCTCTTTTTTTTGACCGAGGTATCGGATGGTCCGTAGCCCGCCTCTGCATCCAGGAACAACATAGGGCATCTAAACGTAGGGTGGGATGCATTTGAAACTCCTGCCTCTGCCCGAAGTAATCCCTGGAATTTGGGGGCTGAAACGGTGTTGGGGACCCAAGGAGATCCTGAGAGGGGAATCGCAGGAAATTGGTATGAAACAATACCTACGATTGCCCTGCACCCCGCCTATCCATTTGGACTGAATATCCCCCATGCAGCACCTACCTGGAACATTGGTGCATCCTGGGACCTGCAGTTCCGATGACCTGCGGGATGGTGAGCGAACACGGGGAAGGGGGCGGAGCGGGTCCCCACCAATGGGGAAGTTGCGGGACTTCTAAATATAGGTGTACTAATGCCTCCTGAATATTAAAGGCGTCTGAAGAAGGCCGTACCAGGCCGAAATGCATTATGCCGCAAACTTAATAAAAGCTGTCTCTAAGGTGTCCCCCGTGTGGCCTCTACTCTTTCGTTTGGAGGATGTGGTTTTGATATTTTGTGCGTCAGCCAGAGACGCGGTATGGAGGCCCCTGCTTCACAAGTAGGCCCGGACGTCACTGGTTTCTGCTCCGGCAGCTCTTTTTTTTGACCGAGGTATTGGATGGTCCGTGGCCCGCCTCTGCATCCAGGAACAACATAGGGCATCTAAACGTAGGGTGGGATGCATTTGACACTCCTGCCTCTGCCCGAAGTAATCCCTGGAATTCGGGGACTGAAACGGTGTTGGGGACCCAAGGAGATCCTGAGAGGGGAATTGCAGGAAATTGGCATGAAACAACACCGACGATTGCCCTGCACCCTGCCTATCCATTTGGACTGAATATCCCCCGTGCAGCACCTACCTGGAACATTGGTGCATCCTGGGACCTGCAGTTCCGATGACCTGCGGGATGGTGCGCGAACACTGGGAAGGGGGCGGAGCGGGTCCCCACCAATGGGAAGTTGCGGAACTTCTAAATATAGGTGTACTAATGCCTCCTGAATATTAAAGGCATCTGAAGAAGGCCGTACCAGGCCGAAATGCATTATGCCGCAAACTCAATAAAAGGTGTCTCTAAGGTGTCCCCCGTGTGGCCTCTACTCTTTCGTTTGGAGGAGGTGGTTTTGATATTTTGCGCATCAGCCAGAGACGCGGAATGGAGGCCCCTGCTTCACAAGTAGGCCCGGACGTCACTGGTTTCTGCTCCGGCAGCTCTTTTTTTTGACCGAGGTATCGGATGTTCCGTGGCCCGCCTCTGCATCCAGGAACAACATAGGGCATCTAAACATAGGGTGGGATGCATTTGAAACTCCTGCCTCTGCCCGAAGTAATCCCTGGAATTTGGGGGCTGAAACGGTGTTGGGGACCCAAGGAGATCCTGAGAGGGGAATTGCAGGAAATTGGCATGAAACAACACCGTCGATTGCCCTGCACCCTGCCTATCCATTTGGACTGAATATCCCCCGTGCAGCACCTACCTGGAACATTGGTGCATCCTGGGACCTGCAGTTCCGATGACCTGCGGGATGGTGAGCGAACACTGAGAAGGGGGCAGAGCGAGCCCCCACCAATGGGGAAGTTGCGGGACTTCTAAATATAGGTGTACTAATGCCTGCTGAATATTAAAGGCGTCTGAAGAAGGCCGTACCAGGCCGAAATGCATTATGCCGCAAACTCAATAAAAGGTGTCTCTAAGGTGTCCCCCGTGTGGCCTCTACTCTTTCGTTTGGAGGAGGTGGTTTTGATATATATATATATATATATATATATATTATCTACTGGCGGTCGCCAGTAGATAGTTATAGTTAGGACCTAATATCCATAGGAAATCCGTAACATTCTATTTCCAATAACTTTGGCGTCGTTTGACGAATCATCGCGAAATTTTCAAAACTGTCTTGAAAGTTTCGGGGTGATTCATCAAGCGGGGGCCGAGAAAAAAGGGGGGTCCCAAAACGTGTTTTCTCCATGTTAATTCCCATAGGAAATTTTAGCCACGGCTACAGCCCGAACTGTTGAACGGAATTACACAAAATTTTGCAAAAAGGTAGCGCTTGGTTCAGAAAGCGACCTTTTTTTTAAATGGTGTAAATCCGTTCAGTAGTTGCGGAGAAATTCAAAAAATAAGAGTGAAAAAATCAATTTTCCATAGGAAACTTTATGCAAGGCTACAGCCAAAACTGCTGAACGGAATTACACCAAATTTGGCAAAACGGTAGTGCTTGGTTTAGAAAGCACCCTTTGTAAAAATGGTGTAAATTCGTTCAGTAGTTGCTGAGAAAATCCAAAATAAACGTTTCGATATCTATGGCCGCGGTGGATCCGTGCACCCTCCCGACCACGAGCTGCATGCTAATTGGCTGTCAACACTCCAAACCAGGCAGTGTTGGCAGCCATCTTTAAAAATCGGCAAAAAACGCGCTGGGTGCGCGGATCCTGCCGATAAAACAAAAAAACGAAGCGCGGCCTCCCGCGCTTTGTGGTTAATTGGCCCCCGGGTGGGCCAAGTCCCGGGGGCATGCGGGGGTTTATTATTAATTATATGGGGGGGCCTCTAAGGCCCCCCCAAGCCCCAGGGACTGCCACCCCCCAGAGCTTTAAACAAAATGGTGCAGGAAGGCTCTCAGCCCTCCCGCAGCCCCGGGGACCGCCACCCCCGGGGCTTCTTTTTTTAAAAATAATATACCTGTGTGGGGGGGCTCGAGCCCCCCCACATACCCCGGGACTGCCACCTCTCCGGGGCACTACAAAAAAATGCTAATTTGGGGGTCCGGAACGGACCCCCGAGCCCCCGGGACCACCACCTCCCCGGGGCTGTGCACAGGATGGGAGGGGGCCGCGTGGCCCCCCTCCTGGAGCCCTTGATGGCCCTGGGGACCGCCACCCCCCAGGGCCAGCTCCTGAAGTGTCCCGGGGTGCCTACCCCCGGGACACTGTAGTTTGCTATGACAGGACGGGAGCCTCGCGGCTCCCGTCCTGTCATAGCAAACTGCTTTGGTTTTTGGAAGAGAGAGCAGGAAACCTGCTCTCTCTTTCAAAAACCAAAGCAGATTGCTTTTCCACACGGGGAGCTGCATCTAAGCAGCTCCCCATGTGGAAAAGCAATGCCGGCTCCCGCAGGACGCGGGGAGCCGGCGGGACCGTGGGGGCATTGGGGTCCCCCCCACGGTCCCCAACGGAGAGGTCCAGCCCCGGGGATGGGGTCCCCGGGGCTAGTAGTGGCCCGGGAGGGGGGCCACGCGGCCCCCCTCCCCATAATTAAAAGATTTTTAAAAAAAATAATAATAATAAATAAAGGCCGCCCCGGGGGATGGGGTCCCCGGGGCCAGTAGAGGCCTCAGGAGGGGGGCCACGCAGCCCCCCTCCATAAACAAAAATACATATTTGGCCATGCCCCGGGGGATGTAATATGTGACGTCATCAGCAGTGCATTGCGGGGGCGCGAGTTATAGTTAGCTGAACTAACTATAACGGGGGAATTTCACGGGTTTTGTACGAGTGCAATGTCCAACTAACTATAACTGTCCCTAAAACCTATGGTTTTTCAGTGAATTTGTAAGGTTTTTTAAATGCTAATTTCTAACTATAACGTGCCTGAAACCTATGGTTGTTTCAGTGAATATATATATATATATGAATAACATAATTGAATTACACCTTTGATCATAAATATCACTCCAAAGAATTACTGAAAGTCTCAAATTATTGAAACAAATGACTCAAACTACTTAAATGGTAAAGGACAGCCCATCAGCATTTATTTACCTAAGCACATACCTAGATTTGAAATTGTTGGGCGTGGCCCTTTCTGCAGGGTCATTCCCAGACTTTTAGCCTTTCTCCCCCATTTTTGCTGATCTACTTTCTGTTGGCCTTAGAACTCTGTGCACTTTACCACTGCTAACCACTGTTAAAGTGCATGTACTCTCTCCTCTAAAATGGTAGAACTGGCTTATACTCAATTGGCACATTTACATTCACTTGTAAGCCCTTAGTAAAATGGTACTACATGTACCCAGGGCCTGTAAATTAAATGCTACTAGTGGGCCAGCAGCACCGATTGTGCCACCCACCTAAGTAGCCCTTTAAACATGTCTCAGGCCTACCATTGCAGCCTGTGTGTGCAATTTTAAACTGCCATTTCAACCTGTCAAAGTAAACATTTTGCCAGGGACAAATACTCCTTTTTTAATACATATAAGTCAACCTTAGGGTATCCAAGGTGAATTTATTATTTGAAGAGATTGTATGGTGAGACGAGTTAAATGGATAGGAAATTCTAGGAAAACACTGGCGGGAGACTCCATAATTTCGAACTTCAGACATCCGTATTAGGTTGAACATATTCTTATGACTCTCCAGAGCACAGATCTACAAGTTGCTTACATGAGGATTGAAAAGAAGGCTGTACCTCTGTGTTTTTTTACAGACCTGAACAATTCCTCCCCCTTTCATGCCAAAACTTAATAAAAGCTTCCAATTCCATGGCTGGTCAGAGTTATTCGGTCTCAGTCAGCATTCGATTTGCCCCCGTAGATTGTTTGGATGAAAATCATTGGCTTGCCATATCAGACAGGATCAGCCCTGCATTTCCTCAGGGGAGGTTATCATCCTATAGTGTACAAGTGACAAACACAGCCCTTGAAGTTATTGAACAACTTTGTGGACGGCTCATTGGAAATATGAATAGTTTCATGGAACATAGCAGGGCTGGTCAATAAACAACCTACAATGGAGGATTGGTCGAAATATGTTAATGAAGCACTGTCTTCAAGAAACATGGTTAACTAGCTTATTAGATGTTGATGGGTTTATATCCTTATGTACAGCAGTCGCCCAATCCAGCATGGGTAGGGTTAAAGGAAGTCTTCTTGTTTTGGTTTTAACTAGAGAAGCCCCAAAAGTATCAACAACATTTTGAACATCATCATACTATCAATTTGTGTTATTTATCTTGGATGGTAATCCTGATCTTCTGATAATTCATTTTTATGACAATATTTTTGATGCTTCACGGGTTGAGGTGGTAGAAGCTTTGCTGAATGATCTAGATTCATTTATGCATTATAACTCAAATTATGTCTACGTAATTTGGGCTGCTGATTTTAATGTTACCAAATGACTTCTCTCTTCAAAACTGGTGTGTGGCTTTACTGATATTCATGGTGAGGACTTTGGCCATTTTAGAATTTGTCTGTATGGTTCATCCTTGAATAAACAAGGCCCTGATTTAGATCTTGGCGGATGGGTTACTCTGTCACAACAATGATGGATATCATGTCAACCGAAATATAAATCCCATAGGACATAAAGGGATTTATATATCAGCGGACGGGATATCTGTCACCGTTGTGATGGAGTAACCGTCCGTCAAGATCTAAATCAGGCCCTTAATGTTTAAATACAATTGAAATATGACAGACTCTTATTGTTCTACCTGTGACCCCCAACCTCATACCTTTATTGGTAGAGGAGGCAATAGTAACATTTATCATATCCTTGCCTCAGTGAACAATAAAATTAGACTTTCTAATTTCCAGGTGGGGAAAAACTGTATTAGTGATCACAATCCGATAACCTTAACAGTACAATAAGCTTACAATCAGCAAATCAGCTAGGTAGAATATCAAATATCACCCCAGTCGGGCAGAATGGTATTTAAATAAAATGGACTGGAGTTGTTCCCTCTAGCTTCACCACACATATAATAACTGGAAATCTAGGTCATATTTTAACCTGCCTTGATCTTGAAGCTGATTATGAGCAGATTACAAAAGCACACGTTATATATTTATAAGCCAGCTCTTGACTAAGGAAATCAAGGATAAAGGACATGCTGCTAAATGGTGGTGTAATCAAAAATTTACTTGTGAGTGCAGTGATCTTACAAAGTTGCTTCATCATCCTGGTCTGAATCATTAATTTTTCCAATCTTCAAGGAGGGTTCAAAAAGTGACCCAAGTGTTACCAAACCATTTCCATGCATGATTCTTCAGCCAAATAACTTCAAAGGGTCATTCTAGAAAGACTAGAACAGTAGACTGAAGATAACAATATTCTGACTAGTGTACAATATGGGTTTAGGAGAGGGCTGGGGACTGTAGAACAGTGCCCCAACCTGAACCTTTTGGTTGGGGATGTACAAAAAGGCAAAGGAAGGTTGTCTATATATGTGTTTCATGGACCTTAGTTATGATTTTGATCTGGTAAACTGCAATAAGTTGTGGAAGTGTATGTACTCATTGTGGGCTCCAAAGGACATCATTGCGCTGCTAGCTTATATGTATTGTAATTTATTGTTGAGAGTACAGTATGGGCCACTGGGGGAATTAACACAATTATTTATGATAGGAAGAGGAGTGAATCAATGATGTGTTTTAGCTCCTTTTTTTCGATATATATCTATGATATTGATGGGAAATTGAAATCTCTTAGTGCTGATACTTCTAGAATTGGTCAACGGCCCGTACCGATTCTTTTGTATGCGGATGATGCAGTTCTACTATCCCTAACTCTAAGAAGTTTGCAAAGTTTTAATACCTTCACAAAGTTTAGGGAAAAGATAGATCTAAGGATTAATCAGGAAAACATGTTCACCATGTGCTGTGGTAAAAGTAGATGGAAGACTTGTCCCTTTTATATAAATGAGAGTAAGATCTTAAGTACTAAAAGTTTAAGTTATTTATGCCTACAATTTTCATAGGATAGTGGCTGGAGTCATCATAGAGAAATTAGGTCCACCAATATGCTAAGAAATAACAAAGGGATTTTTAGACTCCTGACAAAGAAATGCTGACCCTCTAGAGTACCAAAAGAGTTGCCACAGCTAAATATGGTGCAGGGGTTTGGGGAGGGGGGACAATATAATATTACGAAAGCAAGAAAATAATTTCTGAGAAAACTCCTTGCAGTACCACAGTCAACTTCAGAGACTTTTATACACATGGAATTAGGGCTCCACTTTTTAAATTGATATAATAGTGGCCAAGTTACTGCTTCTATGGCATTCAGTCTGGTCTACAACAGAGACTCAGTTAACCAAAATAATTCTTAAAGACTGTTTAGCATTGGACCAGGCACCTAAAATCCCTTAGAGAGTATATGTTATAAATATTATAATGGACTCGATAATTCAGATGGGAATCTCTGGAAGACTCCACAAAATATAGTACGGCTCTAAAAAGGGACTTAAAGATTATGCCTTCGGGTTCAGTGCACAGAAAAGGCATTTGAGAGACCAAACTAAAATTACTGTGAGGAGTTATATAAGTCAAGGCCTGGCAAGTGGCTGCACTTGTCAGGTCGACATGGCAGTTAAAACTGCACACAGACACTGCAGTGCAGGTCTGAGACACATTTTAAAGGCTACTTGTATGGGTGACACAATCAGTACTGCAAGCTCACAAGTAGCATTTTATTTACAGGCCCTGGGCACACTTAGTGCACTTTACTAAGGACTTACCACTAAATCAGATATGTCAATCATGGATCACCAATCATAATTACAATCTACACAGGGAGCACTTGCACTTTGACACTGATCAGCAGTGGCAAAGTGCCCAAAGCATCTAAGCCAGCAAAAACGAAATCCAGCACACAGTTAAAAAATTCAAGAGGTAGAGGCAAAAAGTCTGGGGAAAACACGCCAAGGATGCCAAGTCTACCTGCAGATTAGCATTCCAAGGCAGGGGAGCTTTCAAGATCCACCGACTTTGGTATGCGAATTTCGTTTATCGCACAGGAGAGGAAGTCAACCCTTTTTGTCCAGAACCCTTTGGCACCTAGACAGGCGGGAAAATTAGCTAGGTAGATAGGAGTGTCCTCCCTCAGGCTAGTACCACCCTAAAAGTGGGCTACTTGAAGTGGAGGCAACTTTTTGAAGTTAACCATCTTGGTAATGGCAAAATCAGGAATTCTGGGACAGGTTTATGAACCCCTCCCCCAGGAAGTGGTCATATAGGGGGCATAGTGACCCCCAAGGGTAGGTAGCCCAATGGCTGCTACTCTACATTCCCCTAACACCCCAAACTTCAGTATTTAGGTGAGCCCCTGGCACCAGAGAATTAGATCCTGCCGACCAAAAGAAGAAGAAGGGCCGAAGAGCTGTGAAAGCAAGAACTGCAGAAGAAGCAACTGACTTGGCACCAGCCCTGTTGGCCTGTTCGCATATTCTTGGCAATTGCGGCAAAGTCTCACCCTGCAAGCTGCTGATCCTTCAAAGCCTGGGAGCACTGCCAGCCCTTCTCCAAAGACACAGGAACTCCTGTGGAACAGAGGAGGTGTTCCCCTGCACCTTGCAGGTACCAAAGACGGAGCTGTGGGGCTCTAAGACCATTAAAACGTGACACCCGAAAGCACCACTGCACCAGAGCTGAAGTGGGCCAACAGTACTAACGTTGTCTCTAGACTGTCCAGACTTGGAGCCCACCTGGGGTCTCCCTGCTGTGGACTTCCCAACACCACCTACAACATCTGTTGTTGGCCCTATATACCACGACGGCTCCCAGTGCCCAAAACCCTAAGCCTCAGGACACCTCTGCACCTGTCGCCCCAGACCCATGGAGAAGAGGACCAAAGGAGTCCCCCCCTCCCCGAGCAACGTGAGATCTGAGCTCTCCTGTTGATTCATCCTGACTGGCCTCCCACTCTGACACTGCAGAATCTGTTCATAAAGACCGTTCCCCATTGACTTGAATTTTGGCACCCAATGCTGTTTCGCACCACTGGACCTCGCCGTCCTTGTGCCGCTTGAGGTGACCTGCTGGTGCTGCCTTAGATCTTGCCTCCTACTCACATCAAGTCCAGGAGATTGGTTTTGTAAGTTGCTGCAAAGAACTTGTTTGCCGTATTTGTTTTTCCTTCCACAGGATAACATTGCAGCCTCTGACCAATGCACTAAGGGGCTCATTACGATGTCGGGCCCGACACCGACTCGGTCAAGGGACAGACCGACACCCAGTCGGCGGTCTCGACCGCCCCATTAGGATGCGACCAAACACTGTTAGGTCGCATTCCTATATTTCAATATGGGAGCATGCATTACCGCCGTAAATTGGCCCATATGCATGCTCCCATAGTGAAATGGGAGGTGCAATTCATCCCTGCACCACGTGGCAGGCACCGCAAGGTGCCTGCCACAAGGTGCAGGGATCAACAGGGGGGAACCATAGGTGCCCCCTCGTCCTCCAACCGGCCATGATCAACAGGGATCAACAGGCCTCCATCCGGCCGTGCACCAAAGAGGGCCCTGCTGGGGGGCCCCAAAC
This sequence comes from Calotriton arnoldi, assembly GCA_963921515.1. NCBI lineage: Eukaryota > Metazoa > Chordata > Amphibia > Caudata > Salamandridae > Calotriton > Calotriton arnoldi. Next base: position 265,857 of record CAWUFW010013370.1, read on the forward strand.
ATGCTTTCCGACATGGTTTCCATGTCAGACAGACCGGCATAGAATCTTTGTCGGAAACCGTGATCGTAATCTCAAGGGCGGAAAGAGCCATCCTTGAGATTACAGGCTGGATTCCGACTGCCGAATGGGCTCTCCGAGCCAGTCGGAAGCCAGCTAGATTGACCGGCCGGTTTCCTTTCCGACCGCCTCCATCGTAATGAGGCGGTCGGAAAGTAAACCGACTGGCCCATTACGATACGGTCCTAAAGGCTCTGACCAAAGGTCACAGCCTTTACGGGCCGTATCGTAATCGGCCTAAATGTGTAGACTGTTTAAATTTAAACGTATTTCTCTTGAAAAACATACTTACCTGATCATATTGATTCTGGTGCCTAAACATACATAAAGATATGTGTTAATTTTAGAAATTGGTTAGGATATCCTTATTGAGTCATGTGCATCATTTATTGACTACTGTGTGTATTTGCAGATGTCTCACAATCCTCCCCGATAAGCCTTAGGATGCATGACCACACCACTCCTTAAAAGACCACCTTGGGATTGTTAGAGCAAGCCATGTCTACTCGTAAGGGAATACCCGGAATCCTTGCACAGTATATCTTGTTTTGATATAGTACATAAGGAACCGGCTTCCTACAGGCACCAGCCCTTGTTGGTATTCAGACAAAATATCAAAATTCTAATATTGACCTACAGAAATATCGAGTTGGAAATATCGTCAGGCAGAAATATTATAGGCAAGAATATCGTTGACAAGAATATCGGTATTAATGTAAATAATATCGAAGTTAGAAATATAGAAAGTGCTAGTATCGATTACAAAATTATCTATGTTGTTAACATTGATGTTAAAAGTTCTGTTGCTAATAATATAATGTTAATGTTTTTAATATAGTCTGTGGATTATTAGTGCTTTTTAAATTTAATTTAATATTTTGTTGTCATTTTTAGTACCATAGTGAGTTGCGGGGTTTATAGGGGTACAGGGTGGAAGTAAATTAATTATAATTAATTAATAATTAATTTTGAATTAATATAAATTATTTAATTGATAATTTAAGTTTTAGGTGTGGGTCGTGGATTTTGTAGAGGTAGAGGGTAGGCAGTACATTAATTAGAAATAATAAAAAAAGAAAAAAATTACTGTTGCACTGACTGGAGTGGGAATAGTAAATGTTACCCTTCCGCATTCCAGCACTTTCCCTACAGTTGTACTGATTGGAATGAGAATAGTAAATTTAACCTCTCTGCAATCCAATTCTTTCCCTACTGTTGCACTGACTGGATTGGGAATAGTAAATTGTACTTCTCCGCAATCCAACACTTTCCCTACTGTTGTAATGTCTGGAGAGAGAATAGTAACTTTAACCCCTCCGCAACCCACCACATTCCCTACTGTTGCACTGACTGGAGTGTGAATTGTAAATTAAACCCCTCCTCAATCCAACACTTACCCTACTGTTGCACTGACTGGAGTGGGAATAGTAAATGTTACCCTTCCGCAATCCAACACTTTCCCTACTGTTGTACTGATTGGAGTGGGAATAGTAAATGTAACCTCTCTGCAATCCAACACTTTCCCTACTGTTGCACTGACTGGATTGGGAACAGTAAATTTTACTCGTCCACAATTCAAAGCTTTCCCTACTGTTGTAATGTCTGGAGTGAGAATAGTAACTTTAACTCCTCTCTGCAACCCACCACATTCCCTACTGTTGCACAGACTGGAGTGGGAATAGTAAATTGTACCCGTCCGCAATCCTACACTTTCCCTAATGTTGCTCTGACTGGAGTGGGAATAGTATATTTTGCCCCACTGCAATCCAACATTTTCCCTACTATTACTCTTAGAGGAGTGGAAATAGTCAATTTTACCCCTCTGCAATCCAACACTTTCTCTACTGTTGCACTGAGTGGAGTGGGAATAGTAAATTTTTACCCCTCTTAAATTCAACACATTCTTTACTGTTTCATGTATTGCAGTGGGAATAGTAATTTGCAGTTTTCCTGAATGAAATTTTTTTGTACTGTTTTATAAATTTGAGTGGCAATACTATGGGTCTCAAAACGATCAGGCGGTCTCAGGCCCGACCGACCTCCGGTCTCAACACCGCATTTACGATGCAACCGCACATGTTGTGGTCGCATACTCCCATTTTTCTATGGGAACGTGTGCTACAGCCGTAAACCGCCTGTAGCACAAGCTCCCATAGAAAAATGGGAGAATTTGTTCATCCCTGCATCGCGTGGCAGGCACCCACACGGTGCAGGGATTAACAGGGGGGCATGGCCCCAAATTGGAGGCCGCAGGCCCCCAAAGTCACTTTCCGGCATGCTTTCCATGTCGGAAAGCCCGACATGGAAAGCCTGTTGGAAACCGACATTGCAAACCCTAAGGCGGAAACTCTGTCCATAGGAATTACGGGCAGGACTCTGACCAGGGGTGGTGCGTCCATTGGGGCGTTGGGGCGTTGCCCCCCTGCCCTCGCCCGCAGCTCCCTCGGCATCTCTGAACTTAAGTAAACTCAGTTTACTTAAGTTCAGAGACGCCGAGGGAGAACTGACAATCATGTCAGTCAGCATGACGTTGGACCGCCCACCCCCTTCAGAGTCTGAAGGGGGTGGGCGGTCCGGCGTCATGTTGACTGTCATGCATTGTCAGAACAGGGGCAGCAGGCAGCAGCACAAGTGCACATGACTGGTGAAGGTCGGCCAATTTTTCCGACCAGCCCAGTCATGAGCACTAGTGTCTGCTCTGGTTGGCGGCTGCGCATTAGGAAAGCGAGGGTTGATCATAGGTGCAACCCTCGGTCTCCTAATGGGCAGACGGGCGGCGAGTATCCCTGCTAAGCCAATCCTGGTGCTGCTGGAGCAGCGTCAGGATTGGCTGAGAGGGGTTGCCACTCCAGTGCTGTTCGCCTGTTCATGAAGGCGCCAACGCGGGACTCGCGGACCCGGTCAGGTAAGTTTTCTTTTTTTTTAATTTAATTTTATTCTCTTCTCCCCCGGCCCCCACCCCCACGTGACCCCCCGCGAGTATTGCGAGCCGCGACTGGTGCCTCTTTGTGTCATTTTCCACTCTCTCTTCTTGTGCCTCTTTGTGCCCGTTTTTCCACTTTCCATTCTCTCTTTGTGCCGCTTTTCGCCTGTTTTTCCACTTTCCACTCTCTTTGAGCCTCTTTTTGCCTGTTCTTGTGTTCGCTTTTCTTTTGTGCCCGTTATTCTTGCACTTTCCTGCCTCACCCCTCCTGCGCTTTCCGGCCTCCTGCCTTATCTGCACGCTGTCATGCCGTCAGAGGGAGCTGAATACCATTCCTTGAATCCTGCATGAGCGCGCCTGAAATCTCACCACAATGTGCCCATGTGGATTAGCGTGTGAACCGAGTACTAGTTATCGTTGGCATCGCTAATAAACCTAATTTTTCCACCGTGAGGAGTGCAGTGGCTTACTTTTGAATTTTGAACGTTCACACTGCCCATATTTTGGCACTGGCACGTAGGTGTGCAGTGTGCAAACTCTCAGCCATCTCTGTGCCAAAGTGCCAGGTCACCTGCTTTGGCACCATTTGAATGAAGGACATCCAAGGCATGGTATGTCTGGGCTAAGAATATAGGAGTTACTAAAGCAACTGGCTTTGATTGTTTTATAAATACAGATGGATAGGTCAGCTCCATTAAGCGGCTTGCATAACCTGAGAGGTAGCTCTGCTGTTTATGGAATCTGCCTGCAGCTTCTATGCTGCCTGCAGTTCGCGCACAGATGTAGTCCCCGGTTAAGAGCAAAGCAGAGAGAAATGAAGATGAATTGTGGGTGTGTAATAACACAATCTGAGATCTTGGCGTGCAGGCTCCTATTGCCACTCTAATTATCTCAGCAGTTGTGGGGGCCGATTCCGATTCGGGCCGGAAATCTCTCCGACCGTGCCGGACCCGGAGAGAATTCCGACCGAATCGGACCCTAGCAGTCCGACCGAACGAGTACGATGCGCACGCATGCTATCGGACTCGAGTCGGTCGGACTCCCATTGAAGTCAATGGGAGCCTGTCGTACAACGCGTACGCGGGCTCCCATTGACTCAATGGGTGCGAGGCGGACAAGGGCGCCCCCTACAGCGTGTACGCGTCCATGCGCATCGCGGCGTACATGCACAGGTAGGGGGGACCCATGGGTCCCCCTTGTGTGCGACTCGCGCGCCTACGCGTACAGGGGGGTCCGACGCGGACCCCCAAAGTCCGGCTCCGACAGCTTTTTCGAGCCAGACGGGCGCGAGTCGGTCGGACTGCTCGCGGCGCGCATCGTACTTACCCGGCCGGGAAACGTCTCCATAGCGCGGTGCGAGTCGTGTCCATGTGAGTCGGTCGGAGCGTGTTGAAGCCGCGTTCGAGTCTGTCGGCGATTTCGCGGGTGCTTGCATCGTACTCGCTCGGCCGGACCCGCGTACGATTCGGTCGGGAAACAGGGCTCCGAATCGGATCCGGTGAATCCGAATCCGATTCGGAGCACTACCGGCCGAGATCGGAATCGGCCCTGTGGTGTTAAAGGTGATCCAGCAGCCTGCTCTCAGCGGGAGCGCCTCCTCGCGCCCCTGCTCGAGCTCATTGCTACCACATACTGTTACTCTAAAAAAAAAAAAAAAAAAATGAAACCAGGTACCAAACAATACCCGCACACTATCCTTGTCACTTCACGCCTATCTCACCGAAACCGTGCGTAAACTCACCTCATACGGTGGCGTGGCAAGGGTGCCCTGGGCCCTCATGCAAGTAGGGGAAATGGGACATCCATGTCCTGGTTTAGTGGTAAAAGAAAACAACAAAGATGATGGTGTAATTGGCCATTCCAATACCTATACCTCGGTGTCACTGCACCTGTTGCACTATTGGAGCCTACACTTTGATGCCAGGGCTTCTGTTATTACAGCAGAATCACTCAGGCCCGTCACTGAGCGCCATAGGTTTTACTGTATTCTTAAACTTCTTAAAACTTTCATCCTTCCGTGATATGCTTCAACTCAAGAGGGGGCCGGGGGGATTGGGGGGGCACTAGTCCTCCCTCTTTCTGCTGCAAGGGTGGGGGCGTGTTTCCTTATCTTGACATGTGTGCGTGGAGTTTACGAGCCAGGAAAGAGAAGCCTGCAGTGTTGATCACCACCTGCTGTGTAAACACACCTGCTTCTATGCGCACTTTTAAAGGGGCCATCCAGTGTGCATAAAAATATGCTATTTTCCCAGTCCTACTAGGCTTGCCTGAATGTTTGATGATGTCAGTTGGGTTTTGAGCTATGCCACATCATTCACCGGTTGGCTCATTTAAAAACCGGGAACCGTCTATTTTATATATATATTGTTTACGATGCTTCTTCTAAGATTCACGTCTCCCGAATGTATTTCAGGCTTTGGTCGAAACTCCTTTTTAAAACAGATTCATAAATGTTCGAGTACATGATATTCTCCTGTAACCGTTGGTTAGTTAAACGCTTTCCACTGAGCAATGTGGTGATTTGCAGATCGCGTATTCCTGCATTGCTGACCCAGTTTCCGGCCTTACTTCACACGTGGACATCATAGGCAGCCTGTCAGACATTTACGCAGATGTTGTTTGTGTTCTGCTTTTGAGCAAAATTATGCCATGTGTTGTAATAGAGGATTGCTTTGGATAAAAAGAAAATCGTATAGCAGGAGCACCAAAACAATGCAAAGGGAGCGAATGCGAGTGACTCTTGTTCTCTGTTTTTGGGCATTTTATATTTTTATGGCAAATTCCATTCTCGCGACAGTCTTGGTCCCAAGAACACATTTAGCGCTGGAAAATAGAGCAAAAAACAAGCCAGTAATGCATACGAGTCGGTTAATGCACATGTTGTACAGATCTACGACTAATGCACTGGTTCTAATGCCTGCATGTCGGCCTCAGCCTTTCATCCCGAAATTGTAAATATAGTAGGTCAATCGAGTAATACTAGCACAAACTCCTGATATTTACAGCGCTCCATAAGTACAATCTCTTATTTTACATGTTTACTTGATCTTGCATTCCCCACGAGTTAGCTATTTTATAATGTTGTTGTTTATCTGTATTTTTTTCTGTGCATACTTTGAGGCTTGAGCCATGCCAGGTGTTTATGAGGGGCTTTGATTGAGCATGCAGGCGCTAAGGCTAAAGCCAAACAAAGTACCTGTCAGTGGGTTGGCCTCTCTGACTGCAGAGCACACAGAACAATATTTGTGTATTCCATTTGCAACTGAAATTCTGAGGAAATGTGTGTGAAGGGGGTACACTGATGTCAAAATATTTGCAAGGCAAAAGTAAGAGAAATTAAAGTGCTTATATTTGAGGGAGTGCAGTGCATGTTGGGGGCGGTGAAGTGACAGATGTGAGGAAGGGCATTCGGGGAAGAGTGAAAAGAGGATGCTGAAGAGGAAAGAGAGGGGGTTGAAGATGTTCAGATGGACAAGATATGCAGAGAAAAAGAGGATATATATCTAACATAAAGCACACATAATTGAAGGCCAAAACTCCTTCCACAGGCCTCAATTCACAGACTCACTATTTCAGAATTTAAACATTTTCAATGTTAATTATTTATAAGAAATCATTGTTGTTACTCATTTATCTTAAACAGCTAACACCCAGTGACAAAGCCAATCATACTGACAGGCTTTAGGCGTATGTCAGTTGCTGTGCCATTTATCTAGATAAAATTACATCTCAGAGAGAAACCAAAATACCGGTCTGATGGCACGCTATGGGAATCACAGAAATGTATTTGGCATGTTCCTTTATAGGGAGCACCCACTTTTTTCATCTCACTTAAAGACATGTCTGCACATATTTCTATATGACTGGTTACAGCCAGCAGCTGTGGGTGCTTCCCAAAGTCTGGTTAGAGCATATTTTTCCAAAGTTAATGCTGCATGCAGTGCAAGACACTGGGCAAGCATACATTTTAAAGGGCTACAGTTGTCATGCAGAACAATTTACATATTACAGTAACTGTTGAACAAATTAATGCAAGAAGATACGGGGCAGTTTTTAATGTGTTTAATATTTCAAGACTATACGTTCCCACTGCTTAATAAGCCTTGCTTTATCGCTGCATTCATTTACTTTAAAATGCACCATTTGCCAATATTTTTAAATTTCTTTCTCAGGAGAGGGACTCTCCCTAGACCCCAGGTTTGTCCATTGAACTTGTTCACATCGCTAACTAGTGTTTTCTATTGGAAAGGGTAGAGCCAAAGCAGTCTTGCTTAGTACCCTAGCCCTCTTCAGAAGTCAGACTTGCTTGGCAACCCAGAAATTCTCTGAAATAATGTATGAGTTTTCTGTTATGAATGCCTAGAAGAACTGAATTTTTAGTCCATTTATCACAGAAATAGTGCTGAAAATCGCACCAAAAGGATGCCAATTTTTAAAAAATTTCTTCAGGGGAGAAGCCCGCCGAACCCCCTTATTACAGTCGGGCTCGCTTGCTGCGCTCGCTCGCATGCGTTGATTCGTTCTGCATACGCCTCACCAGTTTCAAATTCCACCAGCCGCCACTGACTCTGACTGGCCGACATACTCCTTGAGCCCGTCAGAATCCAGTCAGAATGACCGGCCGGTTTCACTTTCGACCGCCTGCATCATAATGCGGCGGTCGAAAATGAAACTGGGATGAGACTCAGGAAGCCTCCCACCTGCCGTCAGAGGCTTTCCGACTCTCATCGTAATTAGGCCCTATATGTTTTTTGTGTGGAATTTTATAGTTTTGTTTTTATTAATTGCATTTAAATTAAATATTTTAGTCTTGTTAAAATTATAATATGTTTAATTAGTAATGATTTTAATATGTAATATAGTTTTAGTAAATTACATTTTTTATATTGTTTATTTTTTATTTGTAAATAAATTCGTTGTTTTTACATTTTTTATGTTATTGTATGTATGTATATATATATATATCCCACAAAAAGATGCCCTGAAGCAAGGACGCCTCCAACGAGTGAGTGCTTAGCAAGCCTTTAATGAAAAACCGGCAAGTTCAGCTCCGATAAAATCTGAAAATCCCAACGCGTTTCAGAGCTCACAGGCTCCTTCTTCAAAGGGTGACAACTGATAGAACTGAATCGCTCATAGGCACCATTCACTGCACGCAATTTGTACGACCAATTAGGCCTCTCAGGTGAGTTTTTTATTTCAGGCATGCTGGTACCTGTAGTCTTCATCGAGCTTTTTATTTTGCCCCAGTGGGCTCAGTGCATATTAGTGTCCTTTCTTTGTAAATAATCCAGCCCCAGTGGGCTACGGAATAGAATCTCCGGTTTCTTATTCTCTACTCATCCGTGCCAAAGGTTCCGACATTTCAAAGCCTCTCCGGCCCCTTTGTTTGTTGAACAGGGTGTGGCGACCTTCACGGCCGGGCTGCCGTGTATATGTCCCACAAAAAGATGCCCTGAAGCAAGGACGCCTCCAACGAGTGAGTGCTTAGCAAGCCTTTAATGAAAAACCGGCAAGTTCAGCTCCGATAAAATCTGAAAATCCCAACGCGTTTCAGAGCTCACAGGCTCCTTCTTCAAAGGGTGACAACTGATAGAACTGAATCGCTCATAGGCACCATTCACTGCACGCAATTTGTACGACCAATTAGGCCTCTCAGGTGAGTTTTTATTTCAGGCATGCTGGTACCTGTAGTCTTCATCGAGCTTTTTATTTTGCCCCAGTGGGCTCAGTGCATATTAGTGTCCTTTCTTTGTAAATAATCCAGCCCCAGTGGGCTACGGAATAGAATCTCCGGTTTCTTATTCTCTACTCATCCGTGCCAAAGGTTCTGACATTTCAAAGCCTCTCCGGCCCCTTTGTTTGTTGAACAGGGTGTGGCGCCCTTCACGGCCGGGCTGCCGTGTATATGTCCCACAAAAAGATGCCCTGAAGCAAGGACGCCTCCAACGAGTGAGTGCTTAGCAAGCCTTTAATGAAAAACCGGCAAGTTCAGCTCCGATAAAATCTGAAAATCCCAACGCGTTTCAGAGCTCACAGGCTCCTTCTTCAAAGGGTGACAACTGATAGAACTGAATCGCTCATAGGCACCATTCACTGCACGCAATTTGTACGACCAATTAGGCCTCTCAGGTGAGTTTTTTATTTCAGGCATGCTGGTACCTGTAGTCTTCATCGAGCTTTTTATTTTGCCCCAGTGGGCTCAGTGCATATTAGTGTCCTTTCTTTGTAAATAATCCAGCCCCAGTGGGCTACGGAATAGAATCTCCTGTTTCTTATTCTCTACTCACCCGTGCCAAAAGGTTCCGACATTTCAAAGCCTCTCCGTCCCCTTTGTTTGTTGAACAGGGTGTGGCGCCCTTCACGGCCGGGCTGCCGTGTATATGTCCCACAAAAAGATGCCCTGAAGCAAGGACGCCTCCAACGAGTGAGTGCTTAGCAAGACTTTAATGAAAAAACGGCAAGTTCAGCTCCGATAAAATCTGAAAATCCCAACGCGTTTCAGAGCTCACAGGCTCCATATTCAAAGGGTGACAACTGATAGAACTGAATCGCTCATAGGCACCATTCACTGCACGCAATTTGTACGACCAATATATATATGTTTTGTTATATTGTTATATTAAAAACATATTAAATGATCATATAAATTCAAATTATTCGTTTAATAATATTTTAGAATTAAATATATATAATTAAATGTATATATTAATATATAAATTTTTTAAATAATTCTTACATTAATAAAATGCATTAAATTTTTATTATATTACTGTTACTTTTAAATATATTTAATGTTTAATATTTATGTTTTTATATATATAATAAAACAATATTATTGACCACTATATTAGTGGCAGCAATATTTTTGTTTCAATATTTCTGTCATTTACATTATAAGTATAAAATGGCAATATTTTTGTGGTCGATATTTTTGTGTTGATGATATTGTAGGTCGATGTTAGAGGATTCAATATTCGGACACAGAACCACTCTTGTCAATCATTTGTAATAAATACCCTCCGTGTTGTCACCAAAAATGCATGCCATCAGTAATAAATACCATTCATGCTGAGGCAAACAAAACTGCATGATAACCCATAAACTGTTTGGAATAGGCATCCATTAACAATGGCAAAGCAACCCTGATTCTTATTAGCGTGTTACGGGCTCACTGTCAAGAAAGAGCAAAAGTAATAAACCTTAATTTCCAAACCACAAAATCCGGGTTGGCACACAGGCTCTTCACAAGGAAAGAAGGGTTTCCCCATCTGGGACTTTGGGAATAAGGCACCTTGTGGGGTTGCTTGCAGAAGGGCAATTGGGAACTGCTATAAAAGTGGGTAGGGATGCCCCTGGGAACTTTTACCCCATTTTATTAGGGATGAGCCAGGAGTCATCCCTGCCCACTATATGGCGCAAGGCATAAATGTGTCACCCCAACACACCATTCTCTGGGCACTTTTTGGACCTGTAGAATAACAGAAAGAGGACAGCACTTTATGTTTGAGACCAGTGAGGAGACCTGAACACATGTACCCTAGGCAAATCCAAGGAACTCCAATGGTCAGTTGGCAGACCTCCTGTGTGGCTATTGGGAGACAACCAACTGCAAGAGGCCTTTTTCTTGAAGTGTCCAGCTGCCCAGTAGCAACTGGACCTGGATTGGACCCTGCTGCTGGCTCTGCTTGACACCCTGCGAGTCAATAAGTGCCTCCCTTGACATCCTGAGGGCCTTAGAAGTGTACTTTTGTGGTTCTTCAGGAACCAGGAGTACTTTTGGAAACTTTTGAAACATTTTCCTCAAGAGGTTCAGTGAGAGCGGCTGGAAAAACTATCCAACTGGCAGTTCCAGAGCATCATATTAGATATCAGCTTTATACTGATCCGTGGTCCCTACACTTTGGAAAAAATGAATATGTCCCATTCTGCGTTGGGATTTAGAAAATTTTCAGCAAGAAATCTCCAAACATTATTTGATTTGAGATGCATACTGAATCATATTCCAATTATAGTTTTACAAAAGTCAAAGCTCACTGTACTGTTTTGCATGGACAATTTTGCAATTGTCTAGTACATGCACTAGCTGGTACTCAGTAAATCTGCTGGCTTAAATTGCCTATGGCTTTTGCAATGTCTGCTCAACTGATCGTATTTTGGTCCACATCAAGTATATGTTAGGCAAACTTAGGCTGTCCTGTTTTCAGTAGTTTTAGGCTGTCCTGTTTTCAGTGGTTTTTTGTATTCCAGTGACATTTCATCAGTGTTTTCCAAGCCCTTTAAAATCTCTGCTTATTCATCTGCCTAGCCCCCCAAAACAGACAAAAACTGTGTTTTTCTAGTGTTTACAAAACATATTTTTTGCAGTGATTGTCATTAAGTACATATATTTAATTTAAAGGAGAGGTATTACAGGTTATGAAGTGTCTTCCCAATGGCATTGTCTCCAATGGACTTATTTTAGACTGTGTTAAGCTTAGAAAGTCTGTGTATTGCACTCTCACTCACACTCACAAATCATTGCTCTCTCTCACATCTCATTATCACTCACACTCACTTTGACAGGTCTCTTTCTGGTTCACATGACTAATAATAGATTAAAAACGTGAGAGTGGGGTATTCAAATGTTTTAATAAACAAATTCCTGAACACACTTTGGGGGGGTCAATCACATACTCCTTACTGAATATTATGACATTGTATGAGTGGCCAATCCCGCCAACAGCATAGACCTTGTAAAATTTTTAAAATGTTAAATTACAACAGATTAATTTGTAGCCCTACAGTCTAAGGCACCTGAACGTTAATGCCTTAAGCATGCTTACCACTGCTTATTGCACTATTTGAATTTGGATTTCAGTGGTATTTTCTCAGTGTTTTCCAACACTTGCCACTGCTTTTCTGTACTATTTGCCTGACTACATTAAAGTTGTGCTGCTGTTATGTGGACATTCATAACTGCCAAGTGTCCCTATGCCAAATGTCTTACTTTAAGTAAGTCCTAACCATTTAACAGATATCACCTCGTATTCTTGGAGTTAAAATGGTGCTATTAACATTGTAACTATGGGCTGAAACACTCCAACAGTAAAGGGACGTTGGGAAAAAGCCAGTATTAACTGAAGGTATGAAACTTAACAATGGGACACCTCAAAGCTGTGACTTTTGTTGGTATATGCAAAGTCTTGTGTGATATTTTAATCACTATCACACCTACATGGCAACAGCAATAATTTTACAGGTACCTATCACTGTACTACACCTTGTATTGAATGTTTAAGCCTTGGTGTTTGGCAGTTGACCTGCTATCAATATTGACTTTTTAAAAATGGGGCCTGATGTGTCAAAGTGTTTCACCTATTTTGTGACTGTGGATAAGTGTGATAGTACATGTTGGCCAAGATTATTATGAACTAGCCATTTCACCAATCAGTGCAGGAATACAAGACTGCCAAAAGATTTGTTTTTAAATTATATTTGTAGATTCTCTGAAGTGCATAAATATATAAATCAGACACAAAACATGCTTCTAAACCCTGCACCTTTAATTGAAGCACGCAAAACCAGAGGAAACAAAAGGAAGAAGAAAACATATTGTAGTGACATCCCTAAATAACACAACTTGAGCAGTGTAATCCTAGACCTGTCTTTAATGCTGCTAACTTCTTTAACAAAGCTGCATTGTGTTTGCCTCTTCTTGAAGATAAAAATCGCTCATTCTCTTTCACTTTCCAATCTTTGAATGCTATTTTAGTTTGTGGTTGTGCAGGTGTTTATCAGTGTTTATATGTTTACACTGATGAGGGCTGTTTACCTTTGAGTGGGGTTTAATCATTTGTCATAGTTTTAAACCCAAACCGTATAGCCTGGGCAAGCTCTATATTCTCTACAAATCAGTCTTCCAGAATCTTTTTTGAGTATTTGTATTGAGTTCCATAGAGCTATTTGCCTCCATCTCATTGTAAAACGGATCCTGGTCTTGTGTTGTAGATTAGTTCTGGCAACTTTTATGCTGGATGATTTCTCCTGTTAGTCTGAAGGAACCACAGAAGACAGTTAACAAGAATTATACCAAAAGCATGCCAGGACTATTGCAACAATATCTCCACCAAGGTCTCATAAAAACTCATATATAGTTTGCAAAAGCTGTGAAATCAGGGGGACAGATTGTGCCTGAACTTGTAAACATGTGAACATGTCAATATATTGTTTTAAAGTGCTACACTAGCTCAGAGTGGATGTGAGGCTCAACGTCAAAATCCTCTGAATCACCCATACGTCCGACTGGTGTATAAGTCCAGGATACCTTCAAAAACCTACACCACATCAGACCCCTAACAACAGAGCAAATGTAATAACCCAATGATTGCAATAAAAGATAAAACATAGAGGAGATTATTAATTTACCATGAAGGGTATTCTTTCTAATAAAACCAATCTATTGATGGTTATTCGATAGGTTACCGTGGAAGTTGAGGTTCACACGTCTCCCTTAAGGGACCATTGTTTCCTATTAGACGATTCATTATCAGCTATCCTGTTTTAGGTATTATTGTCAGTCTACTTTAAAAAAAAATCCTCTTGAGTGCGGTGGTCATTCACCTGAATTAAATTATAGTTATTACAGAGGCTTGCAAAATTAATGTTGTTTAGTGTTGCTGGTGTTTCAGAACATACACTTCACAAACTGTTAGACTATAGTTGTACATGCTCGCCATTATCTAATGTCATAAAGGAATGTTGACTTCATGTTTCTGTTCTTAAAGCAGTATAATTATACTAGCAGAAACAAATTTGAAGTAATCACCATAACAGAATTCATTAAATCAAATCCAGTTTTGCAGGGTGGGGAGTTAAAAACACGCTTGAATTTTTGTACCACTCTGAAATCTATTTGAACAGTTAGGTCTGATTTGACTTATTAAAGCTAGACCGTGAAGTATAATTATTCTGCTGAATGGCGCTGATGAGGGCAGTAAGGAATCCTCACAGAAGCACTTCTAATGAGTCCGCTTTTCATTGAGATCATCACATGAGGTCGGTCAGAGTTTACAAGTCACAAGGTAACATTTGTTTGCTGGGAATAACATATTCAGGGGTGGCCGGCCACAACCCTAGCCCATCAAGATGTCTACCGTGGCAAATTCAGCATAATGGATTACGTTGTAGGACATGATTTGCTGCACTTACCGTGCTTGTTTAAAAGCCGCGACTTCTTGCAGTGGTAAGCGAGTTCCTGCTCGCAGTGTTCTGCATGGATAATTGTGGCCTGCAGCTGCTCTGGGTTGGCGCTGTATTTGAAAGACACTGTGTGCGGGTGGTAACGATTGGAGCCTTTCACCCTGATCAAGTCGCTGTTGTTGTGCTGCATGATGGTCCATGAGGTATCTTGCAGATGGCATGGAAAAATACAAAATAGAAAGTCAGCCTACGTGAAGAGGAGAGCAGAGCAAGGCTAAGGAAACTGACATTGAAAAAGAGGCTGCATTTGCTTTTTCTACTTTTTGCCACTGGCGTGTGCAAAATACAGATAGGGAGAGCCCATCATGTAAGAACAATGTTTATTTCGATTTTGTTTTTGCTAGTGATAACACATTTTTAAAACCTGGCATCCTACCAGGCCGACAAGCAAACAAAAACAAACGCCATATAGACAGACACAGCAAGAGGCATACGATAAATAATGGAGTTTTCCATCAGAGGTGCCTAACTTTTTTATTGATCTTAAATAACCCAGAGCCACCTGTGGACAGAAGGAGAAACATATATCTTCGATATCATGCATAGAACTTCCCGGCCAATCTCGTCTTCTCTTGACACACCTTTAATGTGTTCTTCTGATTTAGAGTAGCATTCCTAATGCTCTTTCTCCTCGAAGTTTGTTTCAAACTCTTTCTAAATTCATTCAAGCTTATGCCTTCCCAAATTTCTTCAGACCCATAGCACAAACCTTGTGTTTAGTGAGGCATATTCCCCAGTAATGACACTAGAATAAAAATGGACTAGGCACATGATTCTCAGCATCGAATAAGTGGTACACAATGGAGCAATATGTTAATGCGTTTCTCTTGCACCTTGATTACTGGTGTTATTCTATTCCAAGGAGTGTTTGTAGAAATTATTGGCCAATGTGGCACTTTAACGCAAGAACACCTGTTGAAGATTAATAGAATTTTAGAGGAGGGAGGTTGTTGCACTAAAATTTTTAGGTACAATTCCAAATACACGCCCAAAACATATGGGCAAAATAAAGAGATGTAAACTTAACTTCTAAGATGTTTTTAAGTCTTGCCTAGAAAAAGGCATATAATGTGTTTTAATGACAGTAACTTCGGTGAAAATAGAATAAAAAATAAATACAAAACCACAGTAGAGTTGAAGTTTGTTCCGCAATAAAAAAAGAAATATGGGGAAAACATGGCACATGGAACTTTGTAATGCTCATTGAATCAACAACATTTGTCAAAAAAGTTCTCAGGTAAATGCAACTTTACAGGTTGCTTGCTCTAAGACTCTATACATTTTGGGCTAAGATTGTGGCAAATGCTGAATCCTTAAATAAGTTTGAATAAAAACACTAGTGTGAATTAGATGGATGTTAATGGCACTAATAAATACTCACAGACAAAGCAATGTCCCCAGAGACACACCCATGCTCACCACTGGCTGATGAGGGCTGTTAGCCCGAAACCGGTCCCAGGATGCTTGTTTCCGGTCCAGGGACGACATGGCTTGGCAGTTCGGGCTGGACTGTTCCCATGAGGCACAGGGTCAAGACTGATTTGCATATAGCTGTGTCTGAACTGGGGTGGCGAAGTGAGCTAAAGAACGATGATGGATTCAACCCAGATCTGTGACTGGGGGTGAGAGTTTGAAAAGTTTCAGCGCTCCGTCCATCATCTCCTTGTGTTTGCTTTGTTCGCCCTAAGTTGGCAGGGTATGCCCAGATGTGGGTCCCTTGCTCACTTTGCCACTGGATTCAAGCTAGCTTGGCTGATGAGGGCTGTTAGCCCGAAACTGGTCCCAGGATGCTAGTTTCTGGTCCAGGGAAAACATGGCTTGGCAGTTCGGGCTGGACTGTTCCCATGAGGCACAGGGTCAAAACTGATTTGCATATAGCTGTGTCTGAACTGGGGTGGCGAAGTGAGCTAAAGAATGATGATGGATTCAACCCAGATCTGTGACTGGGGGTGAGTGTCTGAAAAGTTTCAGCGCTCCGTCCATCATCTCCTTGTGTTTGCTTTGTTTGCCCTAAGTTGGCAGGGTATGCCCAGACGTGGGTCCCTTGCTCACTTTGCCACTGGATTCAAGCTAGCTTGGCTGATGAGGGCTGTTAGCCCAAAACCGGTCCCAGGATGCTTGTCGCCGGTCCAGGGAAAACATGGCTTGGCAGTTCGGGCTGGACTGTTCCCATGAGGCACAGGGTCAACACTGATTTGCATATAGCTGTGTCTGAACTGGGGTGGCGAAGTGAGCTGAAGAACGATGATGGATTCAACCCAGATCTGTAACTGGGGGTGAGTGTCTGAAAAGTTTCAGCGCTCCGTCTATCATCTCCTGGTGTTTGCTTTGTTCACCCTAAGTTGGCAGGGTATGCCCAGACGTGGGTAACTTGCTCACTTTGCCACTGGATTCAAGCTAGCCTGGCTGATGAGGGCTGTTAGCCCGACACCAGTCCCAGGATGCTTGTTTCCAGTCCAGGGAAGACATGGCTTGGCAGTTCGGGCTGGACTGTTCCCATGAGGCACAGGGTCAAGACTGATTTGCATATAGCTGTGTCTGAACTGGGGTGGCGAAGTGAGCTAAAGAACGATGATGGATTCAACCCAGATCTGTGACTGGGGGTGAGTGTCTGAAAAGTTTCAGCGCTCCGCCCATCATCTCCTTGTGTTTGCTTTGTTCGCTCTAAGTTGGCAGGGTATGCCCAGACGTGGATCCCTTGCTCACTTTGCCACTGGATTCAAGCTAGCCTGGCTGATGAGGGCTGTTAGCCCGAAACCGGTCCCAGGATGCTTGTTTCCGGTCCAGGGAAGACATGGCTTGGCAGTTCGGGCTGGACTTTTCCCATGAGGCACAGGGTCAAGACTGATTTGCATATAGCTGTGTCTGAACTGGGGTGGCGAAGTGAGCTAAAGAACAATGATGGATTCAAACCAGATCTGTGACTGGGGGTGAGTGTCTGAAAAGTTTCAGCGCTCCGTCCATCATCTCCTTGTGTTTGCTTTGTTCGCCCTAAGTTGGCAGGGTATGCCCAGACGTGGGTCCCTTGCTCACTTTGCCACTGGATTTAAGCTAGCCTGGCTGATGAGGGCTCTTAGCCCGAAAGCGGTCCCAGGATGCTTGTTTCCGGTCCAGGGAAGACATGGCTTGGCAGTTCGTGCTGGACTGTTCCCATGAGGCACAGGGTCAAGACTGATTTGCATATAGCTGTGTCTGAACTGGGGTGGCGAAGTGAGCAAAAGAACGATGATGGATTCAACCCGGATCTGTGACTGGGGGTGAGTGTCTGAAAAGTTTCAGCGCTCCGTCCATCATCTCCTTGTGTTTGCTTTGTTTGCCCTAAGTTGGCAGGGTATGCCCAGACGTGGGTCCCTTGCTCACTTTGCCACTGGATACAAGCTAGCCTGGCTGATGAGGGCCGTTAGCCCGAAACCGGTCCCACGATGCTTGTTTCCGGTCCAGGGAAGACATGGCTTGGCAGTTCGGGCTGGACTGTTCCCATGAGGCACAGGGTCAAAACTGATTTGCATATAGCTGTGTCTGAACTGGGGTGGCGAAGTGAGCTAAAGAGCGATGATGGATTCAACCCAGATCGGTGACTGGGGGTGAGTGTCTGAAAAGTTTCAGCGCTCCGTCCATCATCTACTTGTGTTTGCTTTGTTTGCCCTAAGTTGGCAGGGTATGCCCAGACGTGGGTCCCTTGCTCACTTTGCCACTGGATTCAAGCTAGCCTGGCTGATGAGGGCTGTTAGCCCGAAACCGGTCCCAGGATGCTTGTTTCCGGTCCAGGGAAGACATGGCTTGGCAGTTCGGGCTGGACTGTTCCCATGATTCACAGGGTCAAGACTGATTTGCATATAGCTGTGTCTGTACTGGGGTGGCGAAGTGAGCTAAAGAACGATGATGGATTCAACCCAGATCTGTGACTGGGGGTGAGTGTCTGAAAAGTTTCAGCGCTCCGTCCATCATCTCCTTGTGTTTGCTTTGTTCGCCCTAAGTTGGCAGGGTATGCCCAGACGTGGGTCCCTTGCTCACTTTGCCACTGGATTCAAGCTAGCCTGGCTGATGAGGGCTGTTAGCCCGAAACCGGTCCCAGGATGCTTGTTTCCGGTCCAGGGAAGACATGGCTTGGCAGTTCGGGCTGGACTGTTCCCATGAGGCACAGGGTCAAGACTGATTTGCATATAGCTGTGTCTGAACTGGGGTGGCGAAGTGAGCTAAAGAACGATGATGGATTCAACCAGATCTGTGACTGGGGGTGAGTGTCTGAAAAGTTTCAGCGCTACGTCCATCATCTCCTTGTGTTTGCTATGCTCACCTCATACTCACACATAGCTAGTCCTGCAATGTCTCTACAGGAATTGGGTAGGGGAAGACCATAGCTGTGCCATAGGACAAGTAAGCATATGGTCAGCGTAAGGTCTGAGAAACTAGAAACATTGTCAGTCAAAGGAGGAGAGTCTAACCAGGTGTAAGACCTTCCCTGATCTCCAGCCTCAGGTCCTGCAGATCTAAGAGCGCACATCTATACAACACATTAGATAGAGGTGATTGCTGTGTGCTGCTGGTCTTATTCTCTCTGTGGCTGCCTGTACTTCACGTCCTTTTTGACTAGCGATTGTACAGGGCAATTCAAATAGTGAAAAGAAACAAACTATCCACTGAAAGAAAACATTATCCTTTCTTCACATATATTAGGCACAGCCTCTGATATCTTCCTCAAAGTGGTGTCTACGAAGATGTCTAAGGTTGCAGGCCCAGGGGCACATAAACTGAGCCTGATTGAGGCCTCCTTTTTCTAAACTGGGCCTGAAGGCAAATAGGGAACTCTTGGTAGCACTGGAAATAAAAACATACCTTGCTCTGGAGACCATATTTGGGATAAGTGGGGATACTAGGTGATGAGGTGGCATGCTGTGTTTCAGTCTTTTATCATTTTTGTAAATTTTTCTTATTACAATTTTGCTTTTTAGCTAACATGGGTTAGACATTTTAAGTTTATTATATCTTACATGTATTGTTGTTTTGGCTAGCTATTGTCCATACACCACATTTCATTACTATGTGAAAGATCTTTCTCCTTTTGCCAAGCTACCTAGGTTAAACCAGGGATTTATTATGGAAATCAATTTGCCTTGTGGGACAGGCTGTTGGAGTCTCTTGTGAGATTTAAGTCACAGCTCACTTCAAGACACACTCCCTCCTCTATTTGAAATGATTCACTTGTCAGCTAAACCCACACAATATCTAGTCCCCCCTGAATGTCTTACAAGGACAATTGTTTTCTGATATTTTACCTCATTCTAGTGGATAGATTTTTAAACTTGAAAAAAAAGAAAATGGTGGTTCTGTTTTGTAACTGTGTAAATGTATGTATGTGACATATGCAGAGAAAACCTTGTTACAAAGCAATAGAGAGGCACTGTGTGTGTTTTGGGTTTTACAGTGAGTAGTGAATAAGATTTGGAAGGGTGAAGTGGAAGGGTGTGCATACAACATCAAAGAATATGTTTTGGACTACAGTAGGGAGTCAAAGAATGCTGCGGTGAGCGTTGAAATGAGTATTGTGGCAAGGTGGGTGTAGGAGAGCAGTCTGTGAAAGATGGGCTGAGATGCGAAGGTGTGGAGCTGGAAATCTGGAGAAGTGGTAAGGCATCCAGGTGGTTACGCAGTGACTGAAGTCAAGTCTATTAGCCATAAGCAATCCTAGAATCTGCCTAGAAAACCATGATAGCAGGTATTAGATGAATATTAGTTCTTCTTTCACAACTTTAAGCTAATTGCCACGCATGCTTGTGGTTCATCAAACCATGCTAAAAGAGGCCATAGACACTGAGTTCATATGAAAAAGGGAGCCACTTGGGAGGGAAAGACTCAAACACAACCAATGCCATTAATAATTTGCTCCCAACAAGAAAACATTGACTTCGCCTCTGCACGTATTCAAAAGCCACTGTATTCTTGCAATCTCTTAAAAAAGGAGGGTCTGTTCCACGCTGTCCTATTGCAAACCCATTGCAAAATGATAAATATGCCTCATTTGTTTCTGTCAATAAATCCTATTTATTGACATCCAGTTAATTTAAAAATTCATATGCTTCAATATATGTCTGTGGTTGTGTTAATATCAAATGCCCTGTAATCTGAACAAATTATGTTACATTGTTCCTTCCATCCTTCTTCCGTTTATAAACCTCTTTTCTCCCATCTTTCTTTGCATCTCCTTTTTGACTTCTCTTTACATCTTTATTCTTCCTTCACCTTGCTATATTCCTTCTTCTTTCAGTCCTTCCTTTGTTCCACCTTTTCTTTCTTACCTCCCCTTTTTTCTTTCTTCCTCTCTTCTCTCCTTCTTTCCTTTCTTTCTTCATGTCTTTCTTTATTTTCCTTTCTTTCTTTCTTTCTTTCTTTCTTTTTTCTTTCTTTCTTTCTTCCTTACTTCTTCCATTTATTCAACTCATATTTCCGTCCTTCCTTGCCTCCATGGTTTCTTCCTTTTTTGAACATTTGTTCCTTCCTTCCTTGCTTCTTTCCTTCACTGCTTCCATCTATCCTTGCTACCTTTCTTCATCATTCCACTTCATTGTTCCTCCTTTCCTTCATTTGTTATTTTCTTGTTCCTTTCTTCCACTATTCCTTTAGTATTTACATTTCTTTCTTTTGTTCCACCCTTCCCTTTGACAGCTCCTTCCCTTCTTTTTTCTTTCCTTCTTTTTCCCAGATACCTGGCTGACTATTTTTGTATTTTAATATCTAGATAGCAAATGTCTAAAGCCAGACCTTACACAAAATATCAACTGTAATGTTTTTGGGACTGAATAGACAGCACATACTAGTGTTGTACAAACTGTGAGATGCAAAGCAAGTGAATGTGAATGTATTCAATATGCAAAAGCCAAATAAACTGGATAGCAATTATAAGTATGCTAATCTTAATGTGAAAACGTTTAGTACACTTTCAGCATTTGCGCTTAAGCAGATAGCCACTGAATTAAAGGAAGGATGCTGCACTTCAAAATACCTCTACAAATCATCTGTTTTAATCATGAAAGTTAAGAAAAACTGTTTTGGTGACAGATATGCTTTGGAGTCACTCCTAGACTCACCCCTAGAGCATCGGCTATGGCTGGTTATATAATTGCCATTTCAATTGCCTAAAATGTAATAAAAAAATCCAATAAGGCTAGCTTGAGATATGAATTTATAAAGGTTTAAAAAGGAATAGTGGCAAGAAGCATAACATACCAATGATAGTCAATGGTCGCGGTAGACTGGAACCTAGACACAATTTCATGACGATCATGATGGAGTGTTTGTCCTGGTGAAAGATTTTGCCTTTTGACTTTAATCCTTTAAGTCTCAATTCACCAGAGGAGTACACTTCTAAAGCCCCCCAAGGCCGCAGGGGAGACATTTAGTGACTCCCAGAGTGTCAGGCAGAGGCCAAACAGCATGGTGCAGTCCACTTCCAGTGCCACTCGCCAGCTGGACTGTTGCAAGAAAGGCATTTTGTAGTTTGTTGCATCTCTGTAGCTGGAAGAGGTCAGCCTTATGACCCTTGATATCCATATCTTTGCCCTGGGTACAATAGGTAGAGGCATGTTTAGTGCTTTAGTGCTCTTCTTAGGTGTCAGGCAGGATTAGTCCTCTTCCAACCTTCCTCAGGTCCAGGAGTGCTCTGAAGTGGGTGCCTGGAGGGGTCTTGTTTATGCCTGGAATGAGGTAGTGGGTGGGAATGACTCCTGGGCTTCTCATAAGTAATGGGTTAAAATTTTCCTGAGTCAATCCTGCCCACCTTGGGCATTTTCCAAATGGCAGAAGTCTTAGGCCACACTCAACTTATGGTCCGAGGGCTGGAGGTGTGTGTGGGGAGTGTATGGTGCAATCCTAATGTCCTCCCACATCTATCGCTACAATCAAGTTGGGGCAGTCACTGTACCCTCAATACATTCAGGGAAAGATGTCTGGTAGAACAAAGCAGGATTTTCCATCAAACAGACAGTGGATTCAGAAGAATAGTTTTGTCATTCTGTTCTCTCTCTTAAAAGTGCGCCCCAAGTGTTATATATGTAAAACTCTAGCAAATCTGTCAAGCAGGATTCAACACTCCAGCAGGGGATGCTCACAGGGATTGGAGAATTCCTCGCCGGGGAGTTAAAGGAAGGGCCATGCCTAGGTGCCATCTAACATTTGCTTGTGATAGGGTAGGTGTGAGAAATTGGGTTACTGGTTGAGAGGGGTAAAATCCTATTCAAGCAGCAGCCACCATGCTAGTCAGGCTAAAGTCATAACCTACATTAACCTGTGCTCAAATCCTCAGGTAGCTTGGCATAGATTAGTCAAGCTTAACTTTGAGGCAATGTGTAAAGTATTTATGCAGCACTAATAAAGTGAGACCAAAACACAGGAAAACCCCCACACCAAATTAGAAGAATATAATAAATTCTAATTAATAATTTAAGACCAAAACGACAAAAATACAATCAGTACAACCGGAGCTGTGCAATTTTAAAGATTTAAGTGAAAATAGCACCAAAAAGCACCAAACTCCAACTGTGGATATCTGGTCGCAGTAGACCAGGTCAAAGTCACAAGTTCAGGCTGACCATGATAGAACGTGGCTGGCTACAGAGAACCAGTTAGGACCACTGTACAAGAGTATGTTCAATCCGGGTTGGGAAGGGGTGCAGAGTCCTGCATCAAGGATGTGTCGTGCAGCCAAGGTGATGCACGGTCCGGGTGGGGGCTGCGTCACACAACGTCAGTTCTGAGTAGCTGCAAGGCTGCATTGCGTGGTCCTGAGTCTTCGGCAATGGGTTTGTGAAACGATGTCCTGCATCGAGAATGTGTTGTGCACCAGCTGGTTCTGAAGAAGCATCCTGTGTTGTCGTCAAGGCTGCCATTGGCGAGAGGCTTGAAATGTGAGGGCCTGTATTCAGGATGCGTCACACAGTGTTGGTTCCTATGAGGATGTAGGCTGTGAGTCCTTGTGACTGAAAAGTCCACATAGTAGAGGCGATGCGTTGGTTCTGCTCTGGGTTGTGCCATGCAGCAGGTCCACAGATGGGCTAGAGGTACACCTTCAGGCCCACTTCCAAGGGTCCAGGACTGGGGTGGCACCACTTGGCAGGGTATAACTCACAGATCGCAGAGTCCAGGTGCTGGGTTCAAGGTTGTTAAAAACCTGCTATGTCCTTGGGGCTTCTCATCAGGAGCCCAGCCAACTAGAACTTCGAGTTACTCTGATGTCCTGGGTTCAGAGTTGCAGGTGCAGTCCTTCTCACCCAGGCAAGAGGGCAGCAGGGCAGTGGGGCAGCACAGCAGGATTGCAGTGCTTCAGGTCAGCAGTTCAGCAGAGTGGCAGTTCTTTCAGCAGCACAGCAGTCCTCCTTCTTGGCAGAGTACACAGGTCAAGATATGTACTGAAGAGTTGGTGTCAACGGTCTGATATTTATACCAGGTGCCCACTTTGAAGTGAAAGAAACTTCCAGAGGATTCCACCCCACAAAGGTGCTTGGAATTTCCTGCCTCCCTGCTCTGGCCTCAGATTTTCTAGGGTCACGTTAGTCTAGTGTCAATCCCCTTTGTGAGAGTGCTCAGGCAAGACCTTTGTGATGTGCAAGTGTGGTAGGTGGCAGCTCCTCCCCCTTATTAACTCAGAGTGGCCCATCCTGCAAACAGCTCAGTTCCCTTTGTCTCATTGTCTGGGAGCAATTCACAAAAAACAACTGCCAACTACACCTAGCCATGTGACTCATGATACAGACAGCATACACCAAATGTGTGGGAAAAGAAAATGCCATGTTTCCAAAAATTGGCATTTTTAGACTTGCAATTATAAATCTGACTTTACTATTAAAGAGGGCGTTTAATTACAATTCTTTAGACACCGAACCCAAACTGTCTACCTACTCCATGTTGGAAGTTACAGTTTATTAAATGTAATTAGATAATGCCAATGTTATCCCATGGGAGAGAAAGGCCTGACAGTAGTAAAAAGCAAATTTTGGAGTTTTCACTACCAGGGCATGTAAAACCTAAAAATACGTGTTCAATGTAATAAATACACTTCACCCTGACCTCTGGGCTGTGTTGGACCTACCCTCGGGGTGACTGATATGTATTAAAAGGGAAGGTTTGGGCCTGGCAAAAGGTTTATTTTGCCAGGGCGAGATAGCAGTTTAAAAACTACACTGACAGGCTGCAATGGCAGGCCAGAGATATGTTTACAAGGGCTACTTAAGTGGGCGGCACAAACAGTGCTGTAGGCCCACTTCTAGAATTTCATTTAAAGGTCTGGCGTACATGTGTTACCACTCTGCTATGGACTTACAAGTAAATTAAATGTACCAATTGGGTATAAGCCAATTCCACCATGTTTAATGGAGAGTGCACAAGCACTTTATCACTGGTTGGCAGTGGTAAAGTCCTCAGAGTCCTACATTCAACAAAAAAGAGATCAGCCAAAATGGAAGGGTGAAGGCAAGAAGTTTGGAGGAAGACCACCTTAAGGCTGGCAGGTCTAACAGGAGGGCTCATTGATATGTGCCCCTATTGTTATACATAAACCCTAGTAGTCCTATCAATCAGGATTTGACACTCCAGCAGGATTTGACACTAATGTCAAAAAAGGGCACTCACAGCCCCACCCTGCATATTCTATCAGGCTCAGAGGGGTCATCACTGCCCATTCAGGTCAGCATATTGTTAGCTCCTGGGAGGCATTTCACACTTGAATCCTAATTACTGACTGCCAAAAGTGGGGGAGCAAATGGAAATGGGCCTTCAGACACTTTAGGCAGGGAAAAGGCAACTTCCTAAAAGTACCTTTACCTTAATATTTATTAAAGAAATCTAACTTTACCATTGAATGTGATTTTTAATAACCATTAAAATAGCTATTTATTTATTTTTCTAGCTGTTTCCTAACCAACATTATCAAATGTAATGATGTAACCCAGTTTTTTTCTTAAGAAACTGCCAGTGTTGCTAGAGTGAAATAGCTGTTGGCACTTTTCCACTGTAAAGATAAGTTTAACATTAAAATCCTACATGGCCTACTTTTACAAACTGTGCACTCTGCCATATGGGCAATAAGGCTAATACAAGGGTGACATATTAACATTTAAAAGGAAGGCTTTGAACTGTCCGAAAAGGGGTATTTTGACAGGTTGATTTTGCAGTGTGTAACTGCAACAGCAAGGCTACAAATGGCTTGTAGCCATGTTTGCACGGTTATTGTAATGGATGGCACAATGGGTGCTGCAGTCAACTAGTGACATTTAATTGACATGCCTTTGGTACCCTTTGACTACAAAATAGGGGCTTACAGTTAAGGTAAACATGCCAATCTGGGGTATGCCAATTTCACCATGTTGAATGGGGGAACACAGGCACTTTATTACTGGTTAGCAGGGGTAAAGTGTGCAGAGTTTTACAGTCAGTAAAAATATAGAACCCAGCAGAATGCAATATTTCTGGTGTAACCATGCAGAAAGGGTCAATTTCATACAGTAGCCATATGTTTGCAATAATGAAACTAGACATAGCCATAGGTGTCCGTTATGGCCATAGTCTATTGTTACTTTAAAGTTCCTGCATGACTACCACATTTAGAACCAACAAGTTAGCTATGTTGGAGTGGTAAAGCAATGATACACTCTGGACAGCAACATTCGGTAATGGTCTCCTGATTTAGAGGAAGTAGTTGTGTGGGATGTCTTGCACTACAGATTAAATTAGTGGTAAGTAAGCAACCTGTCAGCACTGCCTGGAGAGTTGTAGAATACACTTTAGAAGAATTAAAATAAAAACAGTGGGAAGAAGATAAATTAAAAGGGAACTATTAAAGGAGAATATTGAAAACTGAACTGCTCATCAAACAGCCCTGACACTGAAGTGCACTCATTTTTAGGTGGATGTATCCAAGTGATCAGAAAATGCTGTCATTTACTGGGCAAGCGAGCCAATGACTCATGATCTGAAGTATTATCCACTGTAATATTGTCAGGGGTGTGGAATGTCTATTGCTCAATGTCCGGGAAATATTGCTAGGGATCACGGACAGCAAGCTTTCATGACTATTTATGTCCTTAGGACAGGTAGGCCCAACCCCATGCAGCACAATTGATGCATCTGTGAAAGAGCATTGTCTACAGTTGAAGTAAGATTTGTATCCTTATGTTCATGTTGATATACCTTGTGTTAATGATTCATTAATGCAAAACCTTTATTATTAGGGTAAGCGCTGTAAAGAGATACTGTAAGCTTGGTTTGCAGTAATGGCAGTTGTTCCAAAATAAAAATATGTACACATGTTTGCAAAGTTTAACAATAAGAGGCTACCTATAGTGCTCCCAGAATGCTCTCTGATTGGATTCAAATAATTGCAGAAGCGTAAAAGCAAGACTGATGATTATTTGCTTTCAAAATAATATGTACACAAAAAACATGCAACTAGAAAAAACACATTTTGCTACAGCATTGTGCAATTCTAGGTATCATTTCTTTGAAGCATCATCTAGCAAAAGGTGTTTGATACTTGCCGGTATTTCCAAAAAATGATAACACTGGAAAATCAGTGTAAAACAGTTTCAGACAGATTATGGGAAACATAAAAATAAATAAGTATTGGCAAAGCCAATAGGTCAAGAGTTGGTTGTCAGGATTTTGGTTTTGTTCAATGTGCGTTTCATTTTGACATGGGTTTTGTAAAAAATATTGTTATGAGCAATGTAGGGCTTTAACCAATATAACAAAAACATTGGCTAAAAGTAAAAATATCTTTGGGTCTCAAGAAGCACACATTGCCATGGTAGTCCCTGGCACTGAAGGAAGCTACTTTCTGTCCCAGTTATTCTCCTTGTGAAAGAGCAGAAGGCAGTCACCATACTGAATTTGGCCATATATAAATTTATAAATAGAGAGATATTTTCGTTAAAAAAGTGTCTTGGCAAGGGGCATGGCCAACCGCTGAGTAAGATAACCGTTTTCTGAGGCGGCTCTGACTGAGTGCACCTGCTCTGGTGAAAATCCGCCCATCTATCTGCAGTTAAAGCTGAAGAACGCCGCAGATTTGACTCCCTGATTACCACGGGAGTCGATCGAGCTGTGTCACGGCCGATTCCGGCTGGCGGTGCCGAAGATTGAATCGACGACACGCTTGGCTCGTAGCAGTGGCGTCAGAGCTGGAGGAGGGGTGCGTGGGCCCCAATCGAATTTGGCAACTCTACCCCGGATCGTAGGACGGAGCGTCCCGCAGCGCTTGCACCCATCCGTTGCCCGGCGGAGCCGAAGCGGGGGGGCCCGAGGCTCCAGCACTTGACGGGTGGCGTTCCTTGCCGGCCCGGACCGGGCGCGGCTGATGTGAGGTCTCGCGGCAGCTTGGGCCCGTAATATCTAGGGGAGGAGAGCCTGCTGCGGCCTGCACCCTGCCGTGGGACGCACGACCGCCTTTCATCCTTGAGCAGGGCCTGACCGAGCTCTTTGGTGCCATCAGCTCCGGAATCGCACACACCCTGGGCCCTCCGTATGATAGAAGGAGGGGGGCGTCTGGGCCTCGGCTGCCTCGGAGGTGCAGCAGGCGAAGCGGTTTTTGTGTTGAGCAGTCAACGGTGGTACGTACAGTTAACCCCTGCGCCTAGCCCAGCTGCCGGGACATACCTGCTTGCCTTAAGACTGTCTTTGCAGAGGGAGCGGTATGCTCCCTGTGACTCTGGGGGCCCCCGTGGTGGTGTTCAGCTGTGGCCTGTGATCTCCGTCGTTTCCCTGCCGCGGTGAACCGGCACAGCTGAAACGGGCAGTTTAGCTGAGTCGTGGAGCGGAGGTATCGTGGGCCCCCCCCCCCTGGAGCAGTAAGTGGGGAGGCCGGGTGAATTGTGTTTCCCGTCTTGAGGCCTGATGTTCCGCGTGACTGAGAGGAGGGGGGCTATCACACCTTGCACATTTTCCTGCCTCAGGATTCCCTCTCTCTTTAAATACAGTCTGTATAGCTATTAACTGCCAGTGTAATCCACCCGGGGCTAGAGACTTTGGACAGACCTCGGGCTGGACGATATAGGCGCGTGTGGGGGTGCCTTTGCGCTGCAGCGCTTGGCTGCCTATCGGACTCACAGCTGCTTACCTGCAAGATCGTGCATCCCTGTGGCTCCGGACCCCTGTTACACTGTGCACAGTCCCTCTGTCTCTTCTACAGGCCCAGTCGCATATAACCAACCAACAATACCTAGAGGCCCGAGCGAAGGGAATCATTGGGAAGTGTTGTGAGGTGGGCCTCCTACGACCTGTTTGCCCCCCTCTTCTCTCCCTGCTTGCTCACTGCCAGAGATGGTCCGAACATGGCGGGGGGACACCACGCCAAGGCTGCAGTTCAAGCCAAACTGGAAAAATTTGCTTGGGACAAGGGACCCGGAGCAGCTCATAAGGGGGGCGACGCCCAATCAGATAAGCAGCAACCGGAGGAGGGCGCAAAGGACTTAACGCTTCAGGACATCCTTGCAGCCATTACTATAGTTCGTACATCACTGGAGTCAAGGATAGACTCGGTTTCTACAGAGGTCTCCCTCATCAGAGCTGACATGCGCTCAATGAACACTAGACTGCAGGAGGTGGAGCCAAAAGCAAGCTCGCTTGTCACCGACACCTCTAACCTGCAACACAAGGTGGCAGACCTTCAAGCTCATACGGCTAAACTGGAGGCTCAGTTGGATGATTATGAAGGGCGCTCCAGGCGCAACAATGTCCGCATACTGGGGGTCGCCGAAAAAGCAGAGGAACCGGCAGCGGACTTGTTTGTAGAGGAACTCATCACAACCTACCTAAAACCAGCCGGGCTCTCTAATTTCTTTTCAGTGGAAAGGGCACACCGGGTGCCTGGAAGCCGACTGAGACCTGGGGCCCCTCCGAGACCTATAGTTGCTAGAATCTTCAACTATAGAGATAGGGACATTAATCTACAGGCTGCGCGGGTGGGACCCCTGCTAGAGTTCCAAAACAGTGCAGTGACCTTCTTCCCGGACTTTACCCTCAAGGTACAACGACAGCGACGCAGCTTCTTGGACGTCAAGCGTGCACTCCGTGAAAAGGACCTTAAATATGCAATGCTTTTCCCGGCCAGGCTGAGGGTGGAGTCGGACAGAAAGGCCTGGTTCTTCGCCACCCCTGAGGAGGCATGGGACTGGCTGGACGGGTGGCGCTTGGCGGGACAATGAAACAACCGCACCCATAAACCTGGGGGTGAGAGGGTCCAGCGCGATCCGAATGGAGATTACCCATCATATGAGCAGGAAGCGGCAACAGGAGGGGCCGGATGATTGGTCTGTATATTCATTTCGCGGGGTGGTGGGCCCTATTTGTCTAATGGTTGGACTGAGCTGTGGGTGAATCCTATTAGTACCCGATCCCGCTGCTGAACTGAACTTAAGATACTGAACTATCATGGGGGAATAGCGGCTCAGCCTTGACAATGTAGTAGCTACGATGTTTAGTTTAACTAATGGACCATTCACTTGGATTTGTGTCCGGGGCGGGTGCCCGGCTGGTTACACGCACCTTCAAAGTTTAGGGGTGGGCGATAGGCACTCTGCAAGTTTGGGGGGGGAGGTTTTGATTCCGCCATGCAGGGGTGCAGGGAGGGGGGTTAAGTTTTGTTTGTTTGGGGGTGGGCATCCTGTTCGCAGCATCTCTCCATCATGAACCATATCCAGTGTACTGTTCAGAGTTCTTTTTCTTGCGAGGGATGGGGGGGATGTTTTTGTTTGTTTTGTTCTATGTTTAATAGGTATGACAAGTATGACAGGCTCCGAGGAATGGCAATCACTGGTCACATGCTTTTGGTATTTCTGACTATGATGGGGAAGTGGTTTACTGATGCGTCCCCCCCTTGAGGCGTTCATGGAAGGCTCCCCCTGCAACTGAGTGAACATGCACTAGGACACAATGGGCACGGCAACTAGACAAGGGCTCCAGTTGTTATTGTGGAACGTCAACGGGCTGGGGGACAAGATCAAGCGGGGCATAGTGCTCCAATTTTTGAAAAGACACTCCCCCGATGTAGTCCTCTTACAAGAGACACACTTGCTTGGAAATGCCTGTAAGGCCATGTCACAATGGGGTTTTCAATTAGTGGCACACTCGGCTTTTGGATCTGGCTCCCGGGGAGTGGGCATAATGGTCCGAAAATCATTCCCCATGACAATTGACCTTGTCCGTACCGATGTCCTTGGTAGGTTCGTTGCCACCTCCGGGACCTGGGAGGGGCGTACAATAAATCTCCTTTCTGTCTATGTGCCGCCAGGATTGCACACCCAGGCCTTTGCAGACCTTGGGGATCTCCTCCTAGACTTGCCGGAAGGCAGAGTGTTGATTGGGGGCGATTTCAATTCCATTGTCTCTGATTCCCTTGATCGATGGCCCCAGAAGGCCTTGCCGCCCTCCCGCATGCGGATCCACAGCTTTCTTGGAGCTATGGGCCTGGTGGATGTCTGGGGGAGACTGCACCCGGTCGAACAACAAAATACTTTCTACTCAGGCGCACACCGTAGTATGTCCCTTATAGACTATGTTCTGATGCTAGCACACCAACTTGACAGCGTAAAGGAAATACAACACCTGGCCAGGGGAATATCCGACCATTCACCTATCCTGTGTTGCCTGGAGGTGGGGGAGCCCACAGTTGGCCGTACAGCCCCGATTAATCCCTGGTATCTTACGACTCCCCAAATTAGAGACAAGATTTTGAGCGAGTCAGACCTTTACTTCCAGGAGAACGACGGGTCGGTAGATTCGACAACAACGCTTTGGGAGGCCTACAAGGCTGTTATACGGAGGGTGGCTCTGGTCCAGATCTCGGGACAATGAAAAGAGAAATGTGCAGATATGACTCGCTTGGAGGGGGAAATCTTACATTTAGAGGAAACACTTCGGCTACACGACTCGGTGGAGGTGCGACAGAAGCTGCGTATTAAAGTCAAGGAATACACCGACTTGGCAACTGAGGCTGCCAAATCGCATTATAGGGCCACGCTCAGCAGAATTTATGATGTTGGCGATAAGGCTGGCAAACTGTTAGCTTGGCTAGACCGCAGAGATCAGGCTCATCGCGTTGTGGTTGAGATAGAGACAGACTCTCACTCCCTCCTCACTGCCCCCCAGGATATAGCTGATGCATTCGGCCAATATTATCAGGCACTCTATACGTCCCAAACGCCGCACACGGAGGAGGAGGCTTCCTCTTTTTTGCAGGATATTTCATTGCCTTCGCTCACTGAGGAGGAGCGTTCTGATCTTGACCTGGATATCACAGTTACAGAGGTCGAAAAAGCCATCCACGACTTACGCAGTGGGAAAGCATTGGGCCCTAACGGCTTGCCCATTGAATTGTTTAAACTTGCTGCGGGCAAGACAGCACCCTATCTCACCGAAATGTTCCATGAAAGTAAGAGGGGGGAATTCTGCCCGAGGATCAGAGGCTTGCTAATATCGTTGTCATTCATAAAGTGGGCAAACCGAGTAACAAGTGTTCCTCCTACAGACCTATCTCGTTGCTCAATTGCGAAGCGAAAATCCTGGCAAAGGTCCTTGCCTCTCGTCTGCTCAGGGTCATTACCCGCATTATCCACCCGGACCAGTCGGGTTTTATGCCCGCTAGAAACACCTCCCTCAACTTGCACAGGCTCCATGGTGTGTTGTGCCACAAGAACTTCCGGCCCATCTCTCTGCTTCCGTTCCCAGCCAAGGTCATCGAGAAGATCATCAACAAACAGCTAACCCGATACCTCGAAGAAAACAGCATCCTGGACCCATCCCAATCAGGGTTCCGCAGCAACCACAGCACTGAGACTGCCCTCATCGCCGCCACCGACGACATCAGGATCCTGCTGGACAATGGTGAGACCGCAGCCCTCATCCTGCTGGACCTCTCCGCCGCCTTCGACACTGTCTGCCACCGCACTCTACGCGCACGCCTCCACGACGCAGGGATCCGCGACAAGACCCTGGAATGGACCACCTCCTTCCTCGATGGCAGAACCCAGAGAGTCCGCCTCCCACCTTTCCGATCCGAAGCCTCCGAGATCATCTGCGGCGTACCCCAGGGATCGTCCCTCAGCCCAACACTGTTCAACATCTACATGGCCCCGCTCGCACGCATCGCCAGACAACACGACCTCAACATTATCTCCTACGCCGACGACACTCAACTGATCCTCTCCCTCACCAAGGACCCCCTCGCCGCCAAAGCCAAACTCCATGAAGGAATGAATGCCGTCGCCGATTGGATGAAGATCAGCCGACTAAAGCTGAACACGGACAAAACGGAGGTCCTCATCCTCGGCTCCAACCCCTCAGCCTGGGACGACTCCTGGTGGCCAACGACGCTGGGAGCAGCCCCGACACCCACCGACCACGCACGCAACCTGGGAGTCATCCTCGACTCAACGCTCTCCATGGCCAAGCAAGTCAACGCAGTCTCCTCCTCCTGCTTCAACACCCTCCGCATGCTTCGCAAGATCTACAGGTGGATCCCGACAGACACAAGAAGAACAGTCACCCAGGCCCTCGTCAGTAGCAGACTGGACTATGGGAACGGCCTCTACGCGGGAGCCCCGGCCAAGCTCATCAAGCGACTGCAACGCATACAAAACGCCTCCGCACGACTGATCCTCGACGTACCACGCCACAGCCACATCACCCCCACTTGAGGAACCTGCACTGGCTCCCCGTCGACAGGAGGATCACCTTCAAACTCCTCATCCACGCACACAAGGCACTCCACAAAACTGGCCCAGCCTACCTCAACAGACGACTCTTCTTCTACGTCCCCAACCGCCAGCTCCGCTCCGCCGACCTCTCCCTCGCCACCGTCCCCCGCATTCGAAGAACAACCACCGGCGGCAGATCCTTCTCACACCTCGCCACCAAGACCTGGAACACCCTTCCACTAAGCCTACGACAGACCCAAGACCTGCTGACCTTCAGGAGGCTACTCAAGACCTGGCTGTTCGACCAGTAGCAGCATCCCCCCCTTCCCTCTCCCCAGCGCCTTGAGACCCTCGCGGGTAAGTAGTGCGCTCTACAAATTCTGTGATTGATTGCCGTGCAGACACAATAAGAGAGGATGCTGTCGTGGTTTCTCTTGACGCTGCTGCGGCATTTGACACCATCGAGTGGCCCTATATGTTTGCAGTCCTCCATAAATTGGGTTTTGGCCCAGAATTTACTAGTTGGGTTCGACTTCTCTACCAACAACCGCTAGCCCAAGTAGTGGTCAACAACAGGAAATCTTCTGCTTTCATTCTCAGCAGGGGCACCAGGCAGGGATGCCCCTTGTCCCCGCTTCTCTTTGCCCTGACCCTAGAGCCACTGGCAATGTGGGTCCGCAAGCACCCCGTCGTAAGGGGCCTCAAATGGACATCTGGATGGGAAGACAGTATATCGCTATATGCGGACGATATTTTGCTTTATCTGGCCTCACCGGCTGCATCTCTCAACAGGGTCCTGAACATATTTCAGGAGTTTGGTAGATATGCTGGCTATTCCATAAACTGGACCAAATCAGTGCTATATGTCCTCTATGGAGAGAGGACTCCACTGCCTTGGGGATTTCAGCTAGCAGAAGCTACTGATGGCTTCAAATACTTGGGGATCTGGGTCTCTAAGGATCCGTCCAGATTCTACGATCGCAATCTCCTGCCGCCTCTAGTGCGTCTTAAATCTGACGTCCTACATTGGAAATCGCTTCCGTTGTCCCTCTTGGGGCGTGCAGCCCTATTCAAAATGATGTCCCTTCCCAAATTCTTATATGCTCTGCATAACACTCCCCACCCTGTTGAATCCTCTTACTTCAAAGAAATCGATTGTATTATGCGGGACCTGCTCTGGGAGGGTAAGCCACCTCGTATCGCAACACATAAGCTCACGTTAGGATGGCTCGATGGGGGCATTGGACTTCCAGACATAAGGAAGTATTATTGGGCATCACATCTCGCAGCAATTAACCAATGTATGTACAGGCCGCAGGGCGACCCGGCCTTCCAGATTGATAGATGGCTCCTACCGGGAGGCAGTTTTGAAGGGGCTCTTTATGTGCGGTCGTTGAAGCCAGTCTTGACTGGCCCAACTGGGCATGCGGTGCAGGTGTGGAAAGCGGCTACCAAAAGTTTGGGATGGAAGGGGAAAATCACACAGGCCACACCACTCTGGCATAGCGAACAATTGGGCAGGCTGATTCGCTCGAAGGGCTTCGATCGCTGGGACCACATAGGCATCTCCAAGGTGGGTGATTTGTGGAAGTCAGGTGAGGTGATCCCTTTTCCTCAGCTGCAGCAGGAATACGAATTAGCGCGATCTGAACATTTCAGGTACCTCCAAATTAGACAGGCCTTACTTGCGGTTCTCCCTAGAGGCAGTGCACTCCCTGAGTCCTCCCCACTCAAGGATAGAGTTTTAGATGGCAACCTACAGGAGAAGGCCATATCACTTATTTACAAAAAGCTGATCAACAACATGGCAGATCCCCTGATTCACCTGAGGGTTAAATGGGACCACGATGTAGTGGGATTGGACGATGAAGAATGGCTGGCGGCGGTGGCCTCCCCTCGGGAGGTGGCCATCTCCTCCAGGCTTTGCCTAGTGCAGCTGAAGCTTCTCCATAGATCCTATCTGTCTGGGCCATTATTGGTTCGTATGGGATATAGCTCAGATGGTGGGGCTGCGTAAGGCAATGTGGTCAGGAGGGAACCTTTGTTCACACTCTTTGGGAATGCACAACTATCCAGAGATATTGGGAGGCGGTAGTGAGACTTATGGAAAAAGTGTTGGGGCAGAAGATAGATTGCAATATTAAATTGGCCATTCTTAATGTGTGGGGCCCTACCGACCTGGGTACCAAGGAGCTAATATGGGTTACCTTGGGCTGATGGTGGCAAAACGAAACATCGCGAGATTGTGGAGGGCTCAGAGCCCACCGAGTATAGAGGAGTGGGGTAAAGACTGGTGTATGGTCACGGAAAAGTCCATATACGAAGCTAGGGGGTGCCCGAATAAATGGACGCAAGTTTGGGGGCAATGGAACGTCTACAGGGGAGAGATATGTGAACCTCCAAGACCAAGAGAAGATATTGTAAATGAGATCTGAATATGTTTAATCGGGGACGGAAATTATTGTTTCGTGATGATTATGTCTCAAGTATCACTTGCATAGTAACTATATTGCCAATGTACGTGTGACTTGGTTTTTTCATATGTCATGCCTTGATTTCAATAAAAAAAGATTTATTAAAAAAAAAAAAAGTGTCTTGGCGAACACCAGCCCTAATAGTGGGATCCAAATACTTAAAGAAAGTCACAAAAGTATACCCATGGTACATGTCCTTCAAGTAGTACAGATTTATGACTTTCATGAATTCCCAAGAATTTACAGAAGTAGGCCTGAATACCGTACTCCTGGAAAATGTCTGTGAATTGCATTTTAGCATGAAAAAATATGCATGTGTATATTTTCTCATGTGAAAATCTGCTGAGCATTTGCAAGTTAATTTTCCCTAAAACCCCTTTTGCCCTCCTTGGAAAATGTTTTACTTCTGCCCTAGTCAGGAGTAGATTTCCAACTTTTCTCAGTGTGGGAAGGGTTTAGAGAAGGCTTGGTGAAAAACTTTAAACAAGTAAGTTTGTAGGTGGGCACAGACTCAAAAGGACATTCCAACTCTGATTTCCTACTACTGACAGCCACACTATGAAGGTTTGCATAAAAGTCCAAACCCTGCTATAATATGAGTCATGGCTTAATCAGAGAGGCTGTTATCAAAGCTCTGCTACAATGAGAACACTGCCAACATTTGTCACCTCACTGCATTGCACCAAATGAATAAGTGAATCTTTTTACAGGAAAAGTAGATTTATGAAGTATCCAGTCTCAAGGACAAGCAGATATTTTATAAAATTCACCACTGTACGTAGTCATGGATGGAAGCAGAATGTAAATGACACTCATACCAATGGCAGAAGGGAGCACACAAAAGGCTCTCTATGTATGAATATATCTTTATGTATATAGATATATGTATTAGGTAAAGTTTTTTTGTATTACAATATCCTGGTAGACAGCTATGCCTGTCAGGCTTTCTGAAGAGAACCAAGCAAGAATGAATACAGTGCGTATATTCTACCCATAGGGTTTGGCAACGGCTGTAACCAATACAATATCCTTCCCTACAAAGGTATTCTGTGACATCTCATGTAACAAAATACCTCTATGCAGGCTTTAATAAAGAACAATAACAATCCACGCCTCAAATGCCTATTGACTTTAACATATGCTTTTCACAATCAATATGTCAGGTCTACTGCACTTTTCATAAAAAAAGATAAGACCTATGGCATCTAAAATATTTTTTTCTAGTGAACAAATCAGGACTCATGAAGTTATCATTCGATTAGCACCATCACCCACTCAGTCTTCTTGTGTTGAACTTATGCTTTCCCTCAAGGCAACTATTAGTCATACAATTACAAAAGTTAAGAAATTTACAAATGGCAAAGCAAATTAATATCTCTCCTAACAGGCCTTAAAAAAGGGCTTCTGACAGTGCAAATCTTTCTATACCCACGGTTAATCAGATGAGGTAATCAGTACCAAAACCCTTGCCCACTACGGCAATCTGTGAGATTTCAGGATACAAAATACCTATCTGTAAACATTAATGTATAGAAATAACAATCCACCCTTAAATGCCTATTGACTTTAACATATGCTTTTTATGATCAGTATGCCAAGCCTACCTATGGCCTTCATCATAATTTCTCATTATAAACAATCAGACCTATACCCTTTATCACTGGCTTATCACCACAAACAACTCAGACCTACTGTGTTTGTGATAAGCTTTTCAATAAGGCAACCATCAGGTATACCTTAATGCAATTACAAATATGTTCAATTGTACAGTTGGCAAAACAATTCAAAATCACTACCGATAGGGATTACCATAGTGCAAATATTCTATCCTCATGGTTTGTTTGGATGGGTCACAAACACAAAACCTTTTGCTTACTATGGAAATCTACTAGATTCTGTGTAACAAAATACCTTCCTGCGGGCTGTAGCACAGAGCAATAACAACCCACGCTAAAAGCCTATTTCCTTTAACACATGCCTTTCACAATAAGTAAGTAAGGCCTACTTGCTTTGTCAAAACATTTCATAATAAACAGATCGGCCCTATGTAGTCTGTCATGACTTTTCCCAATGAACTGATTAGGCCTAAACCCTTTGCCATTTGCTTTACACCTTAACTAATAGGCAACCATCATGCACACCGTTATACAATTACAAACATTTAAATAAAAGCAGTTTGCAAAAAGATATATAACCCCTCTCAAAAGGGCCTATCAAGATTCATCAGAGTGAAAGCTCCTTTAGAGTATGTGGCTAATGCCAAAACCCTTGCATACTATGGTAATCTGTGAGATTGTATTAACAACATACCTTTCTGTAGCCTGTAACACAATGTGATAACAAACAACTGTTAAAGGTTTACTGGCTTTAACAAATGATTTTCACAATAAATAAGCTAAACTGACTACCTTTGTTATAAACCTTCATAATAAGCCGACTGGAAGTATGGCATTGGACATAATGTTTACCAGCATACCAATCAGGCCTATAGCTTGTCGCCATATTACACTCAGGTCTACTGTTTTGAATATTAGCTTTTCCACAAGGCAACTATCACACACACAATCTTAAAATTAGAAATGTATACAAAATTATAGTTGGCTAAGGAAAATGAAATTGCTCCGAAGAGTGCCTAGCAATGGTTCCCACAAAGCAAATCTTCTGTTTGTTACAGGGGCTAAGCAACACCAAAGCTAACTGACTGACTACAGTAATCTGTGAGATTCCATGTAACAAAATAACTATCTGTAGTCTGTAATATAGAACAAAAACACCCTTAAATGTCTGCTGACTTTAGAATATGCTTTTTATAATACGAATGTCAGACCTACTCCATTTATTGTAATATTTCATAATAAATAGATGAGGCCTAAAGCCATGATCATTGACTTGCCATCATATCCAACTCAGTCCTGCTGTACTGCCTATAAGCTTTGCCGTTAGCCAAAAAGTGCAATACATGCAGTCTTTTTAGTAGAAGCACACAAATTTGGCCCAATCAATCCCTGTACTCAGAGGAACCAACATGTGGGTTCAGCCTAAGCTCTCTTAGTAGTACTCTGAAAGCTCTTTTTAGTTGATCGCATAAGGTCTTCGGACAATATAGCTGCACTACCAAGCAAGATCCAATAATTCATGTAGATTAGTGTAGCCCTCCGCATTCAATATTGCTCTCAAACACACAACTGCACACTGAAATCTAAAGTTAAATATTGAAAGGGTGTCCTGGGACTGGAAAACAGCAATACAATTCTCATATCTGTCCCATCTCTACTCCTGCCAGAGAAAAACTAACTCAGTAAATGATATACCTAACTAAGACACTTTAACAGCATTACATTGCCCCATGTGCCCTCCAAAAGGTCAAGGAAGCCATACTGCTGCTCGTGCAGGAAGCTGGATAAACAGGATAATCAAAGGTGCTAAAGGAGAAGCGCTTTTTTCATGAAAGCGCACAACTTCTGCCCTATCAAAGCATGTACTCCTGTACATCAACATGTGGGCGTAGCCAAAGCGTCTCTCTGTTGTACTCTCTGTTGACACAGCAGATTAAAGCATGCTGTGTCAAAACATACAGGGCCATATTATCAAGAACGGCGCAAACATTATTGCCGCTTTAGCGGCAGGAAACTGCCGCTAAAGCGGCGATAGGGGGCTTGATAATATGCCCTATAGAATTCCAATGGAAGCCCAGGTTTGATGTCCTTGACACCAGAACCTGGGCTTCTATTGGAATTCTCTAGGGCATATTATCAAGCCCCTTATCGCCACTTTAGCGGCAGTTTCCTGCCGCTAAAGCGGCGATAATGTTTTCGCCGTTCTTGATAATATGGCCCACAGAGTTTCTATGTTTCTTGTAATGACCTATAAAGAGGGGAAAGCTAAAAATGCTGTAATAAATATCTCCTTTCTGCTTTTCATTTTAGAAAAAAGTATCAGAAGGAAACTGTAGTTCTATTTATCATTCTTCAAAATACTGCTGCAAGTATGCTCTGTAGCCAGCCTTGGATCCTGGCTGCTGGCAGCAGGCATTGTGATGTCAGACCTCAACTGTAACAAGTTGTTACAGCTGAGCGGCTACGTCATTTCTTCATTACATGTGCCTAGAAACATCACAAGCCACCTGCGATAAGGAAATTAAATACATGCTTTTAAATAGAGATTGAAGGCCCCCATGAATTTTACTGGTACAAAAGATAGGAGACACTTGATGCTCTCTTGCAAATTACAATTCAAATCCAAATTCAGAATAAGATAACTTTGTGCATTTTTCCTCCTGCCAGTAGATTGGATTTAGCAGTCTGGGTCCAGTGCAATGAAAGTAAGAACTATTCAGCTCCACTGACTTTAGTCTGATTCCTTGTGTTTTTTCAAGGGAACGAAACTAAGACTCCTGAAATAAATCCCATTCAGAATGCAAAATTACAGACTGAAGTTATGTGTAGCTAGGAATCAGCCCCTTGATCTAAAAAGGATAGTAGCTCATCACACAAAAATGGCTTAAATTGAGAAGACTGACATTCCAAGAGTAATATGTAGGACAGCCCAGATGGCAGGAAATGAGAAGGACAATGTTAACTGTGTGTGAGAGAATTTCCTAAAATGTATTAGTTTATGAACCCCTTTCTCCAAATTTGAATACAGGGATTTCAAGGAGATTTCAGAGTGACATCAAAATCAATTCCAAATGTAGTACAACAACTGCCAGCTATGGACCACACATTTGTATAACTGTGAGAAAGTTAATTATTAGTTGAGGCTGATGACAGTCTACGTCAAGTAATAAGGCCACTATTCTTAAAGGTTGCAGTAACTTAAACCTGAGATCAACCCCTGGTGGCTATGGCACAGAGCAGACAGGCTTAATCCAAGAAAACGTATAAACCATTTAGAAGTAACAAAGCAATTAAACACTCAGGGCTTATTTACAAGCCTCTTGCGCCACTTTTGCGTCATTTTTAACATGGGAAAAGTGACGCAAAAGTGGCGCAAGGAGCTTGTAAATCAGCCCCTCAGAAACACTACACACTAAAAATCCCACTCTAATTTATAAAAAATAAAGAACAATGTAATGAACAAAATTACACCAAAATGACAAAAATCCCATAACAGGGATCAGAGAAATTATTTTTTAATAGTTTAATTAAAGGTAGTGCCAAAAAGCGTTAAGTGCCAACCATGGTCATTTGGTTGCATTTCTCCATGACCTAGGCCCAATTTAAGATGTTCATGATGGAGCTTGGGTGAGATACAGAAAATTAGGGCCCGATTTAGATCTCAGCAGACAGGTTACTCCGTTGCAATAGTGACGAATATCCCATCCGCCGAAATATAAATCCCATAGGATATAATGGGATTTATATTTCGGTGGACGGGATATCCATCACCGTTATGACGGAGTAGCCCGTCCGCCGAGATCTAAATCAGGCACTTAGTCTATGAAAGGAAGCAAAAAAATCCTCAGTTGGGTAATGCAGCAGGCTATGGCTGACAAGATCTCCACAAAGCCAGAAAGCCTCTAAACCCTGTGAAACCATTGCCTTTTGATGGGAAAGCTCAAAGCAGGAGAAGTTCAGGATTAGTGACCAAGGAAGGTCCCTCCCTGGCCAGAAACGTTTGATGCTTTTGCCCAGTGAAGAGTTCTATTTTTGGACTTAGGCACTTTTTTGGAGCTCAGATTCCTCCAGCAGGGCAAGGCGGCAAGCCATAGCCAAATAGGCCTCATGAGGCAAGATACCCTCTCTGCAATGCCCAATTGAAATGTATTTGGTGCTGCAGGAAGGGTCAGAGAAGGAGCGACCTCAATCTTTGGCCCAACAGCCAAGCACCTTCATTGGATTGACATAGCAGGCTTGTTGCAGTCCTGCGGAGGTCTTTGGAGCCAAAACGTTTCTAAAAAGTCCCTGGTTTTTCAGGATGTTAGGAGAAACACACATTGACAAGGGTCCACAGAACTCAGGAATAGCAACTGGGGTCAAGACTGACTCCAGCAGAAGCCACCAGCAAGGTCCTGGGCAGATCCAGTTGGAATTGGTCAGCTGGGCTCTTCAAGAAAAGGGGCTTCTTGAAGCCTTTTGTAGCCCTGTAACTTAACAGGAGGTCAGCCAACTGACCCTTGGAG
The DNA here is from genome assembly GCA_963921515.1 of Calotriton arnoldi. Taxonomy (NCBI): domain Eukaryota; kingdom Metazoa; phylum Chordata; class Amphibia; order Caudata; family Salamandridae; genus Calotriton; species Calotriton arnoldi. The sequence continues at coordinate 307,350 of CAWUFW010013370.1, forward strand.
TCCACTTGTTTGTCCTGGATACAAGTGGGAGAAGGTCCAGCCATTTATGTCATTCATGGTTCTCTACTCCAGGTGCAGTCCTTCCTCTGTCTTCCACAGGTTTATTAATTTTTCTAAAAGCTACCCAGGGATGCCACATTTATGCCTCACACTAGCTTGTGGGTAGGAGAGACTTCTGGCCCGTCCCTGACCAATAGGGAAAAGTTCCCTGGGGTAACACTATCCACTTCTATGGCAGAACCCTTCTCCCACTGTGCAGATCCTCTGTGCCCACTCAAAGGGTGTATACATACCCTGGTTCTGAGGGACACAGGGTCACCCCATTTCTACTACGCACTCAAGGGGTGTGGCCAGGGAAACAAGCAACCTCTCCTCTGTGGTCACTTCAAATCAGGTCTGGAGGCAGTCTCGGTTGAAGTGATCCCTACCTGACTTGGGGAGCAAAGAAAGACTGTGCCCAGGTGTTACCCATCATTTGCCTGTGACATAGTAGGCTTCCTTAAGGTCAATCAAGTTCCTGGGCACTGCCCAGGGGGTTAGTCTGGCAGACAAACAGAGACACTTCCCACAAGCAAGGCCTATGTCCTGCTCTGGGAGCTGTTTTCACACCTCATCCAAGTGGCTATTCAGCTGCCAGGTGACAATTAGGGGAACCGGTTGGAACAACGCAGGCTCAGCCACACGTGTCTCAACAACGCAGGTGCAACCACGCTTGCCTTAACCACGCATATGCCTTAACCATGCATATTTGTCGATAAGGCAGTGTGCAGTCTAGCTGATGGAATGGGTGGGCTTAAGAAGGAAGAGGAAGGATCGGGAGGAACGCGGTGAGGTAAGTGGGGCTGGGCTTTTAAGGGTTGCGGTAGTTTTCAGGGCCAGGAGTCAAGTTGCTTTCAGGGCTGGGGGCGGTCGAGGGTGTTTTTTTGGGCTCGAGCGGTCTTGGTAGTTTTTACGGCTCGGGGGGGTCGGGTAGTATATAGGCTCAGGATGGGGTCAATGTAGTTATTAGGGCTGGGGTTCAGGGTAGTTTTTAGGGCTCGGGGGAGGTTGGGGTACTTTTTCGGGCTCAGAGAAAGGGTCTGGGTAGTTTTTAGGGTTTAGAGGGATGTTCAGAGTAGTTTTTAGGGCTTGGGGAGGGGGCTGTTTTTCAGGAGGGTTGGGGGTAGTTTTAGGTCTCAGGGCGGGGGCTTGGGGCAGTTTTAGGCCTCAGGGCGGGAGCAGGGATTGGGATACCTTTTAGGGCTCGGGAAGACAGGGAAATTTTGAGTGCTTGGGAGTAAGGGGTTGTTTTTCGGGAGTAAGGGTGTAGTTTTAGGACTCATGGGGGGAAGCGGTTGCGGGGGATACACTTACCTGATAAGTCTTAGCCACGCATATGTCTTTGCCATACCTGCCTTAACAATGCATATTTCATTGTAAAGGCATGCATGGTAAAGGCATATGCATGGTTAAGACCTCGTGGAACCCGCATGCATGGTAATCACATGCATGGTTCTGTCACACAATTGACAATTGGCGCTCCTCCAAATGGAGATCCAGAGACATTAGGCAGTGAAAATGTAACTTCTAAAAGAATCTTTGCCTTAATAGTTGTTATAACATCAATTTTACCTTTAAATTGGATTTGGAATAACTATTAAAGACTCTTTGAATTACATTTCTATCTGTTTTCCAACCAAAACTAGCATTATTAAACATAATAATGTAACCCATTGTTTTCCCGCAGAACAGCTAGCAGTATTACAGTGAAAACAGCTTTTGAAGTTTTTTCACTTTAAGTGCATATTGAACATTAAACTTTTATATCTCCTGTCTTCAAATACTATGCACCCTACTTTACAGGCAGTAAGGCCTACTTAGGGGTGGCTTTTTAAAAAAAAGCTTTATTTATCTAATTAATCATAGATCCATGATACAAAAACAACATACGATAATTCTGGAGCAATAAATAGTAATATACAATAGTATTTCATAATAGATACATAAAAAAAATGGTTTGTTATCATAAAATGCAAAGTTCTAGGGTAAAAAGTTACAAACAAGTCCCATTTTCCATATCTTAGCTAAGTTATTCAGATACTCCTAAAAGCTATAATGGTCTTTACAAGAGGGATATCCACAGTTAGTTCTTCATTTTCACGGGTTAGTTTATATAAATCTATTACTCCCCACCTTCCCCTCTATTCTTGTGCTGTTTTCTCTTCGCCCCATATTTGTATACATTTGTGGGCAGTCCCTACTCTAAGAGAATAACTTCTTCCTTTTCTTTGGTCTGTCTCATTTTAACTACCCATTGTTGGAACGTCCGGGGGTCCGGTAATCTCCATTTTTGTAAAATCAGGGACTTGGCTACCAAGGAAGCAATGAAAATAAGTTGCTTCTGTCAGACTGATAGATTTAAATTGGTCCCCAATAGGATAGCCAAAGGATGGGGGATTAAGTCTATGGTAAGTTTCCAATTAATCCACTGAATAATCCTGGTCCAGTACTCTGTCAACTTTGGACAATAAAAACAGAGCATGGGACCAGTCCCATTTTGGATAGTTGAACTTAAAGCACTTGGATGAATCTGATGGGATATTTGTTTTGAGTTTGTCGGGGGTATAGTATAGCTGCTATTTGGAAAAAAAGGCCATACGTTTAAAATTCGCCCCGCGTATGGATTTATTAGACCATATATTATAATCTTTCCATAGTGCTGCATCTATCTGACATCCCGTAGTCTCTTGTTTTTTTAAAAGAGTATTGGGAACTATTTGTTCATAAATTTGTTGCAGCAGTATGCAATACCAGTTCCCTAACCCCGTCAGTTATTTTACATAAATGCATAACTAATAGCCTCGGGGATTGGGCTGTCCGGAAGTTGTAATTTTCTTATCAGATTGGAGGTCTGTAGATATGAAAATGCTAGGGACGAAAATACTTCCTATCTACCCCCTTTAACTTGTTCCCAGGACTTCAGTTTCCCCTGATCCACAAAATCCCTTATATGATAGATTCCTAGCCCTTCCCAGTTGCTTAACATCTGCCGATCTATCGATGACCCTAGATCCCTACAATGTCTTATCTTCATATCTGGATTGATAGATGTAAACCTAAATTCATTCTTTATTTGAGTAAACCTATCTAGGATTATACATGAGTCTTATATCTATTATGCGTGGGTAATCTAGGAATCTTGATGGAGGGTTTTAACTGAATATTAGTTTCTAATAGCATTGTATGAAGATAAAAATTAAACCCAAAATCATGCGGCGAAGCCATGCGCCCACACCAGTCCATAAAAGCAGCCTGAAAATATTGTTTAATATGGGGCAGCCCTAGCCCACCTTCTTCCGTACTCAACTGTAATGTTTTTAGTTGGGTACGTGTTTTTTTCCCTAGACAAATAAACATATGTAACTTTTGCTTTATTTAAAAAAAAAAATAGCTTTGAGGAACTTTGATGAGAACATTTGAAAAAACAAAAACGAATGACGGAAGTATCTTAATTTTTATCAAGACGATGCTCCCAATTATGGAAAGGGGTAGCGTAGGGTAGAAACATAATTAAGTGAAAAAAGTTGTGAAAAATCATGAGAAACCCATATGCCTAAATAAGGAATTGGATTAGCCTTTGCAATCTGTATCCGAAGTTCCGTAGGTAAAACCTGATCCGGACAGCTGAATAGTAAAATCTCTGATTTATTATTATTGATCTTATATCCTCCTAGATCCGAAGAAGTTCTAATTAATTCAAAGGTTCATTTAATATTTACAATATCTGCTTCCAGATAAAGAATTAGGTCATCGGCAAATTACCTAAGTTTAGGCACCCCTACTATTGGTGGTATAATTAAGGGGTTCTGGCGTATCAGGGAAGCAAGTGGCTCTATGAATAGAGAAAATGTGACATGGGACATTAGACACCCCTGTCGAGTCCCTCTCAAGATCTTTACTGTCCCTGCAAAATGTGCATTAATTATGATTTTTGCCTCTGCTCTTTCATATATTTTCTGTAGCATATCAATAAAACCAGAAGGAAACTTAAACTCCAGTGAAATGGCAAATAAAATGCTCCAATTTACCCAGTTGAAGGCTTTTTCTGCGTCAATCGTAAGGATTGCAGCTTTAACATCATTATGTGAGAAAAAATCAATCCCCTGAACTAAGAAATTTGTATTATTCGCGAGGAGCCTCCCCAGCAGAAAGCCGAATTGGTCCTCATGTACCAGCTTTTGCTCTATTGGGGTAATTCTACTTGCCATTATTTTAGTAAAATGTTTATAATCATTTTTTAATAATCTAATAGGGCGATATGACCCAGGATTATCAGGTGTCTTACCCATTTTTTTAAAACTAACTATGACTGCTTCAGAAAATGTTTTCGGTATCTGACAGCCTTCCAAAATTGCATCAAATAAGGGTACCAATATATTAATTATTTGTGCCATAAAAATGTTATAAATTTTGATAGGTAAACCATCATTACTACAGGCTTTTCCGCCAGGCGTATTTTTAATGGCTTCCTTGACCTCAATTTCAGAAATTGGCTCCATAACCTGGGCTTTTTGGAAACAGTTTAGTGTGGGCAGATACATTGTACTGAGGAATTTATTAACCCCTTCTGCCAATGTCAATATGGGGACAGAGTACAATTTATTATAATGTGATAGGAAGACCTTATCTATTTCTGCTATTTGATGTACATCTTTACCTTTCTCCTCATCAAGATTAGATTTAATAGCAGCATTATGTTATTTTTTTTACAGACCACGCCAAGAATTTGCCTGTGTGCTCACTCTCCTCATACCATTCTTGTACGCATGTTTTTTGGTTTACTATTCCCTGATGTTCGTAGAGATCTCGAATGTTCTGTCTGGCCTTTTTTAAGCTAGATGCTGTTGACTCGGTTTGAACCATGGAGTGAAGTTTGCGTGCTTGGTCTAAATCTCCTTGTAGTTTTCTAGCCCTTTCCTTTCTCTCTTTGATAATACTCGCCTCACACGTAATAGCCTCTCCTCTTATGAAGGTCTTGCAGGATTCCCATACTGAAAAGGGCAGTGCTGTCCCCAAGTTTCTATGGGAAAAATCTGTAAGTAATTTTTGCATTTTTTTTATCCAGCCATTATCAGTCAACAAAGTTTTATCCAACATCCACCTTGGTCTCTCCCCTGGGCTACCTTTTATTCTAATCTCGCTCACCGAATGGTCCGAAAATGGATTAGGAGTAATTAAGGACTTCCCTTTTCGCAGTGGTGTGGGATTAAAAAAATCAATTCTAGATGCTGAGTTATGTCTATTTGAAAAGCAAGTGAAGTCGCATAACGGAATGCTGAATCATCCATGGATCAACTAATTCAAAATCTCTAATCATTTTCCTCAGATATCTAACAGTTAGTGATTTGTTTTGGGACTTGTTTCTATGAGAGGAGTCTAATTCTAGGTTCTGGATACAATTAAAATCTCCCCCTATAATTATAAGTCCATGTAATGGAGTTAGTAGATTAACCAATTTTTCTAAAGTTGATGTCTCATCTTCTATGGGCCATATAGCTAACTACATGAAGAGTCTGTTTCCCGATCTTGAGATTTGATATCACCCATCTAGCTAGTGGGTCACTCATAGACTGGAGGGGCTTCCCCTGAATAGTAACAGGTAAGTAATATTGCTACCCCCCTAACTGCTGCATCGGCTGAAGCCCAAAAAGCCTGCTTTATAAACTTCGGCCATTTACGCAGATGCCTATTTTGAGTTTCCTGTAGTAGAATCACTGGTGGTTGGCTTGTCATTAGCTACTGGAGTGTTGCCCTCAGTTTGGTTTGATTATTACTCCCATTAATATTACATGACGCTATCTGATTCTCAACCATTAGCAATGACCATCTCCTTCTGGCTTTCCACAATCTGGCCACTGCCACCCCCTTTACTATTTTTCACACCAACTCCATTATTAATTGGACTGGTGACTGCCCTGCTTTACGATCTTTAGGAATACCAGCAAACCTTAGATTAGTATGTCGAGCATGGTTTTCAACATAATCCAATGTCAGTTCTTCAAGCTCTGTTTGCAGTTTAGTCAAATTGCTTTCTTGATCATTACTATTTAATTCTAAAGAGGATACCTTCTGTTCTACCTGTGTCAAACGAGTCCAGAGTTGATAAAAGTTCTCATTGAGCTGACTCAGTTGCTTGCTGGTTTTGCGATGTGCGGATTCTTGGGAAAGTTTCTTTTCATGAAGTTCACATAGTATCTGATTTAATGTTGTCTCAACAGTGAAAGTTGGTACCGTATATACTAATGTTTCCACTTCTTCCTCTATGATTTCCAATGGAATCTTATCGCATAATGATACTCTTTCACTCGCAAATGCAATGTCTACACCGCCATCAAATCCCAATTGAGTTCTGGCTGGCTCTGGTGGATTGATCTTTTGTATCCCCTTAGCCCCTCCCAAGGAAAAGAGAGGATACTCCGGTTTTCCAGATTCCTAAGGAGTCTCTTCTGGACACACCTCCGCTGAATCTATAGGCAATCTATAGTAGGATCCACTCCCATCTTGGTTACACCCTTATCTGCGTTCTGTATTGTTGGATCCATCCTGTTTTTTCTAGCCCGTGTGGATTTATATCCCACTCTATCTGGAGAGGGGGATGGAGTTGAATGGTTGGAAGAGCGAGATTCGTTCTCTTCACTTTGATTTTGTGGGTGGGGTTTCTTCCTTGTGACATGTTTTTTTGCTTCTGATGTATCCCTAGATATACACTTCATTGGGGTTTTGCTTTGTAGCTTAGGCTATTATCAATGTTTTATGTGATTTTTAGCAGGGTGATGCCGGAGTTATCACACGATGACCACAAGCCGCATCAGCAGTAGGCAGACCGCTCTCACGATCGCGCTGCTTTCCTCCTCTCCCCCAAGCTACTTCATAAACCCCATTTCCTGCCCTTCTGACTGTTGTAATTGTCTGGCCCACCTTAATAACAAATCTATATCAATCGGTGCTTGGCTAGAGTAGTTCTTATATGCAAATGCCTAGTCCTTTAGTCCTCCAGGATCCAGTCTCTTCCCTTCAAAGATCCTTTCCAATATTTGATGCCAGAATTACCTTGGTCCCATTAGTCTGGCTGCCCACGTTCCAACCTCAGGTATATATATTCGGGCGTGAAAAAGAGACAAAAATCTCAGGAGACCCCCCCGAAGAAGAAACAAACTCAACGGCAGATCCTCTGAGCTGGCATGCTTCTTATTTTCTTGCCTTCTCAGATGTCTTGTAATGAAGGTCTCGCAGTAACAGCTCCGACCAAATCAGATAAGGGGAGGCCAAAAGCCAAACGGCCACTATAAGCCCCCCCTAATCCCTACCAACAGTTCGGACCCTTTCTATTTACCTCCTGCTTCCAGCGTCCTGTCATGTAGTTCCTATAAACCTATATAGGATCTGCGCATTTAAACAACATAGACGGTGGGATTGGTGCCCATACTGATTCCAGAGACCCCTACCAGGTATGAATGCCTGTACACCAGGTAGCTCACAGTGCCACTAGAAACCCCTCTTACCAAGGAGAGAATAGTTCTTGGCAACTATTGAACATGACAACTCTGTCCCATCAGGGATCGTGAAAACAGTACAGTACTTTTTGCTCAGTCACTCATGCTCACTTTGTCTCAGAGAGATACACAGAATAAACGGTGGGGGCGTTTTTCAATAAGCATTTATTGAACCAGCGTTATTCTAGTGTAAAATAGGTGTGCTGAAACAACCATAAGACAGAAACAGATATAAATGATTATAAGCACCAACAGAGTAAAAGGATGGTAGATTTCTACCATAGTGCTAAATCGATGAATACAGGCAGGTATAAAAATACATGACAATAAAATTCGTACTCCTACGATGCAACCCTAACTAAATGTCACTAAGTGTACCTAGCATGTATGTAGGTGTAGAGCCAATAATCCCTCTAGGATAGAGTCAACCCCAGTACCTGATGTGAGAGACTGTGGGACCCTGTCTTGGTCTCGAGATGGACACCCCGCGAGGGCTGTCTGACCACTGCGAGCTGGAGTGTCTGTGTGCAGGAACCTCAGCATCTTACGTCAGTGTGTCAGCATGGATGTCCTTTTTCTCCTCTCCCTGCCTCAGCAAAGATATGGTGTTTATATACCCAAAGTGGTACCCTCAGGGGATCTACCTTGCTGTGTCATGTCGGACTCAGGATGACAGAAGGAATGACCCTTATACATTGTTATTATGCAGGAGATGGTAGTCCTGCTGAGTTTCCAAGAATCCTCATGCATAATGAATGAGGCTAGTTTTCAGGGAAAACCCTACGTCCTGCTAGCAGTACCGTAACTAGATAGAAGGTCAGTCCCAAGAACCGTTATGTAGTGTAATGGTAGGGGAGACTATAGGTGAAAGGTTAGGTTGCTACCTGAGCCTATATTGGGGTACCTATATGAAACATAACAGTCCATGCGTTAGTTTCTGCTTTCGTTGTTCGTTGGCCAAAGCAGGATTACAGGTCCGCTATCTCCAACATGAAGAACACAGTAGTGACTGCGGCCCCGCTCGCCTGTGTCTGCGCCTGGGCTTCCAGCGTCCAAGCGTTGGTTTCTGCCCTCGTTGTTCGTGAGTGAAAACAGGGTTACACCTCCTGCTATCTCCGAAAACGGAGAACAATGACTGCGGCCCTCCAGCGGGCTCCTATCCACAGGTGTCCTATCGGTACAGTTAAAGTGCGGTTACACGCATCCTAATCTCCCGACACTGCCATCCACATTGCGATCCACTCCTTGGCTATCTGCTCCTCCTCCGGAAGACGGCTCAGCCATGGAGCATGACAGGAGCTTTTGAAGTTTTTTCACTGTAAGGGCATATTGAACATTGAACTTTTACATCTCCTGTCTTTAAATGCTCTGTACCCTACTTTACAGGCAGTAGGGCCTACTTAGGGGTGACATCAATATTTAAAAAGAAGGTCTAGGCCTGCCAAAAGGGGTTATTTTGAGAAGTCCAATTTGCAGTTTAAAACTGCAACAGCCAGACTACAATAATAGGCCTGCAGTCATGTTAGCATTGTCACTATAGCCAGTGGCACAAAGGTATCTCTATTCACTGGTGAATTACTACTATCTCCCCATAACAATTTGCATAGGAGCCTTCTATGTGTTCTTTTGATTGAAAAAATACACTTTTAATTTGTTTATACATTTCATCCCAATTCTGTGAAATTGGGTTTAGGCAGAGCTGTAGAGGGCACCAAGCGCGTTCTCGGTGGTCTGGAAGCATGGGGGGCCGGTTTTTGATCCATGGGGGATGGTTTCTGTTACTGGGGGCCGGTTTTCCAGCAGTGCTGCAATATTGGCCCATGTAACAAAAGCGGCAGCGGTGCTTGACACTAGCACCCTGTGGGCCGGAGATTCTCAGTAGCACCCCTCCCTGAGGGCTGTCAAGCGGAAATGCCAGGGCTGATTTCTGTTCACAGTCAAGCCGTGGTTGTTGGTTGAGTGGGTGTGAGCTCTTCTCAAGCAGCAGCCACAATCCTTGTCAGGGCAAACCACAAAAAGTCACTAAATTAACCTGTGCTCAACCTTGGTGATCAGGAGAGACCAGCAGGACTCAGGCAGGTCCAACTGCAGGGTCAGGGTGTCCAGTGCAGCTTAGCTTGGCAGTTGCAAGGAGGCCTCTAGAACTTGTTGTGTGCCTGTAACTGACCCTTGGAGTCACTCAGCCTGGGATGAAGGTAGCAGGTCCAGTCTTCCTTCTCAACAAGCAGGGCAGGCCTCTAGCAGCAGGGCAGCAGTGCCTCCTTCTCATGTAGTATCCACAGCTGCAGGAGTGTATTGAAGAGTGGGTTGGAGGGTCTCCTTTGTATATCTGGTGCCCACTTTGGAGTGGGAGACACTTCTGGAGTTTTCCCCCTACAGAGGTGTCTGGAACTTCCTGCATTCCCTGCCCTGGTCCCAGTCTGTCTGGGTGCACAATAGGCTAGTGTGAAGTACTTTGTGTGTGAGCTGAGCCAGTGCCTTTGAAATGCAAGTGTGGTAGGTGACAGCTCCACCCCCCACCAACCTGCCAGAGATGGCCCATCCTGTCAACACTAGGGGTGTGAGGAACTCGCAGAGTTTTACTCAACGGAATTCCATGGAGTTACATAAAAACTCAGTGAGAGTCTGTGCAGTTCCACCTATCCCTACAGTGCAGGTGGGACTGCTGGCTCTGCGTCGAGAAGGGATGTCACTGGAGTTATTAGGTCTAATAAAAACTGTTCATATGGAGCCTGGGATCCTCCTGTCCTGCTGCAGAGTGAGGAGAAAGCAAGTCCGACATGATGTGACGAGTGCTCGCAACACTCCTCTCGCCGCTGACAGGCAGCCTTAGGATGCTTCAGAGTGTATTACTTACCACAGAACAAACATGTTATAGCAGAGGATCATTGCTGACATAGACTCGACGCGGATGTCAGTTATACTAATAAGTGCATTGGCGCACTCTACAAAAGACACTGCCTCATGGCACTGGACAAATACCATTGGCACACATTGTGCAAACTTCGGAGTTGGCGTAGACTGCAAAAATGAGATGGACTGGAACGCTTGAATCAATCTGACCCTATGATAATGGCAATGGACACATTCAATTCTATTGTTTTTGCACTGCCTGTGCAGTTACAGACAGGGAATAAGCAACTGCTAGCAGTATACCCGCACTTACATATTTCGCGGTTTAATAGTATTTAATAATATTTATGTCCTAGTCGAGCATCATATCATCCACCGAGAAACAATCCCACAATCTTGCTCTTTCTGCTTGATCATCTTTGACTCATAACAGATTAAGGCCGCAGTTATTTTGGATTATGCTTACCTTTATCTGTTCACATTTCCACCCACAATGCATGAGGCCCAAAAGTCAATTGCCAGGGCATAATTTACAGTGACACTGATCTTCCCTTCTGTGCTCTATTTATATGGATTAAGAATAACACTTTTGAGTAATTATTTTCATATTGGATAAACATTAAGCTTTATTGGAGCTCTTTTCCTAGCATGAAATAGATCGAGCCACACTCAGGCGAACATAACTGGCAGCAGTGACAGCTTTATCAGGAACCCCAAACAAACTCAAACATTATGGAAAAGGTTTTTCTCATATCATTTGTACTCATCACCAACTCTAAAGTTCGCAGCCTGAAAGGCTCAAGAAAAGAGAAACTCCCACGCCAGATGCTCCATCAAGATTTTGCATGTAACCGTTTCCGCTTTAATAAAACTGTTTAAAAAAATTGCAAAGACAACCACTGGTGCCATTCATTTTCTGATTACAAGCTATCAAAATGGGGGTGCGGAAGTTACCGTATCATGCAAATACCATTATCCCACAAATCGGAATTTCAATCCATACCCGAACTCCTCTTTGCACAAGGCTTATAATTTAATCCCTAGCTTATAATCAAGGCCTAAAATGGGGAAAAGATGCCATACGTGCAAAGTTACTGCCATGAACTATCATCTACGTATAATGACATTGCCTTAATCTTTTCTCATTTGTAGGGATCAATACACCCCACAAATACAGGAACTGCAAACTTCGCTCTTTACATTAAAACTAAAAGGACATGGTCAAAATGGTAGTCCAGCGGCTTACCTGGACCCCGCAGCGCAGTCAAGGGTCTCAAAAGCCATCTCCTCAATCATTCCCTTTGTCCCCAGAGTAAGCCCTCTTTCCCCCGGGCCTCGGATCACAAGCAACAATGGCTGGGACCCCCCACACATGTCCTGCCAGTGACAGTCTCCCTGTAGGCCAGCCCTTTGGGATGCCTAGCTTTTGCTTCCCTTCTTGGCATTATTGTAGAGGTACCCAGAACCACAATACTGACAACCCTCCGTCCATACACCTACCCAACAGCAAAGCAACTTCAGAGAGAAAGAGAAACCTCACTGGCCAATAAGGATGGGCAGGAAAATGTATTTGAAATGTTAAGTCACAACAAGGGAACATTTGAGTTTAGTCAGTACCGTATATACGATTGTGCATGCTGGTGTTATATTACTCAACCGCATGTTTGTAAACACACGTGCACTTCCAAGATAATATTGGGCCGTTCCAGTCTATTCATTTTACTTTGCTGGTTATGTCCATGAGGACGCGCGGACCCAGTCCTTGCATTTTGTACGCACACATGCACTCTTCAGGCGGCATCGATCTAGTTGTTGAGTTAGGGCTGGGCGGTAAACTCCACCACGTGGTAGTTGGCGAAGGAGGAGTGGAGTTTTCTGCCGACCCCTAGCCAACACCAGACCCTTTATTGTGGCACTGTCTCGGAGGAAGACACAAGACCAGCTGCCAAGTACACAAACTGAAATATTTATTTGCATTGGAAAGTTGGAGCTTTTCAAAATGTGGTTTTATTTCTAAAAGATTTCTTATTAGCGTTTGATGCGTGTTCTCTTTTTGCCATGCATATAATTGCTTCAATTAAAGCGGCCAATTGACCATACTAGACTCTCTTCACCCTACCACAGATCAAGCTAAGGATGCCCACTTCATTATGAGCCTCCCATTTCAAAATCAGTCACATGTTCAGACCATTTTAATATTTTTATTATTACATTTTGCTTTTTTTGTATATACACTTTATTAAGTTTCTATGATTTAATTTTGTAAGCTGCCGCGTACCTCCAGGGGTCCACGAATCACAGGTTAAGAAACTCTGATCTAGAGCTATGTAAGACATGTGAAAGTGACACATTTCATACGCAAAGCTAATATTTTATAGATGCACTCTGTCAACAACACATACCGAAGAGCTTGGGGTTCATATCAGTTGTCAAACCTTTCATTATCCTTGGAACAACCAATTCCAGAGGCGCCACTGGAAACTCGGGCACGCCGCAAATATGGCGGTTGTGCCGGTCCCCGGGACACTTCTCCTGCCGGGGTTAGCGGCCGATGACGCGCCCGCGCCCACCCCCGCGGGCGATGATTGGTAGTTGAAGGAGTGCCCCGGAAGCGAAACAAGCACTTCCGGGGCAACGTAGGCAAAACAGGTCCCGGATCCTGCCGGGACCTGTTAGAGCCGGAATTCTTGCTGGACTGCTCCTTTAAAAGGAACGCGGAGCGGCGGCACAGTCTTTTCCTCGCCGCTCCGCTTTGGGGACAACTGCACGCCTCCGTCCACGCGACGGAGGTCATTAATTAACCTCTTATTTGCTTTTCTCATCCCTCTGCAGGATTTTTTGGGCAGCATTTCAAGCACGAGGGGCCAGCAATCAGCAGCAGCTTTTGGCCCTTCTCCCTTCCTCATCATTTGACGGGCACTACACCACAGCTGGGAGCCACGCGGGTTAGAGTGAATGCTCACCTGCCCTACTTGATTGGACTTGTGGGAGTGGCTCTAGCTGTGGGGGTGTTTGCGGTCTGGTGATTTTCGTTGCGAAAGGGAGGTAAGGGGGTTTGTTGGGCAGCACCCGGACCTGATTCTGGGTGGTTGTGACCCCGGGGGTGCATTTTGGGCTAGGGTTAGCAGCCTCCTCAGCGCAGGGGTGGTAATTGTGGCCCGTAACATTGGTTTTGGACATTTTTATGCAGGGGGCATAGAAAGGTTTTTAAGTCTGCATTCCATAGGCGAGTATTTAAGCTCTCTGTCTCACCTGCGGGGATTGCGGGGGTACTTGCAGCCCCGGTTTAAGGCATTGGGCTAGCATTATATACCTTGTGAGACCTCCTTTTGTGTTTTTGAGTTGGGGTATGGCACCCAAGGCAAAGAGGGGTCAGGTCCCAACCAGGATGGAGAAGTGGATGGAGGCAATGACGCGCACGATGACTGAGTTGGGGCAGTCTGTGTTGGAGTTACGAACGAAGGTAGATGGGCAGGAGGAATCTGAAGTTAGGCCTAGGCATCCGGGGGTGGCTCCTAGGGCAGCATTCCCTCCAGTGCCCCGGAGGTCAAAAACCAAGCGTGGGAGCGGGGTGCTGCGGCGCCAGGGTTGCCGAACCCAGGGATCCCAGGGCCCTCAGTCCCAGCAGGGGGACCCAGACCAGAGGAAGGGAATGGGACAGTTCCATTGGGAGTACTCCCGCCGGGTGGCGAGGGGGGCCCCAGTCAGCCAGGCACACCAGGGGGCCCCGGTTTAGAGGGGGCACCGACTCAGCCAGTATCACCCCCTTGTGGGTCTCCGGGGGGTAGTGTGCCTGGTCAACCAGATTTGGTAGCTAGTCTGGCGGCAGTGCTCCCATGGTTAGCCAAAGCGGGGACAGTGATCCCTTCTGCAGGCGGGGGTGTCCTGCTAGCCGAGGGGGATGCAGTGGAAAGGGCCAGGAAATTTGTGGCTCAAGTGGAAGGGGCTAAGCAAGGGGTGCCACAATCAGTTGAGACAGGCCCACCGGCGGCAGTCGTAGGGGTTAACAGCGGGCAAAACAGCGCAGGGAGCGACAAGAATGGCCCTGAGCCCCCCAAAGCTGGCACATCTGCAGGGACTGAGCACACCAAGACGCAAGCCGGCACGACTTCAGGTACGGGGCAATTGTTACTGAGTTTGGGCTTGGGTGAGATGCGCACATCCCGTGAGTGTCTGGGGAGGCACATTTCACAGGAGGTGAAGGAACAAATCTGGAAAGGGGAATATGTAAACATGTTTTCTTTGTTAATTGATAAGGATGAAAAAGAGGAGGCTAAAAAGATGAGGGAATGGGCTCATCCAAGGGATTGGGGCAATTGGCCCACCAGGAAAAAGATTGATGAAACTTTGGTTAATTGGATAAAGGCATTTTCCAACAATCATGCAATAATGATAGAGAGGTTCCCAGGGCTGGGCGTGGAATTGGTGTGCAATCAGAATAGGATCACATGTGCACATGATGAGTACGGGGGTGTGTTGGAAAGAATATAACAAGGAATTTCTGAGGGCGAAGGCCTCTGACCCGGGCTTAACTTGGGATCAAATGGATGTCATCTTGTGGTTAAGGCACATGAAGACCCCGAGCCAAGACACGCCAAGAGGGCAGTCCTTTCGGTCAGGTGCACCCCATAGCGGGGGAGAGGTGGCAAAAAAGGGGCTTGTTGGGATTGCAACAAACGGACCTGCACCAGGCCAGCTGGTTCATGCAAATTCAAGCATGCCTGTTCTTTCTGTGGCCTATCTTCCCACCCAGAATCCAAATGTTTCAAGAAATCAAAAGATAAGGGAGGTAAAAAACAGGAATGAGGGCTTGCTGCTTAGACAAGCACACTCACCCATAAAAACAATGGCGTTGATATCCTGGCTAAATAAATACTGTTGCCCAAACACAGCCCATACTTTGTTAGAAGGTTTCAGGGATGGCTTTAGGACCCCCTCACCTGGCTATAATGGTCTCTTACTGCCGCAATCAGCAATCAGTGAGGGATAACAAGTCTGTGGCAATAGCTAAAGTGTTGAAGGAACTGAGTTTAGGGAGGCTGGCTGGTCCTTTTGATACAATTCCGGTTGATGATTTTGTCTGCTCACCGCTGGGGGTGGTGCCCAAAAAAGACCCGGGCGAGTTCCGCTTGATCCATAACTTGTCTGCTCCCAGGGGTCAGTCATTGAATGATGCTATTGATGGGGCCCTGTGCACTGTGAGATACGCGTCATTGGATCAGGCGATTGCAATCTTGCAGTCGCTTGGCCCGGGCACGTTGTTGGCCAAATCTGACATAGAATCTGCCTTCCGTTTACTACCGGTTCATCCACAAGACTTTCATCTTTTGGGGTTCCAACTAAAAGGGAAGTTCTACATGGACAAGTGCATGCCAATGGGGTGCTCGGTGTCTTGCTCATATTTTGAGAAATTCAGCTCTTTTTTGGAGTGGGGTTTCAAGCAGGTGACTGGGCACCACTGGGTATTGCACTATTTGGATGACTTCCTGTTGTTAGGGGCGCCGAAGTCACAGGAGTGCGGCAGGGCTTTAGAAGGATTTTGCTCACTCATGCGTGAATTTGGGGTCCCCCTGGCGCCAGGAAAGACAGTGGGGCCGGCCACACAAACTGAGTTTCTGGGCATAGAACTGGATTCAGTGGAGGGTGTTTCACGCCTCCCACTGAGCAAGGTAAGAGGTTTCACGCTGGCATTGGAGGATTGCCTGAGCAAAGAAAAGGTCACTTTACATCAATTACAGAAGGCAGTGGGAATGCTTAATTTTGCATTGCGAATCATTCCAATGGCCCGCCTTTTTTCACGCTCCATTGCACAAGCAATGTCTGATCTGAAAGAAAAGCATCACCACACTCGGTTGTCCAGCGAGGTTAAGCAGGAAATGAGGATTTGGATGGCATTCCTGTGTGATTTCAATGGCACGGTAGTGTGGCCCTGCCCTGCTAGGACCAGCACGGACCATGGCCTCATGACAGACGCTGCTGGGAGTGAGGGTTTTGGTGCCATTCTGGGTCCACAATGGGCAGTGCAACGCTGGCCCACTTGGTGGGTTGATGCCGGTGTAACAAGTATCATTTCATTTCTGGAACTATTCCCCATTTTGGTGGCCTTAACTATTTGGCCGCTCCAATTTCGTAATCAATCAGTGGTTTTCTGGTCTGATAACATGGCAGTGGTGGAATGTATTAATCAGCAGTCTGCTAATTGTAAGATGATGCTTCGCTTGTTAAAGGAGATTGTACTGCAATCCATGAGATTAAATGTGATATTTCGGGCCAAACATGTCCCGGGAATACTGAACCACACTGCTGACGCATTGTCTCATTTCAAGATGCAGGTCTTCAGGTCCTATCACCCGGAAGCAGCGGACTGTCCCACGCCTTTTCCAGAACATCTGTGGCAACTTGGTGCCCCAGCCTCTCAGACCTCGTGGCAGCTAGCCTAGCAACCGGACTAGGCAGGGCCTTTACCACCTACTGCAATTTTATAGGGGATGGCTGGGAAGGGGCATGGCACGAGCCAACGTCTGTCATATCATTCGTGAAGGAATTAAGGGATGGGGGTCATTCTGTGGCGTGCGCAAGATGCCACATGGCAGCAATAGCCTTTTTTGCAAAGATGCAGGGGCATAGGGATCCCACGGGCTCTTTTTTAGTACAGAGGGCACTGGAGGGATGACAACGCCTGCAAGGTTCCCAGCCAGACACCTGGCACCCGATTAGCATATAGGTACTGTCAGCCCACATGGAGGCAGTAGGGAAAGTATGTAGCTCCACTGGGGAGGTCCTGCTGTTCAGGTCTGCTTTTTCCCTCGCCTTCTATGGCGCTTTCAGGGTAGGGGAATTGGTGGCGCGTAGCAAGCATGATTGGCAGGGGGGATGCAATTTGCCCATGTTCACCTACAGGGAGGATCTGTATCCTTATCAATTCCCAGGTCCAAGATGGATCAGAACGGAAGGGTAGAGCATGTTATTCTGCACAAAGCCCATGGGAGTGCATGCTGTCCGGTAGGCAACCTAGAGGCTTATCTGGCCTACAGGCCATGGGGTGCAGGAGGGCCATTACTCACACACCAGGAAGGGACCCCCCTCACAAAATTTCAGTTTGGCAGAGTATTGACATAGGCCTAGGGGGCGTCAGGCCTAGATGCATCTAAATTTGGTACCCATTCTTTCAGGATTGGGGCAGCCACTGAGGCCACGGCTCGGGGACTGCAGGGACATGAAGTTCAGAGAATAGGGCGTTGGTCTTCTGACTGTTACAAACGTTATGTGCGTTTACACCTGCTTTAAGTATTAAGGGCTAATGGTTGGTTTCGTTTCGATCTCTTGCAGTTTCCACGTCCTGTGCCGCAGGACGGGAGCTAGCCATCGTCCGACGGTCATCAGAACATCCCCCATTCCAGGTCTCCGCTTAGGGGCCAGGCCAGAAAGAATTTTGAATTGTAGGTCATTCATATGTCAGCAGGTTGAAACAACAATTCTTCACAGGAAATTTCGTGGACAGGGCCTGCCAGGCGGGTTTCAAAGTGGCACTGCATGGACAAGGGGGTTTCTGATTGTCCCAACTTCGTAATGGTTTGTGTGCTTTGTTAGATAGGGCTCAGGGGCGCCCGCCGTGGTAATAGTGCATTTGGGAGGTAATGACTTGGTGCACCTGGGTAGGAAAGGGGTGGTGGAAGCTCTGATCACGGAAATGGGATGGTTGGCCAAGATATGCCCACAGGCAGTGTTGGTTTGATCTCACATGATCCCCAGGTTTCAATGGTAGGGTGGGGAGTTGATCTGGGCTTTGAATCACTCTGTGAAGAGAATCAGCAACAGGATTAATAGGCTCTTTCGGTCTCCCAGACTGCAGACGATTGCACATGGGTGCATCCAGGGGGGAGCGTTTTTTTCTCCAGGACGGGCGAATGTGACCAATGGAGGAACCAGAATCCTTTTTTATGGCTGGGGTGAGCCCCTGCAGTATGGCGGGTCGGTGGCCTGAGAGCTCTTGACTGACGTGGAGAATGGGGGGCTCCCTCCATGTACTTTGCAGGGGGGCCCCCTCAAGTATCGTTACGCCACTGAGAGAAGGTCTGATTTACATAAAGAATTATTCAGGCTATTCACTTGGTTGATGCCTATATGTTTTATACTTGAGTGAGACAAGTGAGACAAATTACTACAATTATCAACATTGTTCTTAAACGTTATGACTCACCTCAAACACAACTGCATGCTTCAGCTTTGTTTTGTAATCCAATTAGGTTTTTTCATGCAGTACCCGCAAAGAAATCACAGACATGCATCTGAAAGGGGTGCGATTAATGCGAACACTGCATGACAATGCCTACAAACACAGCACGACGTTCCAAGCAAGTTCATCAGCTTACCTGTCATATTGCAGTACACAAGGAACGGTCCCAGGGGCCCACTGCCATCAGAATCGATATAATAGAAGCCTGAAGCACTCCCTTTGTGCTTATAAGCTTCGCACGACTGCTCATAGATGGCTGCAAGAGAAGCGTTTAGATCGTCAGTGGAATGGCTTTATTGTGTTTTTTATTTGTGTTCAAGGGGAATCGTTTTCTGCGTGAAACCGCAGCATGGCGCATCTATTTCCATTTGTTCAGAATAATCTAGAATGTATGTTGTCAGAGACAAAGGTCTGTGGCCAATTCCAAGTGTCAAAATAATAGAGGGTTTGAGGCAATGTTGGCAAATACATGTGGAAAGCAATTACTTAATGGAGAAGGAAAAAACGGGGAACATAGAGACGAGTTGTTACTTTTGGTATAGCCAAGTCAAGTCTAATCTCTGTCCTGGGAAACCTTTATAATATGAATGTCACCTGACATAAAACAACGGCTTCGGGCTTACCTTCCAGAGCTTGACATTAAAGCACAGAAGCAGAACCTGTTTATGTGTAATTTTCATTGTGCTACCTTTCAAAGGGAATCCTCAGACAATAATATATATCGCCCCGCAAAAATGTGTGTTGTCAGTTCTCCCTACCGTGTGACAATTGTCAGACTCATCCTAGCATTTAGCCGGCTTATTTAATCAGCAGGCCCCTGCTGCTGGATTGCAGCAGGTATATTCATTAATGGCCCAATGAATATCTGTTAAAGGAACTGTGTCACGCTTCTTTCTATTGCCCCTCTGGGATTCATTATTCCGTTCTCCACACATTATAAAGTCATTAATCCATTAAGGGTCAGTGCATGTTATGTGACCAAACTGTATTTAAGAGATTCATCTATAAATGCACATTTTAACTCATTCAAACTACTGGATTCCGGTGTTTTAAATGCAGAGGACGAGCAAATCGAACATGGTTACATATATATGACATGACCAAATAAAGGCAGATTCAGTTTTTTTAAATTAAAATACCTTTTGTGATTTTATATTTAAAGCAACATTTATGTCATACAGTAAAGAAATGCTGGGAATCACTTAAACATAATATGGATGTAGAAATTCTGGGGAATAAAAAATGACAATGATACAACTTGAAGAGAGAGGCAGAACAAAACGTCATCTTGCAAATACAAATATGTGAATAACGAATAAGTATACAGTTAGGAGCCTAATAACAGATGAGCAGAATTCTGCCCAGCATTTCTCATTCCAGAGCTGTTGATACTGGGCACTGCAACTCCTTCATAAACACTACAGAGTATAGGATTTTGGCTATTATTATGTGGCAATTAGAGTTTCCACACAGATTCCCTCATGTTTTTTTCCCTGCATTTGACCAGAGATATAGGCGGATTTTAAGGACCGAAGTCTCCTGGTAAAATACTCTGAACAACTGAGTTACCATAGATCGTGTAGTACCTTAAAGACCAGTAAAAGCTGTCGTCTCCTTAACTGGGATTACCACAGGACTCAAATCATAATGAGACCACTAGGGCCTTAGTTACAAAGGTAAACGTTTGTGTAAGTTTACTATTTTTTGGGTATCTTCAAACAACAAGTTTAATTTTACTAATGGTAGTTTTACAACTGCAGAGACTCCGCAGTGTGAGTGAAGAACTTCAAACATAAAAAGGAAAGTATATGTATACCTGTGTAAATCATGCACTTAGGGGCTGATTATGTTGCGTTTGGAAAAGGCCCTGACCAACGGTCGGAGGTGTTTCCTAACGCATCGTAATCAGTCGGTTGGATTCCTTTCCGACCGACCCATTTCGATGGTGTTGGTTGGAAAGGAATCTGACCGGTCATTCCTACTGGCTTCCGACGGGCTCTGAGAGCCCGTCCGCCAGTCGGAATGACTTCAAAAATCCCAAGGGTGGCTCTTTCCGACCGAGGGATTACAATGTTGGATTCCGACAGCCTTTCTGTGCCGGCCTTAATGACACAGAAAGGCTGTCCGAAGTCGACTTTGGGGGCCCCCAGCAAGGCCCGCATGGGTGCACGTCCTCCGGTTGGTGGCTGAGGGGGCACCATGTCTGCCCCCATGTTGATCCCTGCCATGGGGTGCAGGGATGAACTGCACCTCTTCGTTTTACAATGAGAGCATGCATTCCGGTCGGAATGCATGCTTCCATTTAAAGAATAGGAGTGCGACCGAAGACTGTTCGGTCACATCCTAATTGGTCGGTCGGGACTGCCAACAGGAGGTCGGGCGGTACCATGACTGAAACGATGTCCCACCCGACATCGTAATTAGGCCCAAAGTGTGTTCACTTTCAACTGACATGGAGGAATAAGCAGACAGAAACATCATCAAGTAGAGGTAAAAAGAGAAATAACTTTGCAATCAATTCACCAACTTCAAATTGTTAGCAAATTCACAAATATCAGACCAGTGCATTTTATCAGGGACATGGCCATAAGAAGCTTCTAGATAATCCCAGGATAATAATCGGTGTACAACATGACTCGTGCACGCATCTGTGAATCAGCACTTAATGAGCACTATCACCCTGTAGAAAGCTTACACAGTTCTGATTGCTAATTGGTGAAGCAAATGCTATTATCCTAGAGCGGACTCTAGACATACTATTCCTTTTTGGTTGACTGTTTACTCTACACTCATCGTGAAAAGCACCTACACCTTCAAGATATGTATGGGAACCCACTACTACAATAATGTGATCTAGAATATGGAGGTTCTATTTGTTTCTTTTCAGCACCTACATCGAGAACAGATAGATTAATGAACACTCAAACAAGAGGTCACCTAGGGAATCTCATCCTCATTATATGAGTACTTGGTGGAGGTAGGCAGTATTGCTTCATATAGTTGGGCTGGATTCCATAGAAATCTGTTCATTCTGGTATATTGTGACATCTTATGCTGATATAATTGGAACTCTAGTCCAGTCCATCTCTTCTTGAAGAAGAATCATATTCCTTTTACTCACTTGGAAAATGCACAGGTCTCATAATGAAGGTGCTTGCATTTCATGGCATTGATTGGCCATCTCTGGCTTAATGAAGTAACCTTTCTTCTAATCGCTGCTGATTTTGTCTTGACAAATCTTCTTTGATTTCAAGCAATACTGTTACTTAAATCTGCACAGTGTAGAAAGGTTTGCCCTTGGGTAGACCACATTAGGGCTCTGCCAGCGACAGAAAGAGCAATTGCCCAGGATGTCATTCAAAAACATGGTTTTCAACAATGTGCATCGGTCCGCAGTGCCAATTGTTCCTATCTATCAATCTTAGGGTTGTCCCAAATGACTCTCTTTAAAAAGATCCTAATAATAATGCCAAGTTTTTAAAGAACTGCCCCAGCCACAGGTGTAACTCGTTATATATATATAAGTTATTGTAAGGGTGGACATAACTCATGAATTAGTTAGTCCTAATAGGAAAAGGCAGAAAGTGCAAGGATTCCTTCAAGGTTCTTTGCTACATTCAGATAGTTAAATTACTTTCTGAGTAACTCGTTTATCCATTTGCCACCCTGCTGGATAAACCCTTTACAGGAAAGTGCAGCACGGTTTTGAGTAAGTATCGCAAAAATGGTTCTGAGCAGCTTTTCTGATCCCAACCCCCAAATAGGTGTTGTATTTGTCAGGTTCTTCTCTACTCTGACTCAACACTTCAGAATTATAGCTGCCTAATAAAGGAGACAACAGCATTGGAAAAAAACCTTAACATTGAGTTGTTAATGTCTTGAAAGCACTGAAAAACAACAAAACGTTATGTATTAAAGGCACTTCTAACTCTATTATATATCACAATTCATGTATACATTTTACGTGTATCATGGGTGTACTGGGGATTGCTATAATTTAAGGTATTTTAAAGCTCTTCATATTTATAATCTAGGACATAGACACTGTCAGATTTCATTGAAAGAACCAATTCGCGGAATTATTTCACTGTTTTCTGGCACGTCACATACTTTGCTGCTCATATGAAATAAGAGATAACTCCTTTGGAGGAAATGCTCAGTCACACTGCCCCCCGGAACAATTGTCCCTGTATAATAATTTTCTGAGTACATGTAAAATGTAGCTGTCATATCAATACCATTAACAACCAATCCTCCATCAGCAGAAAATGTGTTTACCCCTGGCTTGGTAAATTCAGAAACCAGTTATATCCTAGATCTCTCACCTTCCGCCAGCTTTTCACCTTTCTACCTAAGATTCTACAGAATTGCCGTGAGAACGTTTTGAGCACCTGCCAATAGAAATAAGACTTCAAGAAGACAAATACTCGAATCTCTTACAACCCCCTTTCTCATTTAGGAAAACAACATTCGTGGTCCTGTTGACACCTTGATGGCAATAGATATATTTTTGATCTATTCTTTGAACACATTCTAAATAGTCAAAAGTCAGAATTCACAGGGTTTTTCAACATTTCAAGAATATGCAGAAGCTTTTGATAACTTCCATTTGTAGATTGAGTTCAGTAGCATCCATTTAACGTGTTGAATTGTGGGATTGGCAGTCCAAATTCTGTAGTTTTTCCCTCTCATTCCTGGTGACTATTCAGTTTTTCCCTCCAAATTTCTCCTTTGCTCTGTGCTAAGACCTGTATGTTAAACAGTGCACCCCCAGCCACCATTTTGAGTTAACAAGCCAGTGAAACCAGCCCCCCTGCCCCCCCAGCAACAGGGATATTCTACATCAGAGGGTGCTTCTGTGAGCTGCTTAAACTGTGTTTAATAGGGTCTGTGCACTTCGTTTTTTGGCCAGGAGAGGGAGTAAAGTTTTATTCAAACAGTAGTGTTAGATTTCAAGTTTGTGAGGCTTTTACCTTCAGAAGTCCAAAGTGTGGATTGAGCCTGTCTGTCTCCTAGGAGATTCTGAACAGGAGAAGCAGCTCCCCAGCCCCCACCCCCAGGCCAGCAGGCCTAGGACTGGGGATTGGCTATTCAGCTACCAGGCAACTCTGAGCCCTCCCCTCACACCTGCCCAGGCCCCTTAAGGCTTTGCTGGGTGCACCCCAAATCATTCTCCTCCATCTTGTGAGTTGCAGCCTACCTGTGCCCCAGATTGCAGTGAGCAGAGTCCAGGAAGTGGTAAGGAGGCAGACTAGTGCTGTCTCCCCCCAAAAAAAAGTGTTTAAAAAACGATTTTCCCTTTCTGTGATTACTGTCTTTGCCTGTGGTTGTTACAGTTTAAAATTGTAGTTTTAACCTGCCTGTGATTGCATATTTTATCACCTGTGTTGTGTTTTAAACTTGTGGTTTTCCTGCCCCTGATTGCTACCATTTAACGTGTTGAATTGTGGGATTTGCAGTCCAAATTCTGTATTTTTTCCCTCTCATTCCTGGTGACTATTCAGTTTTTCCCTCCAAATTTCTCCTTTGCTCTGTGCTAAGACCTGTATGTTAAACAGTGCACCCCCAGCCACCATTTTGTGTTAACAAGCCAGTGAGACCAAACCCCCCCCCCCCCCCCAGCAACAGGGATATTCTACATCAGAGGGTGCTTCTGTGAGCTGCTTAAACTGTTTAATAGGGACTGTGCACTTCGTTTTTTGGCCAGGAGAGGGAGTAAAGTTTTATTCAAACAGTAGTGTTAGATTTCAAGTTTGTGAGGCCTTTCCCTTCAGAAGTCCAAAGTGTGGATTGAGCCTGTCTGTCGCCTAGGGGATTCTGAACAGGAGAAGCAGCTTCCAACTCCCTGGCCAGCAAACCTTGTCTGAGGTTGCTGGGACCTTATATAGTCTGCTAGTGGTTGGTACATGTATACACTGATTGGTGGTTGTATCTGATGTTTCTATTGGATTGGGTTAGTTTCCTCATTGGTTGGGTATTTGAGTGTTCTTATTGGTTTCTGGGTCTGTGATTCGATCAATGTAGGGTTGGTACTAGGGCTAGGGTTAGGATTTCTATTGGAAGTAGGGACTAGGGCTTCCTGTGTTGTTGGTTGTTGGGACTAGGGTGGAACTAGGGCTAGGGTTAGGCCTTTAATTGGAAGTAGCAATTAGGGCTTTAGGTGTGATTTGTTGCTGGACTAGGTGTGGGACTAAGAGTGGGACTAAGAGTAGGGTTAGGCTTTCTATTGGAAGTAGGGAGTAGGGCTTCCTGTCCCATTGGTTGCTAGGATTTGGCTTGGGACTACTGGTAGGGCTAGGGCCTCTATTGGATGTAGAGATCAGGGTTTTTGAACTGATTGGGTGCTTGGACTAGGGCTAAGATTGGCTGTAAGGTCCTGGTCTCCTATTCGTTCTAGATTTTTAGGGCTAGTGTTGTGATTGGATAGTGTTAGGGCTAGGGTTCCCATTGGCTGACGGGGTCACCTGATTACTAGGGCTATAAAAGGCCAGGGTTAGGCGTCTCAGCTAAGGGCGGAGAGGCTAAGGGCAGTTGCCTGTTTGAGTCTGTTAAGGGCGGAGAGGACAAGGGCAGTTGCCTGTTTGAGCCTGTTAAGGGCGGAGAGGACCAGGGCAGTTGCCTGTTTGAGCCTGTTCAAAACAGGTCGGGACCAGGGCCAGGAATGCTGCCCATTTTACCATCCATTAATAACCACCATATGTATTTGTCCCACTGTACATAAGCATTGATTTACACTATAGATATGTACCTATCTTTGTGTATTGCTTTGTATAAACATGTACAATAATTATGTTGTTATAAAAACAAAAGAAAAAAACAAAATCTTCTTTGGTCTACATGTACTTGCTTCCCATTGGGCATCTATGTACCTCCATGTACTTGGATCTGTGTGTCTGTTACTTTTCTCCTGAAAAAGCATATCCAATGCACTACCCTATTTCTCATCCGCTACCTCTATCAATATCTTTAATCTGCATATACTTACCTCCTTTATGCATCTATATACTTTCAATGTACTTATGGATCTATATATTTATCACTTTCTTCTAATTTAGCATTTCCAATGCACTACCCTATTTCTCAACCTATACTTCCCTCAATATATCTTCTAGCCCAACTTTCTGACTCATCTCAAACTTCTTTCTACGACTCTTTCCAATTCACTACCCTATCTCACCCTATACATCTATCATTATATCCTCTACACCCACTCTCTCATTTATCCCAAACGCCATACCACTACTATGTTCCCCAAAATAACCCTTTATTGACTCTCTCCTACTCTACCCCTCCTTGCATCTTCTGACACCTCCTTTACTGTACCGATCCCCCAAAACAAACCTTTCTAAACTCTTCCCTCTGACTCTTTCCCCTCCAAAAACCCTTTTACTCCTCCAAAAGCCTCCTCCTACTGCTATATCCTAAAAAAGAAACCTTCACTCTTCTATCCCTCCACTATCCTTTTCAATCAAAATAACAGACTAGCATGTTCACTTCTCTAATTCCATATTCCACTATACTAATTCACCACTAATCCTTTATGGGTTCCAGAGTAGCATGCTACTCGCCAACAAAGCGCTTCAACAACCCATCAGGGGTAACAGGCGCTGTATGAATGCAAACCTTTCTTTCCCTTCTATCCCTCCACTATCCTTCTCACTCCAAATAACTGACTAATATCCACCACTCAAATTACTTTCATATTTCACCATACTAATTCACCACTAATCCTTTATGGGTTTCCGGAGTAGCGTGCTACTCGCCAAAAAAGCGATTCAACACCCCATCAGGGGTTAGAAGCGCTATATAAATACAAACCTTCTTTCCTCTTGTATCCTTCTGCTATCCTTCCGAATCCAAATAACTGACTAACATATCCACCACTTAAAATTTACTTGCATGTTTCACTATATTAATTCAACACTAATCCTCTATGGGTCCCGGAGTAGCGTGCTACTCGCCGAAAAAGCGCTTCGACGCCTCGTCAGGGGTAGTAAGCGCTATACAAATGCAATTACAATACAATACAATACAATACAATCTATGCCTTCATTCGACAGCTAAGACTATTTGGTTCCGCAACAGAGCAGCCCAACAGGCTAGCATAAGGCACTGTAAAGTCACAGATGAACACTAGGTGGGCAAAAAAGCTGAAGGACCTGCAGTTATCTTTTGTTTGATAAATAAACCTTAGAAAAGTTTGCAGTGTAATGCAGAATCCCAAT
The DNA here is from genome assembly GCA_963921515.1 of Calotriton arnoldi. Lineage (NCBI taxonomy): Eukaryota > Metazoa > Chordata > Amphibia > Caudata > Salamandridae > Calotriton > Calotriton arnoldi. Next base: position 334,196 of record CAWUFW010013370.1, read on the forward strand.
ACTGCACACTGCTGACTTGTCTGTAAAGATTGTCTCACCAAGGTCGCCAGTTCCTCTTTTTCCTGAATAATTTCCATGCATACATTCTATATGACACCCATATACAGGAAGTGTCAGCAAACGGGAAACGGTCGGAACAACGCGGGCAGAGCTACATGCCTTCCAACATCACAAGTGGTACCACGCTTGCCTTACCCACGCATATGCCTTAACCACACACATGCGTGGTTAAGGCAGTGTACGGTCTAGCTGCTGTCTGGAATTGGAGGAAGCAGGAAGTATCGGGGGGGAGGCAGGACGTGGTGAGGTAAGTGGGGCTCAGGCCGGGTTTTGGGGTGATGGGTGGTAGTTTTTAGGGGTTGGGGTAATTTTAAGGGCTGGGGATCAGGGTTGTTTTAAAGGATGGGGGGCGGGAACGTTTTTAGGGCTATGGGGGGTCGGGGTACTTTTTTGGGCTTAGAGTATGGTGGGGTCGTTTTTAGGGCTTAAGGGGTTGCAAGGAAGTTTTTAGGGCTCGAGGGGGTTGGCTTTCAGGAGGGAGAGGGTAGTTTTAGCTCTCGGGGCACAGGGCAGGGGTGGGGGGGTAGCACTTACCTGAAAAGTCTTAACCACGCATATGTCTTTTGCCATACATGCTTTAGCAACACGTATTTCGTCATAAAGGCATGCGTGGTAAAGGCATATGTGTGGTTAAGACTTGCGTGGTTCAGACCATGTGAAACCGGCATGCATGGTTAACTTATGCTTTGTTCCGTCACACAACCTCAGCAAACATACAGTGATAACATGCCTTACACGCAGGGACACACACACCAGCTGTGTTGCCCTCCCTTTGGGTTTACAGCTCATGGGCTGCCTTACAGTCTCAGCTAGATTTTGCACCCAGCTTTACCAGCCAGAATTCAGTAATAGCTTCACCTCAAACAACTTCTGAACCGCCCTTTAGTGTGGGTGTTGAGAAAGCAGTTTCTCGGCGGGGAGCATAAATTAAAAAGAAAGAGATGTGGTAAATAAAGCGTATGCCCTTCAGATTTCCATATGCTCATTTTTGCACCTGAAGGACATTCTACAAGCATAAATTGTGCACAAGTAAATACTCTTGTAAAACCACGATGGAAATGTGTTGCAAAGATGGGAGTAATGATATGGGAGCAAATTTCTAACTTTTAATTGTTTGCATTTCTGCAAATCAGGTCGATACTATTTCGCTGGCGTGAAGATATGTAAATTAAGTTCCCATGCTGATGTGCGGTGCTGTCTGCTGCTTACCTGCTACCTCATGGAGGTGTTTGTTAGCACCTTTGTTGCCAGCAGAGTGATTTCTTCTAAATATGAAGAAGCAGCAGTCTTTTAATAAGAGAAAGCAGCTCTATTTTCAACCTGTCTGTGAGTGTCTATCCTCAGATTTATCAGTTTGCAACTTCGAAGTAATCTGTTTGCAGTACTCACAAACAGGGGCATGACACGGCCCCTGTGGCGTAGCGTGGGGGGCGGGGCAACGCTTACGGTGGCCCCTTCTCTTCCTGGGGGACAATTCAGGCCAAGTCAAAGGAATAACAGAGAGATGTGGGAGACTCAGGGGACATTCTGCCGGGGTCCATCACTTTGCGTTATACAGCTGCTCACAAACAACTTTAAACACAGTCCACAGACAGCTACAATTCCATTTCTTAGCATTTTACAGGTAAGGGTTCTCTGTGCCTGCACCATAGTCCGTTCATGAAATAAACATCTGGGCGTGTAATGTCGAGGCAACTTAAAATGAGGTGGTTCTAGATTAAGCTGGGGAAAAATGGTCCTTGCAAGAACAAATAAATCTACCTCCAGTTTAACCCTGTCAGAAACAAAAAAACAGAAACGAGCTCACTGATCTAAGAATAGCATATCCGATTCTAAAGTTAAATTCAGACACTCGCTGTGGTAAAGGGTAGTAACCCAGTGCGGCCTAGTCAATTTGCCAAATATATTGTTTTAATCAAGAACCAACAGCATCAAGCAGCTAAGAACGATCAATTAATAGAGGAGTGATAGGGCCGGAAGCGATCTAAAACGACCCAGAATCTGACACATGGGGACCGTCGGAGACACTTCCGCCAAAAGAGCTGGGAGGCATGCAATCTGGAGCTCGTAAATACTAAGCAGGGGTGATTTACAGCCACCAACACTGTATGAGGACACTGCTCCAAATTGTACTGTGTTGCCGGCTTTGTCAAATTGAAATCTATTATTTATTAAGAAATCTCAACTCATGTATCATTAATGATATCAGATGGGTAACAGTAACGACATTTTATGAAATCTCTGTGAAATATTGCATGCTGTGCAAGTCTCTCTTTGGAAAGCATATTCCGATGGGACCCACTGCTGTATGCGGGCATCTGCTGCACATTGGCGCCTTGCATCTCTTCAAGCTGACATTGACACTATTCTACACGTGGGCGCTTAAGTGATAGCTTAATTGGTCTCTTCCAGCCTGCTAATGGATAAGCCGAGCCGAGCCAAGTGGCTGGTGTGGCCCTAGGAGCCAAAGCACGAACGGAGAGCAGTTAAAATATTTGGCCTTTATATAATGCAACAAACATGCTAAAAGAGTTTAACATTCAAAAAGTGTTTTTCTTAAGCAATAGATGATATCAATGCACTGAGGGACTTTTATTAAATGCGACAGATTCTAAACATGAACTTAAAAACTTTGATGAACCTTCTGCTTATAGATTATAATGCCATGAGTGATTGAAGACACAATCAGTTGACATGTACCCTTTTTAACCCCTTCGCTGCTAGGCCTCCCCCTCCCTCCCCCCCTGTGCTAGGCCTTTTTTTGGCTATTTGGAGTAGTTTGCGCTTAGGCCCCTGTAACCTTTTGACCACATAAGGTATCCACGCCAAATTTGGGTCCTTTTCTTCCAACATCATGGGGATTCTAAAGGTACCCAGGGTTTGTGGATTCCCCTGGAGGGGACCCAGAAATTAGCCAAAATACAGCTAAATTTTGTTTTTTACAAAGAGTTTCTGGGGCTGAAATCACCATGTTCCCAGCTTTCAGGGACTAACAGACTTTTGTAGGCAAACCACATTTTTTTACACAGTTTTGGCATTTTACTGGGACATAGCCTATTTTTGCTATTTTTTGTGCTTTCAACCTTTTCCAGTTAATGGTAGAAATGGGTATGAAAGCAATAATGGATCCTGGAAATCTATACATTTTAGAACAGTAGACAACATTCTGATTTTAGCAAGGGGTCATTTGTGTAGATCCTTCAAGGTTTCTTTATAGAAACTAACAGTTGAAAATAGGAAAAATTGAAAATGAGTTGAAAAAAACAGCCATGTGTGCCAACGTTTTCACCAGTAACTTCTTCTAAATCTGACAGATGTTTGAAAGCTATTTATCGTTACATCCGCTGGACCTTCCTGGTTGTGGGGATATTTAGGACTTGTAGGTTCACCAAGAACCCGACGAACCCAGAGCCAATAACTGAGCAGCGTCTTGCAATGGTATTTTATTATGTACCGGGTATATAGCAATTCATTTGGGAAAATATATACAGTGAAAAATCGGGATGAAAGACACCTATATATTTCTGAAATTGGAACAAAATATAGAGTTTAGAAACAGTAGCTATTTGCACATTTCCGAAATTGTGAGTACCCATACTAGCATGAGAATTATAGGTCATTTTTCAAAGTGACTTCTTTTTTACACATTGTCTTTCATTTGAAAGGCAGAAATGCATTGAAAGTCAATAGGTAATAACAGTTGCTTTACAATTCTGTGTTACCCTAAGTCTCCCGATAAAAATGGTACCTCACTTGTGTGGGTAGGCCTAGTGCCCGCGACAGGAAACGGCTCAAAACGCAACGTGGACACAATTCATTTTTACAGTGAAAACTGACCCTTTTTTTGCAAAGTGCCTAGCTGTAGATTTTGAACCCTAGCTCTGCCGGCACTTAGGGAAACCTAGCAAACCTATACATTTTTGAAAACTAAACACCCATGGGAATCCATGATGGGGTGAATTGTCTGTCTCTCACCAGGTTCTGTTTCCCAGAATCCCTCGCAAACCTCAAACTTTGTAAAAAAAAACACATTTTCCTCACATTTCTGTGGCGGAAAGTTCTGGAATCAGCGTGGATCCACAAAATTCCATGCACCCTGCATTCCCCAAAGTCTTCCGAGAAAAATGTTACCTCACTTGTGTGGGTAGGCCTAGTGCCCGCGACAGGAAACGGCCAAAAACGCATATGGACACACCACATTAACACAGTGAAAACTGACCCTTTTTTTGCAAAGTGCCTAGCTGTAGATTTTGAACCCTACCTCTGCCGGCACCTAGGGAAACTTAGCAAACCTATTCATTTTTGAAAACTAGACACCCAGGGAAATACAGGATGGGGTGAATTGTCTGTCTCTCACCAGGTTCTGTTACCCAGAATACCTTGCAAACCTCAAACTTTGTCAAAAACACCACATTTTCCTCACATTTCTGTGGTGGAAAGTTCTAGAATCTGCGTGGATCCACAAAATTCCACCCACCCGCATTCCCCAAAGTCTTCCGAGAGGAATGGTACCTCACTTGTGTGGGTAGGCTTAGTGCCCGTGACAGGAAACGGCACTAAACGCAACGGGACACACCACATTTTCACAGTGAAAACTGACCCTTTTTTTGCAAAGTGCCTAGCTGTAGATTTTGAACCCTACCTCTACCGGCACCTAGAGAAACCTAGCAAACGTATACATTTTTGAAAACTAGACACCCAGGGGAATCCAGGATGGGGTGACTTGTCTGGCTCTCACCAGGTTCAGTTACGCAGAATCCCTTGCAAACCTCAAACTTTGTAAAAAAAAAACAGATTTTCCTCACATTTCTGTGGCGGAAAGTTCTGGAATCTGCGTGGATCCACAAAATTCTACCCACCCTGCATTCCCCAAAGTCTTCCTAGAGAAATGGTACCTCACTTGTGTGGGTAAGCCTCGTGCCCGCGACAGGAAACGGCACTAAACGCAACGGGACACACCACATTTTCACAGTGAAAACTGACCCTTTTTTTGCAAAGTGCCTGGCTGTAGATTTTGAAACCTAGCTCCGCCGGCACCTATGGAAACCTAGCAAACCTATACATTTTTGAAAACAAGGCACCCAGGGGAATCCAGGATGGGGTGACTTGTCTGGCTCTCACCAAGTTCTGTTACCCAGAATCCCTTGCAAACCTCAAACTTAGTTAAAAAAAACATATTTTCCTCACATTTCTGTGGTGGAAAGTTTTGGAATCTGCGTGGCTCCACAAAATTCCACCCACCCCGCATTCCCCAAAGTCTTCCGAGAAAACTGGTACCTCACTTGTGTGTGTAGGCCTAGTGCCCGCGACAGGAAACAGCCCAAAACGCAACATGGACACACCACATTTTCACAGTGAAAACTGACCCTTTTTTTGCAAAGTGCCTAGCTGTAGATTTTGAACCCTAGCTCTGCCGACACCTAGGGAAACCTAGCAAACCTATACATTTTTGAAAACTAGATACCCAGGGGAATCCAGGATGGGGTGACTTGTCTGGCTCCCACCAGGTTCTGTTACCCAGAATCCCTTGCAAACCTCAAACTTTATTAAAAAAAAACACATTTTCCTCACATTTCTGTGGTGGAAAGTTCTGGAATCTGCGTGGATCCACAAATTTCCTACCACACAGCGTTCCCCCAGGTCTCCCAATAAAAATGGTACCTCACTCGCGTGGGTGGGTCAAGTACCCGCGACAGGCAAAGGCCCAAAACGTATTGAGGAGACATCATAATTACCTATCACAAAACAACCTGGTTTTGCATGGGGGGTCACCTGGGCTGACCACACCCCTGAATTTAAAAAAAAATATTTCCTGATGCCTAGTGAGCCCATATGCCTCCTGGGGGGCAGACAGATAGTTGCATTTTTTTTGGGGGGGTGGGGGCATTGGCCTGCCCATTTTGACCAGTCCCCACCCCTAAATTAAATTTAAAAAAAATCCCTGGCTTCTAGTGGGCTTTCTGCCCCCCGATGGTCAGATTGGGGCCTACTGCCTCCGTCTGTCCCCCGGGGAGGGATAAAGACTGGAATTTCTTTGGGGGGTGGGGGGGTGGGGGCATTGTCATGCCCATTTTGGGCAACCCCCACCCTTACATTACTACAAAAGAAATCCCTGGTTTCTAGTGGGCTTTCTGCCCCCCCGGGGGTCAGATTGGGGGGCTACTGCCCCCGTATGCCCCCGTGGGGCAGAAAGACTGGAATTTCTCTGGGGTGGGGGCATTGTCATGCCCATTTTGGGCAGCTCCCACCCCTACTTCAATAAAAATCCTGGTTTCTAGGGGCAGAAAGACTGTATTGGCCAAACAAAATTGGGGGGAGCAAAGGCCCTTGCCCAAGGGGCCGCTCCCCTCTCCCTGGTGTCTAGTGGGTGGATCCCTGCTTGGGGTTCGCCCTCCTGGGGCGTCAAAATCTTACGCCTCCAGAGGTGAAGCTTAACGAGGAGAAATAACTTAATTTCTCCTTGTTTTTTCATTCTGCAGCACACATACAAAGATGTTGGATTGTTGTTGTGCTGAAGGTACCCCATCCTGCACAAAAACAATCAAGCCTGTATTGCAGGCACTCTTGCACCGCAAGGGTGCCTCCGTTGGCGCATGCTGCTCAAACGGCACCAGAACAGGGGGAAAGGACAGGAATGCACTGTATTAGAAAAATACAGTGAATTGCGTCCCTTTCTCTGAATGCAGGGCAGCACTGCAAGGTATCTTGCTGCACTGTCCTGCGCCACAATTCCAGGAAATATGGCCCATAGTATGATGAAGCAGAAAAGCCAGGATCTGAACCCAGATTTATTGATTACACTATGTGAATGGGAAGGAATCAATTTACCATCTGGATTGATTCCTTCCTCTCTTTCACATTTAATAAAAAAAGAATAGTATTTTTCCAGTCTATTTGGAGCTAAAAAATACTCTTGATTAAGTAACTACACCGATCACATGTTAAACCAATCTGACAAAATATGTCTTTCTATAAAAAAGTACCAATTTGAGTTAGTGGAAGGCAAGACATAATTTGTACGTTAATATCACAGATTTTGACCTATTCAACAAAGATGAGTTTCCAGGAGTAGTACAAGACCTGAGTCATGGCAATGACACACGTTACCAAAACATGAATAGGATGAAGGAGGGAAGAGTTTGGGAGTTCACAGTAGCATGAGAGGTTTGGGATGAGTCATAGTGGAGGTAGGGGCATAGTTTGAAAGAGGTTTATGACGAGTCAGAGAGTAGAGGTATTGGAAGAGTTTTAAGGGTTTTTATTTGGTTTGCTCTCAAGTAGGTGGAAAACATATGAACATACAGATACATACCCACATACTTGCAGATGTTAACATAGTACAAACTTGCAACAGGTGACATTGACAGGGCCCTGCCATATTTAGAGCAGGCTAGCCATCACTAGATTGCCCTGCCCAGGACTGCTATGACCTGAATGGAGTTCCCAGGCAAGGATCAATAATAGAACCTGGGTGCAGGAAGAAAACTCCATGAACATCATGGTCACTGTATTTAAAAAAAAAAAACCTGCATCCGAAGGTATTTTAAAAACAGAATTTAAAAAAAAACTTTCCTGCATGGAGACAAAACAGACTGGCCTGAATTGGCAAAGTGCTATGCCTTCACTGCTGCCTCCTCCCCAGTAGTTGTATTGAAGTCAGTGAGATCTCCACCAGGCAGGTAAGGACCTCACAATAGGACAAAGCCTCTGCTGACCTGATGAGCTAGCAGACCACTTTCCCTACTATAAATGACCCTTTTAGTCCTTGAATATTTCATGATGTTGTTCTCGTTTCATTTAGCAGTACTTTGTTCATTTAAACAGTACATTTTGATTTTAATTGAGCTGATCTCCATATATATCTAAATACCTCCTAACATCCTAATGATTTTTTCAATATGTCACTTGAGAGCTTTTAACCTTGTACATTTGTGCTGACTTTGAATGCAGCAAATCTATTCAAATAGTAAAATACACAATTGCCTGTTTGGAAGTTTCAGTCTTCCAGCTGGCAAGGCTCAAGGATGTAGTCAGCGATTGTAACTCAAAATATGATGCATCATCTTCGAGACCCCACTTAAACCCTTTTTTGTGCCAAAAGTTAAAAGTAAGGCAAAGCTGTAATTTGAAGTCCTCAAAGTCGCTTCTCCACTAAGATAGATAATCTGCTTTGCACCAGTTCAAGGTTTTACCTTTGGCTTAAGAAACGTTTTTAGTTCTCAAAATTCTCCCATGGGGTAACACTGGAAGCTAAAGTTCGGTCGCGGTCAATGAGGCCAGATACCTTAAGCACTAGATCCACACAACACTGAGCAGTACAAACCAATAGATGCAACCAGAAGTCAGGAGTCATTGGATCTTCTTTCTTTCAGCAGGACCTTTTTCTTCAGATGTAGTCTTCCCACATCCAGGAATGTGCAAAGGAGGAGGTGACAAGGTGTTGCTCTTATCCTGTGCACTAGCAAGGGTTTAGCGAATTTTTGTAACCCAATTCTGACTAGTTTATTACTCTATGTCCACCTCATTTTGCAGAACTTCCTCTTTGCTTTACTGTAAAACATTCCCAGTAGCCCTACATTCAATATGAGTAACCCCTTCTTCCATTAGAAGGGGCTCTGCCTTACCCTAAACCACTACCCTAGTTAGATGATGGCTCCTCCCTCTGTCAGGGCAAATGACCATTTCCTCTCTGTACTTGGGCTGGTAATGAATGTCAGCAGATCCTGTCAGTCTCACATCAAAAGAGGTAGTATGAAGACTGTCTTCTGTTCTGCTAACTGGCTCTTCGCCATGTGGTACTGAAAATTCTGGACCTGTGTCATTAACATCATTGTAACATGACGATTTTGGTATCAGCAGACCGGTAATGACAGGTATGCTATATCTGAGTATTTGCGTCATATTCGAGTGACGGGATCACTCTAATATTAACGATTCCCTTGTGAACCCTCGGGTTCCATTTTGTGTACGGCAGCCATTTTGTGGTTGCCCTCACATAAGGCAATGACTAAAGCCAAAACGCGCCTTAGGGGACACGTACACTTTCAGTGACCTGGGCAAGCTGACTCCACTGTCCAGAGCCAGAACCTGTTCGGCCAGTTTTAGTTCCCAGTGGCCGATCGAGATTAGGGGCCCAGGTGCAGCATGCCATAAACCCTTCATTGCACACATCTATATCTAAATCTTATTCACACCTGTCACTGCTCTTTCTTTATGACCTGCTTTACGAGGAGGAGGTGCCCGGTTTTATTAGGGGTCCAGATTATATCTGTTGCAGGTGTTGGGCCTCACTGGGTATTTGGTTGTGGGCTGGACAAACTGAAAATGGGCTTGTCATCATGAATCTGTTTTTTTTTGTTGTAAGAAATATGTGAATGACTCACTGTAAAAATAAGGAATGTTTGCCTAAAGCATAATATTCTGTATAAAAGAGATAGCTGGTTTGCATGATAAAGGCAGTCTCCTGAGAACATACACATTGTTGTACTTCTAGGATACCTGTTGCTGGCTGCAGCCAATAAATTGATCTTTGAAGCCACCAAGAAGACTCTGTGTTTCTGTAGTCTGAGACAGGAAGAACTCGAGGTCATTGGGTGTGTTCCCTGGCACCGCTGGGTCCAATAAAACCCAGTACTTCAATTGGCGCCCAACGTGGGGCGATTTCAGCGGTACCGGTCCAAGCCAGAGGTCGTGAGGAGCTTCGTGTAAAATTCTGGAGGAAGGCCAACCACTTCATCGACCCCTGTATGTCGTTCGTGGTCCGAAAGTCTTTGCTGCGAGGTTCCCCGCGTCCCGACGGCTACGAAGGACTGCTGCCCTGACTATCGCCCTGTCTTGGACCCTTTTATGATTTGTAGAGCGAGACAATAGACGAGTCTTCTGGTGACGTCATCGATACCTCAGTTAAGTATAAGTGGAGCGTCTCCCAGTCCTTAGTCTTGGTTCTTAGTTTTGGGTATCCCATGGGATCTTTGATTTGTTAGGATCTTTTGATTTGGAACTTGCAAGTACCAAAGCCGAAGGACTCGTGTATTCACGAGACTGTCGTATTCGATAATCCTTTGAAGTTTGAAGCTAGACTAGTGAGCGAAGATGCCTGGTCTTAGCAGACTTGGAAATTTGTTTTGTCTTGGTTGTAATAGGGATTCCCGATTGGAGGACTCGTGTCCGGTTCCTCCAATTGGAACTCCAACCTATGAGCTCTACGTGAAGCATGGAGTGGGCCCTATCACGTATAATAACGTATGGGTTAGGTACACAAGGAAAGATGGTGTCCTAAAGTGGCCCCAATATGGTAGTTTTGACACCGAAATTCTGGATAATTTAGAGGTTAGACTTTTTAAGAAGAAAGCCCGGCCGGCGATGTTTGACTCTTTCCGCCTATGGCGAAAAGAAGCCAAACAGAAAGAAATTAAATTAGTAAAGAAGAATAAAAGAGAAAAGGGTATTTCAATAATGCAAGCTGCTATGCAGTATAAGGATGATGAAGAGGAACAAGCGAGTGAACAGCTGCACAGGCAACGTAAATTGGCAATTGATAAATGTTATCCAGTTTTGCCACCTCTTCAGCAAGATACAGTGAAGGAACTTGAGAAGGATCCTTTAATGTCTCATTTGTTGAATTCACCACCTCCTTATGCGCAGAGTGCTACAGCACCTCCGCAACCTTTAGTTGTACAACCCCCAGTTGTTGTACCTCCGGTTCTTCCACAACCACCAGCTGTTTTTCAGTTGGCACCTACTACTATGGCGCAGCCCCCTCAAGGGCTGCCACCTTTACTACCTGTTCCATCTTTACTTCCTATGACTTTGCCCCCTGCATCTATTTCCCTCCACACTATCCCTTCTGACACTGCCTCTGCATTTGCTTTGTCTCCTCCTGTTTTTCCTCCTGTTCATTTGTCAACTTCTCCTTCTGTCCGACAGAGAATGACAAACACTGTTACTAGTATTTTGTCTCCTTTCTTTGGGTCACCGACTACGACCCCCGTTTTAGAGCGTAAACAATTGCGTAGCCAATTGCCCGATTCTAGAGAGAAGGGAGTATTGGATCATTTGGCGCATAAATGGGTCACTGACCCTACAAGATATGAGTTAGAGTCTGTTATGGATGTCTTCCACCAATGGCAAGCACCGAAACAGAGATATGTTTTTGACAAAATGTGCGAAGTTCTTCTTGAAAGATTAAAAGATTGTGATATGGAGGCCAATCCGCCTGAGTTGTGTCGTGTACGGTTTGAGTTTTCCAAAGGCACGATTGTGGGTTCCGATATTGAGAAAGCAGTTGCGACATTATTATCATTTAGGAGTGAGGGTATTTCTCGACTGTTGTTTGAGCCAGAACCCTCTGTTAAAAGGAAGGTCAGACAGTATCCCATGAGAGAAGTTCCCCCAGTTTGGAAAGAAGGAGACCTAAATGCTGTTCCACCTATTCAGCCTCATTTTCAACGTGTGTGGGTACATGTTCCATGGAAGCGAACTGAAGTCCTGGCTCTTAAGCAGACTCTACCCGACCCCCGTAAAAACCCTGCAGGTTATTATAAGGAATTATCACAGACTGCAGACTCCTGTGTTATGAATTTAGCTGATATAGACATGTTGTTTGGAAATGTGGTCCCACAGCCTTTATGGAGAGTGATCCGTCACACGGATCATGCGCCGGAGTTAGGGGACACATGGATTAATATCAATGCGGCAAATGACAGACAAGTAGGCGGTGCTAAACCAGAGCCTTTAGTAGCAGACCTCCCTGGTAGGATCGTTACTTACATGAAGACTTTGATGCCTGCAATGCGTGTAAATTGGGATAAATTGTCTGCATGCAAGCAGAAGAAGGAGGAAAGTGTATCTGACTTCTTCACTAGGTTTGAAGAGACATTTATCGACCACAGTGGTCAGGATATGAGTACAGAAGGTGGTCAAAGGTTGTTTGTTGACAAGTTTGTGCATAATTTGCTTCCCGAATTGTGTAAAAAATTGAAAGATTCAGAGAGTTCTTGGGCCGTTTCCTCTTCAGCACAGATATTGGCTACTGCACAATACTACGAAAATAGAGATAAAGATGAGAAAGATAGAGCAGACAAGAAAACTAAAGAGTTAAAAACAAAGGTTCTTTTACAACAAGCGTATCCGCCTCGTAGTAATCAGCGTGACTATCAGCAACCTCAACAGTATCAGAGGAATTCGCAAAGGTTTGAGTATCCTCAACAACGTGCTCTGATAGGCCCTAACCAATGTTCATATTGTAAGGAAGAAGGTCATTTTAAATATAATTGCCCTATTTTGTTGCAGCGTATGAATGGTATTTCTGGCGCAAGAGGTCGAGGTGTTCCACAAGCACCTAGAGCTAGAGGACGCGGAAATTTCACCCAGAACGCGCGCCCATTTCCTCCTCAAAATTCAATGAATAGTTTTGATCAGCAGAATAACGCGTCTGGTAGGACGACTCAGTACTATGCTGATGACTACTATGCAGAAGGTGAGAGTATGGAAGGTGATGATTGCTAGGACAGCCATAGACAAAGAGAGGGAGTTGTTTCAGTTCCAGTAGATCAGAGTGGACCTTATATTGAGGTGATTACATCAGGTGTGTCAGAGCCTTTTCTGTTGGATACTGGTGCTACAAAGAGTTCTATTATGCACTCTAAATTCCCTGGCGCACCTTTGTCTGGCGAAACTAATGTTTCAGTAGGTTTTTCTGGCGCCCCGGTTAGGAACCCGATTTCTAGCCCTATGTCTCTTTCTGTTGGACCTTGTGAAATCGAAGCACCACTTATTCTAACGACAGGTTGTGGTGAGAACTTGTTAGGATTGGATCTGCTGAAAAGATTGTATGCGACATTGTATTGTTCTCCTTCGGGAGTACAACTCACATTGGGTAAGACAGTGGTTTCACCAATATATTTGTCAAAGGACAAACTTCCAACAGAATTGTCGTTTCTCCCTGATATTCTTTGGGCTACTGGTCCCAATGATGTAGGTCTTTTGGAAATACCGCCATATGTTGTAACGTTGAAAGCCAATGTTAAAATGCCGCGCATTCCCCAATACAAGATCTCTAATGAAGGTGAAAAAGCGTTGCTAGCGATCATTTATGATTTGATTGAGAAAAATGTAATTGAAGAGACAAGAGGTAATGTTTGCAATAGTCCTGTTTTACCTGTCTTGAAGCGTACTGACTCTTCTCAGCCACCTGTTTACAGGTTTGTGATTGATCTTAGAGAGGTAAACAAGATAGTTGTGCCACAGTTTCCAGTCGTTCCCGATATCACTGCTTTACTGACAATGATTCCAGCCTCAGCCACTTGGTTCTCGGTGATTGACTTGAAGAATGCTTTCTTCAGCATCCCTATTGCCGTAGAGAGCAGGGATATTTTTGGATTCTGTTTAGGAGGCCGAAGCTTCCGATTTCAGAGAGCTCCTCAAGGTTTTTGTGAAAGTCCTTCTATCTATAGTCAGGCTCTGAAGTCTCAGCTTGACACTCTTGTGTTACCTGATGGCGCTACCCTTCTACAGTACGTCGATGATTTGTTAGTTGCTGCAGATACTAAGGAGATTTGTAAAGAAGCCACTTTGTCATTGTTGCGTCATTTGTCTGATTTACACCACAAAGTGTCTCTTTCCAAGTTACAGTATTGTCGACAAGAAGTGACCTATTTAGGTCACCTCTTATCGAAAGAGGGAAGAAGATTGACCCCAGAAAGAATTCAGGCAATTGCAAAATTAAGTGTGCCAATGACACAGAGAGAAGTGCGTGCTTTCTTAGGTATTACATCCTATTGCAGACAATGGATACCGAATTTTTCATTGATGGCTAAACCTTTGGTAGCATTGACCTATAAAGACACGCCGAATCCCCTTCCTTGGTCCGAAGATTGTCAGAAAAGTTTTTCCGAATTGCGTGATGCATTGTGTTCGGCTCCTGTGTTGGGTACCCCCGACTACAGCAAGCCCTTTACGCTGTATGTCCATGAGAGAGAAGGATGTGCATTATCAGTGTTAACACAGTCTTTTGGGGACAAGCAACGTCCATGTGCATATTTCTCGTCGATTTTGGACCCGGTAGCTAGAGCGTTGCCGAGTTGTTTGAGAGCCACAGCGGCAGCAGCTGTTTCTATTCGACAGTCTGCTGGTTTGGTGATGAATAATACGCTGGTCGTGATGGTCCCACATGCAGTGGATATTTTGTTAAACAGGACCAAGACACAGCACTTAACTAGTGCTCGATTGTCAGGTTACGAGTTGACACTTTTAGCGAGCCATGTGCACATAAGAAAATGCAACACGCTGAACCCAGCTACATTGTTGCCAATTATAACAAAGACAGATGTTCCGGAACAGCATGATTGCTTTCTTAGGACAGAAGAAGAAACGAAAGGGAGAGTAGATCTTAGGGACACTCCTCTTGTAAAGTGTGATGGTACCTTATGGGTGGATGGGTCATGCTTCAAGCTTCCGAATGGTGATACGACTGCGGCATATGCTGTCACGACTTTACATACGATTGTTGAAACTGCACGTATCCCACATAATTCAGCTCAAGCAGCAGAGTTGACTGCACTTATGAGAGCGTGTGTATTATCAAAAGGAATGAAAGTGACCATATATACCGATAGCCAGTATGCGTTTGGTGTGGCCCATAGTTTTGGACGCTTGTGGAAGGAACGTGGGTTCCTCACGTCTCACGGTACGAAAATACAGCATGGTCAATTGGTGAATGAGCTCCTGGAGTCACTTACTTTGCCATTGCAAGTCGCGATTGTGAAATGCAGTGCACATAAGAAGATCACTGACGACGTTGGTCGCGGTAATATGTTTGCTGATGAAGTTGCGAAAGAAACAGCAAGAGATGTGATGAGTCGAATGTATGTTGCGGGCCCTGCAAGATGGATTGGTGACGTTGGAATGTGTGAAGATACGATAGAGAGTGTGAAGTCCATCCAAGCTGAAGCTACGGAGAAGGAATTAAGTACGTGGAGAGAGAGTACGGGTAAATTGGATGCAAATGGTTGTTGGGTTGAATTGTCGGAGCATCAGCGATGGTTGTTACCCGATACATATGTGCTTGCAGTGGTTACAATGGCACATGGGATGGCCCACATCAGTGTGAAAGGAATCTGTAAGTTATTGGCTCCAGCGTGGCAAAATGCTGGAATTCCCAAATGTGCAGAGAATGTGGTCAAAAATTGTATGGTTTGTTTGAAATACAATCCTGGTAAGGGAACCCCAACTCCAGCTGGTCATTTTGCGCCTCCAACGTATCCGTTCGAGGTTTTGCAGCTAGATTTCATCCACATGGAGAGGTGCAACAATTTGAAATACGTACTCATTGTTGTTTGTGCCTTTTCAAGATGGGTAGAGGCATATCCTCTGAAAGATAATACTGCCTTGTCCACAGCGAAAGCCCTTCTCAAAGAGTTCTTCCCTAGGTTTGGTTTGCCGAGAATGGTGTGGAGTGATAATGGGGGTGAATTTGTGGGTCAAGTGATGAAACGAGTGTGTGAAGGTTTAGGAATCCGGCAGAAATTTCACGCTGCAAATCATCCCCAATCAGCTGGATTAGTTGAGTGCTATAATGGCACTCTTAAACTAAAACTGGCCAAGATACAAGCAAGCTCTGGCCTTAAATGGCCTGATGCGTTGCCATTAGCACTGTTGTCAACTAGGATGACCGTACATTCCCGAGTAGGACTTAGTCCTCATGAGATAGTGTTTGGTCGCCCGGCTAACATATGGGGAGTGCCGAGGCCAACGAAATTCAGCGAGATTGAACACCCTGTACTGCTTGATTACTTGCATGATTTGACGGCTAAATTGCGTGTTTTACACCAACAGGTTCATAATACACTGCCTCAGGCTTCTAAAGATCCAGGGCATGCAATCAATCCCGGATCGTGGGTGTTAATCAAGAACTTTCAGCGGACAAAGAACGATCAGCCCCGCTGGATTGGCCCCTATTTGGTGATTTTGTCCACAAGATCTGCAGTGCGAGTACAAGGGAAGAAAAACTGGATCCACGGCGTACACTGTAAGAGGGTCCCTTTGCCTCTACCATATGACCGGTGGGTCCAGGAGGGAATTGCTGACTCGGAAACTGAAACAGTGCCTCGTTTTCTGCCTTTTAGTGACGCACGCGTCACAGGGACAAATTCTGAGCGAGAAAGTGACGATCTTCTCCAAAGAGCAATACCATCACCACTTCGATTGGACACTACTGAGCCTGAACTTTTGTTTTGCGACCAGACATTGCCTGGAAAAAGCCGTTATAACTTGCGACCGAGAGTCATGGACAAATAAAATGAAATTTTGGTCCTCCCATCCGAAAACCTGTTTTTGAACCACCATCCGGGTTCAGCTGTAGGGTCGTGGTGAAAAGACTTGAGTGTGTAGCCTGCGGACACAAGGTCTACGGGTCTGGTTTGTTCTAGGGCGTTCCCTGGGACATTCAGAAACACTCTCAAGTGAAGAAAACCAACCGCCGCGAACAGCACGTTAGAGGATGGAGCCTTTTCAGATGGAGAGACCTGTTGAAAGAATAAGTTTCAAGAGGAAAATATGTGCAACCATGAGCAGAAAATGTTTTCTAATTATGTGTCTTTGTATTTTACTTAGTCTAATGATGTCTTTAGTGGGGTATATCATATTCTCTTTTCAAGTGACATCTGCACCCACTGTACAGCCCATGCCTTCCTCTACTATCTCCTCACATTCTTTTCACCCTCTACCTGAACACGAGTCCGTTAGAAGATTAGAGTTTATGAACAACTCCTTTGTTCAGCTCTTACACCAACACCAGCTAGTAGTGAACAGAACCAACTGTTGGGTGTGTGGCCTTATGCCTCATACTACTGAGAAAGGTATTCCCTACCTAGTGCTGCCATTCAGCTACAATGGTTCTGTGTGGGCATACCGAACGATGTTCATCTATGCTCGCGAAATCCACCCCCTACGTTCCGTCAAAGACAACCCAAAGAATAGTGCTCTAGTTAAGGGGATAGTCGACATGATAAGGGGAACTAGTTCCTACGAAACTATCCCGGAAGATGAGACACTAGCGTATATTGGATGGAACGTGACTGGATATGGAGCGAGTCTGAGCGAGAACCAGCAAGCAAAAAGATCCGCTCCAATTTGGATTGTACCCCATCAGGGTCATCTATGTCTGCAAGGTAATGGCAAGAATCCAAGAGCTCAGTTAGGGAAGAGTATCTGCACTGAAACGTATATTTTTGCGTCTCAGACTTCCCCTTTGTTCTTAGCAGCTAGGGGTACCTACTTTATCTGCCATGATAGGGCCTACACGTGGTTGCCCCCTGACTTCTCGGGCACATGCTTCGTTTCATTCCTGTTGCCTCCCACCTACACAGCTGCGGCAGATTACCATAACATAAGAAGAATTAGGGGTGTCTTCAGCAAGGAAGACACTGCAGGACAAGAAGCGGGAGACTTCTTTAGGGGTTTTCTGCCATTCTGGGGACCTATGGCTAACAACAGGAATGTGAGGCAATTGACGCGAGTGGTTGAATCCACCATAGTCGAAACTGTCGGTGCCCTTAATAATTTGACTGCTGAGCTCCAGTCGGACCGCCTTATGACCCTGCAGAACAGGGTCGCGTTAGACATCATACTTGCAGACCGTGGTGGGGTATGTAGAGTGATCCAATCCAGTTGTTGCATTTTCATTCCAGATAACGCTCCAACAGTGTACCAGGCCATCTCCAAACTACATAGGATCTCTGAATCCATCCATATAGATGAAGGAGACTGGTCGTTGATGGGATGGTTCTGGGAACTGTTATACACCTGGGGATGGAAAGTTCTGATGGTCATTGGGATACTTCTAGCCATCCTTTTCCTGTTTTGTCTGTGCATACAGTGTGTTCCTGCCATATGCGGCCTATGTGTTACATCATGTGTAAGGAAACCTGTATCAAGGGACGAGCTAAGTAATAGGATGATGCTACAGCAACATCTCAATGAATTCATGAACATAGACCTAGACTCAGATTAGCATGAGTGTAAGTAAATTGCCTATGTAAGGGCAAAAGGAGGGTCTGTGGTACTGAAAATTCTGGACCTGTGTCATTAACATCATTGTAACATGACGATTTTGGTATCAGCAGACCGGTAATGACAGGTATGCTATATCTGAGTATTTGCGTCATATTCGAGTGACGGGATCACTCTAATATTAACGATTCCCTTGTGAACCCTCGGGTTCCATTTTGTGTACGGCAGCCATTTTGTGGTTGCCCTCACATAAGGCAATGACTAAAGCCAAAACGCGCCTTAGGGGACACGTACACTTTCAGTGACCTGGGCAAGCTGACTCCACTGTCCAGAGCCAGAACCTGTTCGGCCAGTTTTAGTTCCCAGTGGCCGATCGAGATTAGGGGCCCAGGTGCAGCATGCCATAAACCCTTCATTGCACACATCTATATCTAAATCTTGTTCACACCTGTCACTGCTCTTTCTTTATGACCTGCTTTACGAGGAGGAGGTGCCCGGTTTTATTAGGGGTCCAGATTATATCTGTTGCAGGTGTTGGGCCTCACTGGGTATTTGGTTGTGGGCTGGACAAACTGAAAATGGGCTTGTCATCATGAATCTGTTTTTTTTTGTTGTAAGAAATATGTGAATGACTCACTGTAAAAATAAGGAATGTTTGCCTAAAGCATAATATTCTGTATAAAAGAGATAGCTGGTTTGCATGATAAAGGCAGTCTCCTGAGAACATACACATTGTTGTTCTTCTAGGATACCTGTTGCTGGCTGCAGCCAATAAATTGATCTTTGAAGCCACCAAGAAGACTCTGTGTTTCTGTAGTCTGAGACAGGAAGAACTCGAGGTCATTGGGTGTGTTCCCTGGCACCGCTGGGTCCAATAAAACCCAGTACTTCAGCCACTCCTGATGGCTAATCCATGTTAAGTGGGCAGTTGCATACAATACCCCCGTCTTCAGAACCAGAAGCGAGGCTATTGTCCTTTTGAGAGCAGGGTCATTATAATATAAATATGTTTAACTGCATGGCACAGGCAATTTTCGTTTTCATCTGTCAACTCAGTGCTTGTAAACTGCATCACAGTCATAGCCAAGTGGTTCTTCTGTCGTATATTTATGTCACATATGTGCGTGCTGTAAATACAAACAGCAGCCCAAATATGATATTAAAGTCCTATGCCATTTGTGAATTTTCGGTGACATTTACCATTGCCTTACAGGAGGAGTAAATAAGTCTATTAGGTACATCTAATTCACAGTACATGTTTCCGGGGAAAGCACAGGTGCTATATAACGTTTTAGCAGTTGTATTGTGCACAAAGTCCTAGAGTCAGCAAAACCTGACAGGATCAAATGGAGACTTGATTATAAAAATGACGTTCCTTCTTACAAACTCAAACTGTGATCGCACTCAAAGAAAGCAGCTCAAACTTTCCATTTGTCTGTGCCTTCAATAAGGCTGACTTCACTAAGGCTGTTTTGCAGTGTGGTACCTGTAGTCCTTGCACCCTGCATTTCGTTTTCCAGTCTTCATGTAGCAGTTAATTCTGATCAATTTTCAATGAGGTAATCTCCATTAATTTATGCAATTAGTACTGATCAATTTTTGATGGGGTAACCTCCTGATAACAAAGGCAGTTAGTGCTGCTGCAGAGGAATTTCAGGAGCAAGTACTAATGAGACATTTTGTAGTAGACCTGAATTGGTGATGAGGAGAGCGTTTTTGGAATTTGATCTAATTGACTCATGTAAAAGGATCCTTTACTGAACGGTTAGAATGTATACAACTCTTTGCAACAAAGATAAATAGCTTTTGTTCTCAAAGTTAGGCGTAAGTTAAAGGGAATATTTTTCAGAGTTATGAACTATGTACGAAAGTGGTTTATTAGTTGGGGCGAATTGATGTCCACCACAAAGATAAAAGTCATTATCTTGTGAGCTCCAAGTGAAAGGTTTCAGTAATTTAAACCTGGGCTTAGCCCCTGGTCTGTGACACACAGCAGAAATGAGTCATTTAAAGAAAATGAGTAAAGCATTTAATGGTGTCAAAACTGTTAAAAAATCCAATACATAACACAACACAAATCCTACTCCAGTATATACAAATAGAGAACATTTTATTAAGCAAAATAACAGCAATCCAATAAGTGGAACCAGAGATATGATGTTTCAAAGATGTAAATGAAAATAGTGCAAAAAAGCGCAAAGCAAGAATGCTGGTTAATGGTTAAAGTTGGTCAGGACAAATGCACAATTTGAGGCTTATCGTGATGGATACACCAAGTAGATGGAAGTTCGAAAAAGTTACTTAGTCCCAATCTGAAAAAGGACTTTGTCATTTTTCTGAGAAAAAGCTCTTCTCCATGCGAGACAAACCTGACATTCAATATGTTTGCCATGAACTGCTGATGGGATCCTTTTTGGGCTTGGTCCCCTTGAAACTCCAGAGCTTGTGTGCAGAAAATTTGAAAAAGTTCCCAAACTTCTTTTGGTGCCCAAGCAATGGCAAGAGTATACTTCCAAGGCCCCCAGGACCTCAGGGAAAGCACTTAGCGATGTGCAGAGTGTTAGGCAGAAGCCAATTGTGAACTCCACGCCAGGTCCAGTTGCAACTGGTCATATGAGATTCTTTACAAGAATGTCCTCCACAGCTTGTTATGTTTCTGGACCAACCCAGAGGATCAGACATGTGGTCCTTGGAAATCTTTCTGTCCTTGCATTTCAAGAGGAAGGGGGTCCAACCTCCTCAGGCTCTTCTCACAGTTCACTGATGCTAAATACAGCAGGTTCAGTCCACCTGGTATCCTTTTCAGTAGTTTTCTGAGGAAGGCTGGGTGAGGGTCCAGTTGTGTAGGGTTCACCACTCTGTGGGTGGAGAACACCCTAAGATACTCCTAGTTCCTCCTGGTCCAGTGGAGTAAGGGATCCCATGCCCTGACCCACCTACTTTGGAATGGTTCCTTTCGGCTTTAGTGCAAAGAGGTCTAAATGCAATACATCAGGGCCAATTCAAGATGGCAAAGGTCTTCGGCTACACTATCAAGAGGGTGTGAGCAGAGAGTGTACTTATCCAAGTGTCATCCAACATCTAACATTAAAATCTAGTTTGAAGCAGGCAATGTACCCACAAAAAACCTAGAGACAGAAGTCTGGTAGAAGAAAGCAGGTTCCTTCAGCAAACAGAGGGGGCATTTACAAGAATTCTGGCATTCTTCTGGTTCCCTTTGAAAGGCACATCATTTTTACATGTGCTTTAGGTAGAATTGCCATGCAAGATTCGAAGGTGTGGTGTCAACAGAGATAGGACAGAGTGCCCACTCTGCATATTCTATTGAGCTCTGTAATAAATTAGATTACTATTTTTTTTTTTAGTTTTATATAGCGCAAACTCGACCAAAAGGTATCAGAGCCCTTTAAATGAGCACCATTTTTTTTAAATAGAGTTTTATATAGCACAAACTCGATCCAAAGATATCAGAGCACCAGTTTCGTTACAGACAGACACATTAATTTTTTTTGTTAGGCACATGCAGATTAAGTGATTTGCCCCAATTCTCAGGATGTTGAGCATCGTTGCGAGACTCGAACCCGGCTCCCCAGCTTCGAGGTCGACCGCTCTAGCCATTAGGCCACATCCTCTAATTGGGATGGGTGACTACCCACCTCAAGGAATAACCACTGCCATTATCAGATGGAATCCTCAAAGTCACTAAATGAACATAAGAATCTCCCTGGTAGTTTGGCACAGGACAGACATGTTTCTCTTAGGGCATTTATGTAAAGTATTTATGCATTACCAAAACAGTTGTAAAGTTGAAATGCAACACAAGAAAATTCCCAAACCAAATTAGAAAAATAGAGCAAAATATAATAAGCATAATTACATAAAAATGATAGAAATTCCGGAAGGATTTACATATACAAGGGTCTTATGGTTAGGTTAAATAAACCATTTAGAAATATTCCATTTCAGCCATGTTCAAAGGGGAACACAGGCGCTTAACCACTGTTTAGTGGGGTTAAATTACACAAAGTTGTATATAGGGTCCAGAAAAATGCAAAAAATCTGGAGTGACCACGTAGAAAAGGCAGATTTCCTCTAAGTTCAGAGGAGTCATCTCTGCCCATTCAGGTCAACCTATTGTATGTTCCTTGTAGGCATTTCACACCTCTTCCTGGACTGAGCACAGGCTGTGAGTTGGCAAAGGGTAATGATACTTAGCCATCTGACAGCTCATGCAGGTAAAGGGCAGCTACCTAAAAGTTAGGTTTCCTTAATATTTATTGAAACCCCAACTTCACCATTGAATTGGATTTCTAAATACAATAAAAAATAGTAGTTTAATTATTTTTCTAGATGGCCCCATCCCCAAGACATGGCATTCGTATTTTAATCTTTACTCTGATTTAATATATAGGACAGCAGGGCCTGCCATAGTGAAAATAGCTTGTAGGGCCTTGTCACTACAGGGAAATGTTAATATTAATTTCCTTCATGTCCCGTTTTTAAATAACATGCACCCTGCCTTAGTGGCTTCAGGGCTTAGGTAGGGGTGCCTTAACAATATTTGAAAGGGTGAAAGGGAGTTTTTTTTTTTTTTTAATGTTGAAAATAGTTTTTTAACAGGTTGAAATGCAGATTTTTCACTGCAGCAGGCAGCCTACAATGGTATCTTTGTCACTGGGGATAGCACTGGGGATAGCACAATAAGTGCTGCAGTTCACTGGTAACCATTGAATTTTTTATGTGGTAGGAGTATTATTTGCACCGTATACGGTGGCCTTATAATTCAGTTAAATAAGTCAATCAGGGATTAGCCATTTTCTATCTGTTTTAGGAGAAAGAGGACATACAGTGGGCACTAGACAGCAGTGCCCAGTGAGGGCAGTCTTAAAATCAGCAATAATATTAATAACAAAATGGGTGTGACCATGCAAAAAAAGGGAATTTTCTCACAAACTACCAACATTTTGCTAACTGCACTTTATCGGTTCCCGGCAAAGTGTTTCGAGATCCAATTCTACCATGCCCCATAGGTTAGTATTTTTTGGCTTACCATTTCTTTCTATGACACATCGGATTTTCCTAATTTTTATTTACCCATTCAAATTTCTACCTTTAACTTGGTTTGGAAGCTTTACATTAAAAAACACCCATAGGAGCAATATGGTGTATAGTCCATGAGAATTATCAAAACTGGCCTTGAGACGCAATGAAGGCTATAACTGCCCTTTCACTGTTTTCCAGCGAGGCAAGGATGGTTGAACGCCATCTTTCCTCCACACACTAAGTACTAAGGGCCTCATTACGAGTTTGGTGGTGCAGGAGCGGGACTACCCCGCTCCCACACTGCCAAACCTGTGGTTGAACTGCCCGCCAGATTAGGAGTTTTCTTTTGTCTGGCAGGCGGTTCTTTGGCGTTCCCATGGTGGTGCCTATGAAATAGACACTGGAATGGGAACGTCAAAATCAGTACCTGGACGGCATCAACTGCGGTAGTCCATGCCAGTCGCGGCTCCTGGAGGGAGTGCTGCGGGGCGGTGGGGCGGGGGAGGGGCAGGGTGGGGGGTAGTAAACTCCGGCATACGGCCAAACGGAGATAAGTACATAAATAAATAAAACTAATTACATTGCGCGCGCCGCATCGCCATTTGGTGTTGCAGCACGCGCAATGTAATTCATTTTATTTATTTATTTATGTACTTACCTCCGTTCGTCGGTATGCCGGAGTTTACTACCCCCCACCCTACCCCTCTCCCGCCGCTCCGCAGCACTCCCTCCAGGAGCCGCGACTGGTCCATTCCATGCAGGTACTGGGGTGCATGCACACAGAGGGCACAACATGTGCCCCCCTGCATGCACTCCATGGCGCAGCAGCACAAGAGGGTCCTGTAGGGCCCACTTTGTTTCCTCACTGCCACACTTTTCATGGCGGTCGCACCGCCATGATAAGTGTGGTGGTGAGGAAACACGTAAAATGCTTAGCGGGCCACTGCAGCCCGCCAAGCATATTGCGGCCTCAAGACCGCCATACCACCACCAGAGATCTCTGATCCCTAGAGGTAAACCCTGGGTGGCCCAACCGTCCTGGTCGTAATAGAGAAAGTGAGAAGACCAAGAAGATAATCTTCACCAGACAAGTGATGATGAAAGGTATACCTATTCACAAGTAAATACGTCTTAACCCATAAACATGCTGAAATGGTCCTTAATAGAAATCATAATTTTTTTCAGAAACGATCACCTGGAACTGGACCTTTTCCTAGACAGACATCTCTGGTTAGAACACAGCAAGAGGTATGCACTTCCTTAAAAGTACAAATGCTTTCTGAAAGAGTTATGACAAAAGTTCACTCAAAATGTTTATATCAAAAAGATCATTTGTTGCTCTGTATTATCACAACTGCAGCCAGATCTACAAACGTTTGCACATGGTAGGCAAAACAGCAGTGTGGTCACAGTTGCTCTTCAGGGCACTAATCACTATGACTACAAAAACGATTAGTGTTGCAATCACTGTATGCACTTATAGTCTATATACTATATATCTATATTACAACAACTGTCCTACCTCTAGCCCTAAGGAAGACACCACATACAATAAAGGAATGCAATGATCGAAACTTGTTGAGAGTTATATTGTAAAATTAGACTACATGTAGTGTATATTATTTAAATTATAAGGAAAAAGAAAGCAAAAACTAAATAAAAACCAAGGATATTCACTCCCCTGTTCTCCACCACACACACCATAGAAAGGAGAACGTCTCACTGGTCAGGTAGACTCGAATCCCCAACCAGAGAATTCTGCCATCCAAATAACTTTTGGAAATGATACAGAAAAATAAAAATATTATGCATTCTGTTGCTAACTTTCGTGAAAAATAAGTGTTTATATTGAAATATTTTCTGCCCTAAAAATCAAAATGAAACTTTGACACGTCACACATTTTGATAGTCGTTTTGCACAAGAACACATTTTTCTAAATAATTTCTCCTTTTTAATATGTATATGTTTGAAAATTACGTTTCACAATAGAAAGAATATAGAATTTATAAAATATAAAACGAATAATCAGAACGACAAAGTGAGCTGTGAAAGTGATTAATTATCGAACGTTTAATTGAAAATTAACTTAACATTCACGGAATACAGTATTAAGTACTGCAAGTACAGAGTAACTGTTTCAGGGTGATCTCCATGAAGAAATCAAACAAATCTTAATGCTCAAAATTCATAACTGATCTGGGGCAACCTAATTAGTAGAGTTAAGGTTATTGACAAAGTTAGGTATGTTTAGATTTATAATTAGTTTTAAAAATAGGTTTAGAGCTACATTTAAGTTAGTGTTAGTTTTCAAGGTACATCAAATTAATGGAAATAATGAATAGCAAGGTAAAGTACGGCAACGTCTCACTTTTCCATTGAAATAGTTTTCCTCTAATCGAGTGCAATAAAAGGGCATTACTTTGAGATGTAATGCAATATTTCAAAACATTTTCATAAGAGCGCTTCTTCACTTTTATTTGCAAATGTGCTGTAAAATCACCACATAATAAAAACTTGCTGATGAAGCAGGCCTCCAAAGACGATTATCATTGCAGATCGAAGCAATTTTGAGTTTCTTCTACATCTCTTCTAATGTTTAGCTACACTGAGGAAAGTCATTTATTCAGCGCTTACTGAGAATTATTTATAGAGAGCTTAAAATATTTTACTTTCAATGAGCTATAGACCACAGTAGCAGAAATCCTGTCTAGACTGCCTTAGTATTCATTTTTGTATTATTTATTTTCATCCTTTTGAATAATGTTTGAGTTCATATTATTGACTGGCTTTATGAATAGCCCTTTCTTCATCAGCCTGATATATTATGTATATGCTAAAATTATACACAACAGTTAGTTAAGGCAGGTAGTTCAGGCACAGCTGTTAGTTACGGCATATTACAAACTCTCTAAATGAAACGGCACCTACTAACAAGAAACATGTTTTCCATTTCTTCTAAGCACTAACTACTGTAAATTATCTTCATTTAATGAAGTTCAGTGTTTTCTTTAAGATTATTCTTCTGAGGTGCTCTGAAGAGTGCTGTGAAGAATAAGAGCCTCATTGTAAACTCTCTTACACAGTTCCTAGAAAAGTGCTAGAATGATGGTCAATAGCTTCACGTTTTCTTTGAACACGCAGACCAACAATAATGGTAAAAGCCTGTCAGCTAAATCGCCTTATCACTTTTCAGAAGGGCCGGACTGGGAACCGAAACCGGCCCTGGCAAAGAGCTCAGTCAGCCCCATGTCGGGAGGCTAGTGGAAAGCTTTGTGCCGCTTTTGTTGCAGGGGAGCGATATTGCAGCTATGCTGCAAAACCAGCCCCCGGTAACAGCAAGCATTGAAAATGCAATAGGTCTCGCAATGGTTTGATTTAGAGCTATTGGCATTGTAAATATTAATGTATATGTGGGGGGAGTGAAAGGCAAGGACAACGGGAGGGAGGTAGGGCGGGCGGGGGAAAGAAGGCACCAAAGCAATGGAAAGGAACAGAGCCCAGAATGTTGGTGCTGAAATATATATACTTTAACCCCATGTAAACAATAAACCCCATGCTGAACCTCACCATAAGAATAACCCAATTGAGAATTAAAGAAACATAGACCAAAGGTAAAGGAAAAAAATAAATAAATAAACGAACAGTGCTCCCAAACTTTTACATCTTTCACTGCGAAAATAGGGAGCATAGCCAAGCATTTTTAATCACAGCCATCCACGCTGAACAACAACTGTGTTTTATTCTACCCGATGCCTTTCCTCAAATGTGTGTTTTACTTTGATATGATCCACCAGTGCGGAAAATTAAAAGGAATAAAATAACATTCCTGTTCTCTTCTGGCTGCATAATGGTAGCCTTCATACTTCTGCCGTGTTTCAGTTTCGCTTTAGTGAACTGGGAGCACCACTCCCAAGTGGCCAAAAACCATCAAGTGATATTGTCTCGGGATCCGCATAAGCAAATGTTAAGGAAGATGATTTGTGTAGATGAGCCGTATGTTTGGTCCTTCTGGGGGTGGGGCGCCCGCAGACGTGAATGTGCACGATGAGTACGTACTAGTGTATGGATAAGTGTTTGCATGTGCCTCGCTTCCCTTTTTTGGCTATTTTATTTCGCTCTGTGTACTTTGTTTCAAAAGTATGGAGTATGTGTTCCTCTACTGTCCCAAGACAACACGAGTGCACTGGCTGATCCCATTTAGATCTTCCCCTCTAGCTAAGTGTCGTGCTGCCACAACGCAGGCATTAAATGAAAAGTAGTATTAGTTTAATAAATGGGCAAGTGATACAGAGGCACACAGCTACACACTAACTGCCCCATCAGTGGCCTCATGTCGATACCATAATGCCACACGCTTTGCAGGCTGGCAGGATCTTAAAACCATTTATTTTGAATGGCCCTGCGCAGGCCCGGTGCCTATGTGGACTCCCCCAGCACTGGGGACATTGTGGTACACAACATCCAGCTCCCAGGTCAAAAGTAAAAACACAACAAAAAATGTACATGGGTTAGAAAAACTCTCCCGATATGATGCTTGTATTTTTTATTTGGTTTTGATGTTTTATATGTATTACGATTCACCTTGTATAAACACTCTTATCTTGTTCAATGATCACCATGTACATTGACAATTCTTTAAGTTCTTTTTATGTTGATTTTAGTAGGCCCATGAATCAGCAGGTTGCTGTTGTGGAAGGATGGCACGCCACTGACCCAAACCATAATGCGTGCATCAAGCGTTGGAGGCAGGGAAGGTACAAGCGAGACCAATGAGTAATCTCTTTAAATGTAATGTATTGTGCAAACATCACCAGAGCCCACAACTTACGTGCAGCTCCGCTTGATGAAACGTCTGCTTCAAATGCAGAAATGACAATAATATAAAAACAGTATAACATCATGTGCCACACCATCGCATGGTTGTTTTGGAGTCAAGCACTACGGGTATTTCAATGGCTGGATGTGATCAAGAATTTGGTGATGATAAACTGGCTTACTAAACTGATAATAGGCCAGACTGCCAAAGTCACGTTTTGTCACGTACTATCTTGTGTTTTTTCAGGAACATATCATAATAGAGAGGTGACCCAGACTGCCCAAGGGCAGACTGCATACTGGAAAAATACGAGCAATGACCAGGTATGCAAGTGCACCATCTGAGAAGCTCTGATTTTTTTAAAGATTTTGATACTAACGCAGACATTACTTGTGTCTGTGCCTTCCTATTACCGTGCAAGTGTGTCCCACAAAGGCGGGGCTGGGCTGAGCCCGCATGTGTGCTCCGATCACACAAGTATACAGTGCAACCGTTGGAAACCTAAATACGAAGGGCTAGATGCGGGAAAAATACTTTCTGCTTGGCACACGGCTGCACCGTGCCTCTGAAAAAAGTTACCTTTAGGAAAGTGGGCTATAGTCAGGCGCACAACGCCCATTGTGCTGAAAGGGCTTAAAGCCCCGGCTCCACCTCCCCCCCCCGTCGTGTGTGTCAGCTTCCCCGGACACACACAGCCACACACGAGCACTTGTTAAGGAGGCTTTGTTGTGTTTTCACGCCCTCTTAGAGCCCCTGCAGCTCCACTCTGCTGATTGCTTTAAGAATTAGCCCCCCCCCCTGAAATTTGGCTCTAGTTGCGCCTTTGGCTACAGTCAATGTTTTTTGGGGGGCCGGATCACTAAGATTTCAAAAACCTTAATAACTTCCCTGTGTTGAAAAAAAAATAAGGCTAGAAAGATGCATGTTGGCATAAAGGATCACTTACTTTTATTGAGAGAAGAGGCTGCTACAGCCATTTCCATTGCATGGCTGGTTCCCCTCTGTCTCTCTTCTCCCCTCTCTCGCTGACTGCTACTCCCTCCTTTTGCAGTTCGCTGCACTGTTACGAAGTTTGCAAGCTCTCTCCGTGAAAATGAGCAGTGCACTTCCTGGCTCTAAAGAGCAAGCCTGCACGAACAGAAGGAGGAGATTTGGCTTAGCCCCGCACCCCGATTGCTGAAGCGGCCCTGATTTAACTGGGAATTTACTCACACTTCATCAGGGTCACATTTACGTAGGCAGGGCCAAGCACAAGTGAATGTTTTATTGTTCAGTTACTTCGCGTGTTCGATCATTAATCCGCCAGAAGTCTGGTGCAGCGAGCTCGGAGGTGTAATGAGTGTTAAAAAGTGGCAGGCGTTTCAAACCGATGTTTAATGCATTTGCCCAGGAATGGCTTTTGTCCTGTGACAAGTACCGGGGGCGCGAGAGCTCGAATGACTGCTTCAGCATGACAGGAGCGCCGCCGTGACGCAGCTCGCCGCAGATGGGAATTTGTAGGCGGGAAAGATATTTAGCGATTTTACCATGTTACAGTCAGACAAAACAAAAGAGCGCTGGGCAACATGGGAAGTCCACCTCCTGGAAAAACTGACTGACAAAAACATCGCCTGTGAGCAAACATAGGCAGTGTGAGGGGAGGAGAGCAGTGCGCCCGAGCCGGCTGGAGCCGTACACGTGAACATCGCCTGTCCGGGCGCGTGCACTGCTCCTGTCGCACATCGCCTGTCCGGGCGCGTCCACAGCTCCTGTCCCCCTTCGGACGCAAAACTCACAACAAATAGCTCTCGCCTAGGCGAGCAGCGCATGCGCTGCGTCGCTAGGTGAGACTTAAAAACGCCCCCCAGGGGTCTAAAACTGGCCCCCGCCCTGGCAGCCTACGGGGAAATGCCTGGGGTCTGCTACGGCCAGTCTGGCCCTGGAGATAAAGGGTAAGGTTTTAGAGGGAGGTAAAGTGAGCTAAAATAGTGAAAAGGGTGGAGAACTCCAAACGATGAGAGAAGTATAGAGAAATGCAAGGTAGGGAGAGTAGTGAGGAAAGGAAAGAGTTGATATGATAAGAGATATAGAAACGCATCTCAGGCTAAGAGATTAGCGATGCAGAGAGAAAGTGTTGAAGGGTAGAACTATGGATGAGATGTAATGAGAAAAGCAAGAGAATCAGAGGCAAGGTAGAGAAAAGAGATGCAAGGTTGATACAGACATATAGGGAGAGAGTGAGTTGTGAGGTACATAGAGATGTATGTCAGGTAGATAGATATATAAAAAAAGTAGAGAAAGAATCAGGGAGTAGAAGTTACATTCAAATAGAGGAGAAAGTTTAAATAGATAAGAGAGAGAGAATGTGTGATGACAGAGAATAAGAGGTAGGATAGGGTAGGTAGCAAGAAAAAAGTACAGTATCGAGAGGTGAACTAGAGGAGCAGAGATAGAAACAGAGAAGACGTGGAGAGGTATAGTAGAGAAAATGGTGGGATAAATTAAGAGATTAGGTGGGGAGAGACAAAGGTGGGATAGAAAGAAGTAAAGTAGTTAGAGTTGCGAAATATAGAGAAATATTAGGTATAAAGACAGGATGGCTTGAGAGAGTGAAGTGGAGAGAGGGCTGAGAGACAGGTAGAGAGTGTTGAGGTACAGAGAGACAGAGAGAGAGAGAGGTGAGATTAAGAGAAAGATGAGTTGGAAAGAAAGGTGAACTACACAGAAGAGAGCTAGAGAGAGTGAGACGAAAACAGAGCAGTGAGGTGTAGTGAGACTGTTAAGGTAGAGAAAGCAGTTGGAGAGTTAGAGATGGAGAGGTTGGTGCGGAGAGTGGTAGAGAGAAGTAGGATGGAGAGAGGTGTGTTGAGAAAAGGGTGAGGTAGACATTTTAGGTAGATGGAATTTGTACTCCAATAATTGGGTTCAAGTCAAACTCAGTAACAAAGGTACTCTTTCTAAGAGAATCCCGTATCAATAAAGGGCTAAAACGACTGCGTTCTGGCCACAATTCTCTTTAGTTTATTCACGGCTGAAAGTGAGTCTGCTATAAATAATCCAAAATCTTGCCCACCATGGCTTACTAGCCAAACCCTGTCCATGATACAATACACAGACGATACAGTACCATTGGATTTCTCTGCAATTGCGCTCCTATCCTCTCTCAATAAATTGTGCATATATTGCAAGAGAAATTAATTAGAAATAAATCTAGAAAAAACAAAATTTGTCCCATTCACAAGGATCCGCAAGCTGCATCATTGGCTATGAAAACTAGGAGTGCACAGAATTAATATGACCAATTCCTACAACACCTGGGAATAGAATTTCAATCTTCCGTCGCACACAGCACTCAAATGGCTGCCCAACAAAAAAATTTGCTTTCGGGATAGCGGCTGGGCTTTCCAAAATAGCAAACAACATCACAGGCCCTTCTCTCTTGCGACTATTGCAAGCTATCAAAACTAAATTTCTACCATCGCCAAATTATGGTCTCAAAGCATTCCCAGATAAATTCAGAGACTGGTAAACAAGAATCAAGCCAGACTCTTTGGCCAACTTTTTAGGCTCCCAAATTCCACGAAAGGCCCCGAAATGAGATTGGAATTC
This sequence comes from Calotriton arnoldi, assembly GCA_963921515.1. Lineage (NCBI taxonomy): Eukaryota > Metazoa > Chordata > Amphibia > Caudata > Salamandridae > Calotriton > Calotriton arnoldi. The sequence goes on from CAWUFW010013370.1 coordinate 365,713, forward strand.
AGCATCATAGACCAGACGTTGGTACAGAGGGCCACATTATTTAAATTTTTGTTTAATTCACAAAATGCCGAAGCTGGGAGTCTTAAATGTCATCTGGGCAAAGAGCTGTTGTATCTGTTGGCATCACCGTGGCAGACACTAATGCAGAAGTGTTCGGAAGAGCTCGAATTGGTCCATCCACTATATTTAAATATATCGTTTTGGAAAAGGCTGTAAAAAAGCTGTCAGCAATAAAGACCTTGTGACCCTTCAATTGAAAGCCCATAATCGATATGGACTTGCCACCTACATGGAACTGAAACCTGTATTCTATATATCACTCCCCATATCACTTAATTATAAAATAATTTTTTTACGATTATGGATGGTTCTCTTCGATGCAGGAGAAGTGTCTCAAAGCTTGAATTATCCACAAACTGCCATTTGCTGCTGGTTCTGCCCTTTCCCACAGGAATTTCTGGCCCACTTAATATGAACTTGCCCCAGCTTTGAGTGGAAGAGACACTACTGGCTAAAACCAATATTTAGAGAACTCAACATTATTTTTTGTCAGCAGGCCATTAACCTTTGCTTCCAGGACAAGGACAGCAGACTTACTGCCCCCTTTGTGAAGGTCATCAGTACTGCAGCAGCAAGATTAGATAGTCAGATTGCCCTGGAAGAAATAACTGGCTCATTTTAAATAGTATTCATGCCCTACAAATTACGCACTTTACATTTGGTCCTCTGTGTTCTTACACCCTCCGTAGATGAGCTGGTGCAGATTCTGCTAAGAGCATCTATACAAATTACTAGCATACGATATTTTATTAAGAATTGACTAATCTTAGCCTATTTTTTTTATCGGACTTTACACAATGATCTCTGGTCATATAGACTTTGTTATTTTAGATGAAACAAGCACCCTGCACTTTAATTCTGAATCTCTGTTTCTAACCGTTGATATATCCGGATAAGCATGGTGACTTGATCTTTGTGCCTCTGAGGTACTAAGGAGACATGGGATTATATTCGTACAGTGCTCGCGAAGTTTTAAATGTTGCCCCGGAGGAGATGCAAGCATGTATTGTTAATCATCCTATTGTCTAAATGGTATTATAGGCATTGAGTACTGTATGTTTTTATTATTTGAATGGTTTTTATTAACTATCAAATAAAGATTATATCTGCATGTTTATCCCAGAGATCCTCAGGTACTAAGGAGGAAAATGCTATTAGTCAATCAATCAATCAATTAATCTTTATTCGGTTTTAGTTTTCTAAAAATATAAAAAAAATCAAACATATTAATAATCCATTATCACAAGGAGAAAAAAACATTAAAAGAAAAATTCATCCAATAAAATAACTGACTGATGATAATGATTTGCACAATCCAAACAAAGAATAAACACATAAAAGAGATCTCACATTTACAGCAAATGACGAAAAACTAGGAACAGCTGCACAGGTTTGCAGGTCCAGTGGCATCTGCAAATAATTAAAGCCAGCCTAACCTGTATGAAACCTAATTGCTTAAGTAACGGTATGATATACCTCTTGCCCAGCCGATTGTAAACCTACAAAACATGATAATGTGCAAAGTGTTCTGAGGTGAAAAAGAATCTCAGGGACTAAGGGGAAATGCCAACATTTGGGGGCAAACAAAAGACAATGTAGTAAATTTATCCTAAATCAAGTTTAAAAAAAACAATGTTGGCTATTTGAAACGAGGATGAAGTAGGGTTCAATCGTGGATATCATTTTTAAAAGGATAAAAGATGACTGAGGATTAGTGCGCTTTGACTTGTTCCCTGAGAACTGCTCAGTGCTTTAAAAATGCCATTCTGGTCCACACAACATCTGATTTCACAATTAAGTCTGGCTTAAGAAACATTTCAGGATGAATATAAGTATACAAGTGAATAGCATTAAAACATTTAATTCCCACTTGGGGAGCAGATGCCAGATAATGGCAGCTAAAAAAAATCTAAAATACATATAGAAATTGTGTCCATGTCATAACCTGCTCTGTTTGTCAGCATGCCTCCAACGACCCAAACAAGCAGTTCTGGTTGTCACCATGCCCTCAGCTAACAGCTCCGCTCTCATGCTATGCTCCTGTATCTGTACTCTCAATGCATGCTCCTCAGCTCCTAGCCCCAACTGATGTATTCCTCCCTTTGGTCCTTGTAGTGATCATGACCTTCCAATTCCTAAAAAAGCGATGTGCTTCAAATTTCTTGAGTTTTGAGCATGTCACATGTTAGGGCCACTGTCTTTAGGGCGTGGTACTATAAACACCATGCCCTCTTCTCAAAGCCGTTTCTTGGCTGTAAGGATTCCACTGAGCAGGTCTTTGTTGTTGCGTCTCCTACAAATGAATAAGATCCACTCAATTAAAGACTTACCTGAAGATTCCATTCCTCTTTAAAGAATATCCTTTAATGGGAGCCCCATGGCTCCCATTGTGTTGCTCTGCACCTTCATGCAGCAAAAAGTAGGCATCCCGTCAACCTCTGCCCATGAACGTCATATCACCAAAATGCCAGGGGTAGCAGTAGTGACACCCTGCTCCATTTTACCTTTACTTTCACTCACACGCATGCTTACACTTACACACACATTCCCACAGACACGCACTTGCTCTCACAAAAACACACTCTCACCCACAAGCACACACACAGCATACATTTTAAAGCATTTCTTACTTACCTCAGCTACCAGCTAGGGTCATATTCCTGTTAATTGTACTCTATTCTTCACAACACTAATAGTGAATAATAAATATTATTCGCTATTAGTGTAATAAAAAATTTACAAAAAAATAAGAAGATTGGAGCTGCCCCTGTATCCCTGACACTGATTTTACCACCTCTAAGGCCTGGGGTCACAAAGCCACTGGCAGGGATCACAAGGAGCAAGCCAGGGGTCGCAGCTGCGACACCTAGCGACCCTTAAATGACGTCCATGTCCCCGCCCCGCAAAAAAAAAGAGAGAGGATTATAACCGCACAGAAAGCAAATCAAAGCATCACAGTTTACTGCACTAACTCAACCATAATTAAGACAGTTAAAAATGTAACTTGCCTTGCTAGACCTTTGAGAGAAAGACATATGTAGAACTAATTTGGAGTTGCTTAACTCAAATGAACTCAATATTTAACCATACCTTGCTGTGGAGATTATCAGACAGAATTGTTTTGCAGGATGGCATAATACTTTGCAAGACACTTCCATTGTTGAGCAAGGCCGACCAAGAGAGTTAAAAAAATTGTATTGGGGGATTAATCCCACGAAGAGCTCTTGAGAGACTTAATTTAGAAAAAGGGATCAGCCATTGAAGTCTACCAAGGAAGGCAATGGAGACACAATAGAAAGCACTAGAAGAACTTGGTTAATTCCACACTAGCAATTATGTGACAGACAACCTAGACCATAGATTTAGCACTCTAAAGCCTTTTCTCTCTTCCCAAACTCACATCCCTTGGGGAGCAATTGACAGGAAACTACATCAATCCGGGTGTGCTAAGGGTTCCTCTCCAGGGGCTTGATCGGACAATTGTCGCTGGGAGATGGAAGATGGGGGTAGGATGCTGGTGTTGTTTTTTTTCATGGTCGGGTTTCCTTTCCTTTAGCTCTTTCATTTTGTTTTCCACTCCCTCCTCTCCCACAGATCTGTGATGTAATTATGCCCCTTCTATGCCCCTTCTCCTGACTACTTGGGCAGCCACGTGCAGAATGTATCAACCCAGGAAACTGCTGAGGGGGACAGCAGGCAGAATGTAAAAAGTTACAGTGAGTTTGTGTCTCCAGGAGCTATTCTCATGATCTGGGACTTTGGTAGCAACACCTGGTATTTTACAGCACTAGGAGTTAGAAGAACTAAGAGAGTTGGCACAATGTAAGTCATAATATTGTTTGGGTGCTGACAGAGTCTTTCGCTCCTGTACAAAATATACTTTTTGGATGATACACATGTATTCACTGTCTTATTTGCGTTTAGTTGCAATGTGCAATGGTGGTGGTCTCCTTTTCACAAATGTGTTGAATTAGAACATAGCTCAGTCGGTTGTGCTCCTGCTGCAGTGATGTGCGTATCCAGCAGGTTGAACATTTAATCCAGCCGATTCAGCCTTTCATCTATTTTGGGTGCATTTAACATGCTGTCTCAGAGTAGCTATTGTGTAGCACTTTAAATATCTGGTGTCCCTTATACTTCATTTAATGGCACTCATTATAGCATCCTTAGAAGGCTGAAGTCAGTGTTGGCTTTACCAGAATTCCAACAGGCAACATCCAGTTCTCCAATGGAGATGCTCGGGTCACCGAGCAGTCTCACAAGCTAGATGCAGGAAAGTGAGAACTGGAGGTATCTGCATTTCCCTTGGTAAATGGAACTGCTCACGCTTCCTTTATAGCCCAGGATGCTGGTGTGTATCCTGTTCTTGGAAGCTAATGGACCTTAGACAATGGGGGTTTCAGTGATGTACCCAGGAGCAGTTGAGTATAGGCACCAGATCTCTTGGGTCCACAGATGACAGTATAAATACTGTTTACTAGACGCCTTCTCCCCCATTGATGTGTCTTGTCCCAAGAAGCGTAGTCCAGGTCATTAAGGAATTTTTACGTGGGTGAAGCCACCAGAATTGGATACACTCCTCAAGGCTGTGTGTGTTCAATTGTCAAGTCTGATCCCAAAATATGGCTTATGAGCATCTCAAATGCAGTCACTATCTGACAACCTAGACACAGAAGGACTTATGTGTTTCGAGCACATGAAGAACACACCTGCTCAGCAGACTTTTCAACGTCTACCTAAAATGTGCCTAGAAGGGCATTCATATGCTTTCATTTTACAAATCAATTTTAACAAATCTGTTCTTCCAAATGGTGCAAATTAAGAAAATTAATCAACTATTGGGTGGTGCGGGGGCAGCTGACCGCAGGGAGGTGTGCCCCCTGGGGTTTTTGGGCCAGCGGGGCAGCCCAGGCCCATTGGGCTCTTTTTGGGCTACAACCATTTTAGGCTGGTAGACCCAATACATAGCCGGCCATTTCGTGCACGTGTCACCATCTTAGTTAGGTGACATGGTTGCCGGTAATAATTTGGTGTAGGGAAGGTTTTTCTTCCCCCCGCCCTTACTAGTATTCTGGTTTTCGGCAAACCACGGTAATCCCAGGTCGCTTTGCTTGAGCACAGGTGCGCAGTGGGATATTTGTACATGGTTGTCACTTGGAGCAGGTGCAAAGTGGTTGGCAGCTACTTTTGACATGGCTATAGGTTAAGATTAGAGTTGTGAACAGAGGTAAAGCAGGAAAAAGAGGAAAAGGGGGTTGCAGGAAAGTTACTCAGAGAGGAAGCAACAAATGATAAGTTAATATGTAAAACACTTAGGGGCATATTCTCAAGGAGCCATCGCCGATTTATCGGCACCTTAGCGCCACAAAAGTGGCGATAGACTTATCACCCCATTCACAAGCTGGTGCATACTGCCGACATCGCCAGTTTTCCCGCAATAGCTGCCGCAAAACACATCGCCACGGATGAGAGCGACAACTAACGCTAATGATATGCAGAGTAGGCGTTCCCGTGCAAAAACACTCGAAAACACCATTTCGTGATATTCCCAATGAGCAGCCAGATCAGCGATGCGATCCGAAAACAGGCGATAAGGCGCGTTAGCAGCAGGTATTCAACACCTGCCTCTTACTGGTGTTAAGCAGGACGACATCCTGCAGTATGAAAGGGAGCCCAGCCTAGAGCCACATCTGAAGACCAACAGATGCCATGGAGACAATGATCATGCAGCCTGGAGACCCAAGAGGGCCACAACACCCACCGCAACCACCCCCAGGACCCTCCCCCCCAGGTCATGAAGTCCAGTAGTCAACATTAGTGGAAAAACAGAACTTTATTACAAATACATAAACAACAAGACGAAAAGCTCAGCCAACGCGTTCCATCCCCAACGGGGAACTTCACCAGGGCAACTTGCGGATCCAATAAACTGCAAATGCTGTGGGAACTCCCCAATACCATTCCATATCCCGAAATCAGTAGTCAGAAACCTGTTGGAGAAATGGTGACAATGGTCAAGCGTCCTCATAGTCACAAACGTAATCTGGTACAGTGTATTGCACTTGGACAAACCGGAATGCATACAGGTATGATGAATACAGTCCAAACATACTGTAACAGAAGTCTGTGTGCTCGTAACCTCCGCAGGAAAGAAAAGGAAGGTTACGACCACACAAACATCTGTTACGGTCTCATCATGCAGGATTCATCAGACCTGTAAACATCACGGTTTGTATCATCTTCATACCCCTGAACCTACACTTCCCCCACGCTGTGCATGAACAGCTGGAGACCATGCAAGGGAATTACGCCATAGCTGCCTTACCGCACTTGCCGGGGGCAATTGACTGTACACATGTACCACTTGTGCCCCCTGCCGACCCTGCACACAATTACCGCTACAGAAAGCACACGCATTCCATCAATGTGCAGGCGATAGTGGACCACCGGGGACAGTTCACCAATGTCCTCGCCAACTTCACAGGCAATGTGCATGATACATACATCTTCCGACAGTCCATCATCAACCAGCGCTTCTAGGATGGCACCCATGACAATGCACTGCTCATTGGTAAGTACTAACTGAACACACCACGCACCTCAACTCCACAATCACACAACTCACAACTGTGGGAGAGCACACGTAACAAAATCACATACAACATGCCAACCAACATGCCCAACTACCGGACACGACAACACAAGTAACCGTGGTAACAGGGGCCAGACATGTAGACAATCCATCCACAAAGGCAGAGCCCCTCTGCCACACAATTGCAGAATGTGGGGAGAGGTGGGAACCAAGAATGTGCGAAGGAGGCAAATGACCCAGCAAAAAGAAAGGACACAATGCCAAGTGTGGCGGAGATGTGCTGGACAGACTGCAGTATGCAGAGCACAGACATGTCCATGTGGACATCTACTGCTGGTGTTTGCAGTGTAGTGGACAGTGGACGCAAACAGGTGACCCCAGGCAGTGTGGAAGAACTTGGACATGTTGCCATGTGGACCCCCCGTGTAAGCCTGAGTGGAGCGGCCTTGCCCGGCGTATGTCGCGAATGAATAGCCCAGGGCCCTGGGTGTGGTCCAGTTCCGGGATGGCCACCACAGTAACTACTGCGTGTGTCTCTGTGTCCGCCATATTGTGACCATAGGCCTACACACACGTGCCCGACCACATTCAACGTCCGTATTCACACTGGAGACGAGGTGACTACGTCCCAAGCCAACCAGCGCACATCTCGTCAGCGCATGCAGGGTCATGTCTGCCAGGGTGGCGCCCCCACCCAGCCAAGAGGCCGCCGCCATGACCGGTGGTGCCTGCGCGATCCTGTGCACCTGCTGCACCCCAGCCCTGGTCCCCAGACCGGTCCGCCGCCCAGCGATGACTGCCTGCCCCTGCGCACCCAGGCCTCAATGCTCACCTGCCGCCACCGGCGTGTCTCCAAGAGGGCCCTCTACGTGCCGGTGCAACCTCCTCAGCCGATTGCTGGATTCCACGCCACAGGCCCCCAGCGGCACCGCACCGCGGAGTCATGTGTGTGCTGACTGCTGCCTGCGCGTACACTGCGGTCCAGCAGGGCTCACAATTTGTTAGACCTGGCACCATTGGCGTGGGTCTCCCTTCCATTTTTCGCTGTTGTCTCCTCTGTTTTTGCTGGTGTTAGATGCTCTGGGCGCTGTGCCACTGCCCTTCAGTGCCACAGCGCGAATGCTCCCTGTGTAAATATGACATGTGAATTGGTATATCCATGATTGGCTTATTTGGTTTACCTGTTAGTCCCAAGTAGCGTGGCCTGTGTGTGCCCAGGGCTGGTAAACCAAATGCTGCTGATGGGCCTGCAGCGCTGGTTTGCGCCACCCACAGAAGCAGCTTGTAAAGTGTGTCTCAGACCTGCCACTGCAGAGTCTGTGTGCAGTCCAGAACTGCCATCTTGGCTGTGAAGTGCACCCACTTCCCAGCCCCTGAACCTTCCCTTGGCATCATGTAAGTCACCCATATGGTAGGGTGCATTGTGTGTGTAAGGTAGGACATGCCTTGGTGTGTGTAGCATGTCCTGGTAGTGAATTACACCCAATTTCGTTTTTCACTACTGTAAGGCTACCTGTTCCCCAGAGGCTGGAATGGGCAGTTTGACTATTACATTCTAAAGTCCTAACTGACCCCAGGAACATGGTAGAAAAACGAATTTAGTATGCCTGAGCTCAGAATATTAAAATACATCTTTTAGTGGAGTTTATTTTTATATTCTGTGTTTGAAAATACCCCTTTTAGAAAGTAGGGGGCATATTTACGTTCCCTGGCGCATCCCTGCATATCAGCAGGGATGCGCCAGGGAAAATGTCTGAAGCAGGCGTAAGGATTTGACGCACTAGCGTCGGAAAAGTGACTGCGTGAAATCTTGTAGATTTCACTACGTCACTTTTCCGAGGTGTTCCTGCGCCGGAACGCCCCCCCTGCGCAGGAACGCTCACATGAAACCTGACGCAGGTTTCATGTGGCGCAGGGGTTTACTACGTGATGCATCTCCCTAGATGCGTCACGTTGTAAATATAGCGCAACGCGGCGCATGGTTTGCGTCGCCGCTGCGTCACATGTGTGACGCAACGGCGGCGCAAAAGTGGCGCAAGGGGCTTGTAAATATGCCCCTAGGTATTTTCTTGCCTAAGCCTTCCAGTGTGCTCTGATGTTATGTGTATTGGCTGTCTGGTTTTGGAGGGACAGGGCAGGCTGAGTCAGACCTGGGTTGAATAGAGATCTGCATTTAGAGTATGGGGAGGGGTGGCTCCTTGACCTGAATAGGGCTGTGCCTGGCAAGGTGAATGCTGGCTCCACCTCCTACTGTGTGTCTGATAGCAGACCCCCTCTTTCTGAAAGGAAGGATGCAGCCTGGTAAACAAAGTGCTCCTGGACTGACCAGAACTGGTTCTGGCTAGGCTCAGTGACTTGTAGCTTTTGAGAACAAAGACTTTTGGGGTATAAATATCTGTGCTGAAACCCCTACAAGGTGTATTGCTCCTGGATGTCAAGACGAACCTCTGTCCGTGTAACTGAAGGAATCTGCAGGAGGTGACAATCCTTGTGCTTGTGTGCTGTTTCTGGGATTGGCCTGCAGTGGTTACCATTGGACTTGGAAGAAGAGGGAAAAGGACTTTTGAGAGAACTTTTATTAATCTTGCTAAAGCAATCACCCAAGGGCTAGGAGAGAGCTAGCCTCCTGTTGAAGTCTCAGGCACATCAGACTTCACCACCAGCCTCCTGATTCCTCCCAGCGAGGATTTCTATCTGCAGGTGAGGCTCCTATGAGTTCCAGGGCCTCTAGTTCTACTACAGAGAAGAGAGTGCTGAAATCGTCGCTAACGCACGTTTGCGAGCCGCCGCAGCCGAGAGCGCCCGAAAAATCATCGCGCTACTGCCGCCGAGAGCTCGCAACCAAAGATCGAGTCATCGCACCGAGATCATCGCTTCACGACATCGCAGCGCGGACGTCGAGCGTCCGCCATTTTCATCGCATCGCATCAGGATCGTCGCTCCCTCGCGGAGCACCATTTCTTCGCATTGCAACCCGATCGCACACGCAACAAGATCGTGGCCTCGCCTCCTCCCTTGCGGCAGGGAATCATCGCATCAACGGTCTAGCGTGCAGAAGTTTGTTGCATCGTCTCTACACGCATCAGCAGATCGGCGCATCATCCTCCCTCGCGGCAAGGATTTAACGCATTGCCGGCCTCGCGTGCAGACATTCATCGCTACAGCTTCTTTGCGACGATTTGTTGATTTTGCTACGAAATCCAGGTACTTTGTAGGTAAAAGGGTCGCAGAGACCACTGCTTTGAACTGAACTCCTCTTTGCGCACTTGAACTATTTTTGCAGCATTTCAAGAGTAATCCTATTTTACAGTATTGTGGCTTTTTATCGTTATTGGTCTTGTGTTAAGTCTATATATAAAGATACTTATTTTTGATAACTACTTGTGTGGTATCCCTTTGTAGTGTTCCTCACTGTGTTACTGTGTATGGTCATAAATGCTTCACACACTGCCTCTGAGATAAGCCTAACTGCTCGTGCTACGTTACCACAGGGTTGAGCAGGGGTTATCAAAGGGTGGAACCCTCTCACTCTGACTTAGGAAGAAGGGTCCCTGCTTGGATAGTGGCCAGCCATTGCCAACTAGAGACCCCCATTTCTAACACAATTCAATTTGAGTCTTGATTTGCTGGACGCCGTATCGAGGCCAACGCATCATCGCAGGCTGCACACCCGCTCAGCACTTCAGGTGGGCCTAACTCAGTGCAACGCAAGTCATCGCCACGTGGTGGTAGGCCCGTGCTGGACACAGGCCATCGGGTGCCACTAACTCTGTGCAACGCAAGTCATCGCCACGTGGCGGTAGGCCCGTGCCGGATGCAAGCCATCCTGGTGCCACTAACTCTGTGCAACGCAAGTCATCGCCACGTGGCGGTAGGCCCGTGCTGGACGCAGGCCATTGAGTGCCACTAACTCTGTGCAACGCAAGTCACTGACCCCTCATGATTGAGTACCGTGGATGCAGACGCCATCATGTCACCTCCGGCAGTGGGGGATGTGCTGTGGTGGGCCCCTTTTATTGGCAGGGTCACATGTCCCGTGACGCCTGTGCTGGATGGGTGTGGTGTGGGTGTAAACCAGCCCTCAGGGAGTGGCTGTGGCATGCTGACAACTAGACCAGTGACCAGCAGATCAGTACAGGGAAGACCTGGGACATGTAGCTGTGTCGTCACCCCCTGTGAGCATAAGCAGAGTGGGCTGGGCTGGCGTATGCCAGTCCTGCATAGGGGTGTCAACAATGAGCCCGGGCTCTGGGCGTGGTTCAGTTCTGGCCTCGACAAGGATGTAACCAATGCTGTGTCTCCGTTGTAGTGTCTGCGCCACCCGGACCGCAATGTTGCACCCTGTGACCCAAGCCCCACAACATGTGCAAAATGGACGTGAGGGGGAATCAGTGACCCTACATTCATCCATACTGTCATACTTGAAAGATCATAGACATGACACATCTGTGTGAATTTGAATGTTTTATTCACATCCAGTGGGTATTGCAGCTGGAGCAGTACAGGGCCATGCACACCCCACTTGACATTGTTGCCCCGTGGAGGGCCAGCCAGAGTCCATTAGGGAAGGACAAGTTCATCGGAAGAGGAAGAGTTCTGTCCGCAGTCTGATTACTGTGTCATTGGTTACCAAACAGAATATGGCAGTCCATGTCGAGGTCCAAGGTGAGTGCCGCAGAGTGTATCAGGGGACAGTGGAAGGTGATGATGCAAAGGGCCGAACCAAGCTGAAACAGGCCATATGGTGCAGATGAATGCTACCACTTCCTCATTACCACAACGGCAGTCTCATCCACATCATCGTCCTCTGATGTGTGATGTGCCTCACCTGTGGGTGTTGGTGTTTCGGCTGCAGCACTGTGTGGCACTGACACATCAGGGGCCGGAGGTGGATTGCCGGCCGCACTGTGTGGCAGTGACACATCAGGTGCCGGAGGTGGAATGTCTGCCGCACTGTGGGGCACTGACACATCAGGGGGCGGAGATGTGGAAGGTGTAGGAGCAGCAGCATTCATCTACGCCAGGCCTTGTGGCAGCAATGCCATGATGAGGATCTGCAGGCCATGGAAGTTCCCAGCCACATCTCGCTGATGTGCAGCCGTGGCAGCCATCCTTTCCGCCTCCATCCGCACCGAGTCCTCCATGAGCCTCCGCATGTGTCCCAACTCACGGCTGAGATTGCTGGAGCCACTCTGACTAGACAGGTGTTCTTGTCTCCGAGTCATGACTCCAGCGATGTCAGCCATGGCTCATTGGAGATCATGGAGCGGACTGTGGGTGTCCGTTAGGGACTGTAAGTGGTCCCTGATGGGACGTAGACCCCCAAGGATGGCATCAAGTTTGGCTGCCATGAGGTCGAACCCCACCCGCACCTGCTCAGCCATCTCCTTCTGGCCCTCCAACACACGGCGTTGAAATGCCATGTGTTGGTCGTGGGGATCCTGGGAGACAGCCGGGGTGGTGGGTGCTTCCTGCTGTGTGGTCTGTGCAGGGGGTGGGGTCTCCTCGAAGCAGCTGGGCTGCCTTGCTCCTGGAGGTGGGGTGCCGAAGCTGTCCATGAGCTCTTGGAGGGCGTCAGTGTCGAAGGTGGGAAGGTCCTCCTCATCATCAGTGAGGAGGTGTTTGGTCTACTCTGCAGGAGGTGATGATTCTCCCTCTGCAATGTTAAAGGGAGATGCAGTTTAACAATGTGTTCCATGTATGTTCACGCATTGGCCAAGTTTCCAAACAGACTGCATGACAATGTACATTGTGACTGTTTAGGAGGAGCTGCCTATTTGAAGCGGGACAGTGGACATTTGTGCACCATTAGGGATGTGGGGTTGTACTTGTCCATTATCATGTCACAGTTTCCTGCTATGCCAAATGTGATTGGCCAGTTTCTACACACAAGCGGCAGCAGTTGTGTCCTCTGTTCTGTTGTGAAAGTGTTGCAGTTTGTACCACATTGTTGTCAATGTTGATGTGCTCTGATTCTTGTGTGTGTGCTGCATTGTGGGAGAGTCGCCCCTGCAGCTCAGACTTTGCTTGGCCTTCTCCCTTTCAGGCGGTGTGCCTTTGACTTCTGTGCTAATGTAGTGCTGAGATGTTGCATACTTGGGTAAATTGGGCTCTTGGTGGGAGTTGGGACTCTTGGGCATGGTTTGTCCGCCGATGTCTTGTTGCCGTCAGGGGTTGTTTGTGCACGTGGATGTGTCAGTGTGTGACCTGCTCCTTTCCGGATGTGGACCACACTCAGCCACCTCGGTGTCGTGGCATGCAACATGTCATGATGAGTGGCATGCAGACATGCTCATCGTCATGCAGTGTCACTTGCATTGTCAGTGGGGCTCAAGGATCCGCAACTTTGCTGGGTTCAGCACATGTGCATGTGTTTGTTGTGAAATTGGTGATGTGTGGGGAGGGCCCCCTCTGTGCACATTGTGGACGGTGGATTACTTGCTGTTTCTATGTGTGCTGCAGTATGGCAAGGAGATCAGGGACACGATCCAGAGTCATTGTGGTTGTGCAGTGTGCCATACTTCATTGTGCATGTGTGCCATTGTGCCCATCTCCCCCCGTCCCCCCAGTCCCTGGTGATTACTCACCCTGTTGCTGTTGTGCCAGGTCATGTTGAGCAGTGTCCTGTCCCCCGACTCCTGCCACCTTCTCCACACTGATGACTGTGGACACCATTTCCTCCATCTCATCCAGCTCCTCCTGTGGCGCAGGGCTCCCACCCCCAGTCTGCATTGCTGCTTTGCAGTTGTTTGCGAGTTTCTGCTTGATTTTGCGCTTCACATCATTCCAGCGCCTCTTGACCTCGTCCATTGTCCTCCTCAGCACTCCGACTGCATTCACCTTGTCCACGATGGACTGCCATGTTCCATTTTTGTTGCCAATGACACAGTGGAGGTGACGAACAGTTGTTGATGGTGTTCTATCACCTCCGTAATCAGGATCCTGTTTTCCTGCGGACTCAACCGCGTCTTCCTCTTCTTCTTCTCCTTGCCCTTCCCTGACCTCGAGGTCCCAGGCTGGTCCTCCGTGGGGCTTGTGGGGTTCGGGTTGTCCTCTGTACTTGCTCCAGCTGCCTCCATTGTGCTTCGCAGTTATGTTTTTTTTTTTTTGCTGCTTTTATGGTGATTTTTCCCACCTGACGTGGGAATTGCAAGCCTGGCGCTGCTTGTCGCCGATTTTTCTATCGCGGTTGGGCCCATCGCAACTTTTTTCGCATTCGGGTTTCCTTTTTTATCGCCGTCGCAGTAGTTGTATCGCGGACATTTGAGGCGTTATCGGGAAACTATCGCATGTTACCGCCGTGTTGTGAATACGACGTTGACACAGAGTTATTTTCCCGCGATTGACGGCAATATGAAAAATTGCATTAGCCTATTATGGCGATGTTTATCGCACGTTCTTGTGAATATCCCCCTTAGATAGTTAGATGTTAATAGAAGTAGTTTAAAGGTTACAGGAGTTTCAAGGTCAACAGTTAAATACAGAGTAGGAGTTAAACAGTTGCAAGGAAAGGATGTAAAAGGTGTGGGATGTTAGGGGTGAGCAGAGTAAGTGAAAGTAAGTGAATAATTGTAAAGTGAGGTTTAGTTTTGTAAGGCGAAGGCCTAGGTTAATTTTGTTATGTGCACCTGTCTTCAATAAAGCAGCCTTTTTCATACAAAAGAGCGTGCTTGTGGTCTGTTCTGCGCCCCTTTGGCTCAATGCACTCATTAGTTACATGAAAGCTGAGGACTGAAAGCAGTCTCACGTCAACAACCCTTACAAACTTCATGAACCAGCTTGCAGAGCTCTAGGCAGCTGCTGTTTACAGCAGGCAGGGGGTAAGACGTCCTTGGTTAGGAGTGTTCAGTAGAAACCTGTCAGCTCTGTCAGAGGAGGGAGATTAACTTAGAGTCATGTCAAAAAGGCTACCTGAGGCACTGGAATGCAGTTATGCCAGATAGGGGAGGTGTGTGAGCCCTCGGGAGGGGACTGCCTTCTCCCTCAGTCCGCCAGGGAAGGTGTAGCCAAGAGATTCAACTTTCATCCCAGCACACTATTCATTTCATCACAAAATGATCAAAATCAGATAAAGTTAAAAACAGGAAAATACACTATCAATAAAGGCGTTCTCAACGTAGGGGTCGATGTATCAATTGTCTAATGTCTCCATTGCTGGGACCCGCTGTCACTACATGGTCACAACAGCTCAATTCATTCTTTCATTCTCTTGAGGCCATTAAATATGGATTATTGATTTGGGTAACAAATACTTGTAATACCTTGCCCAAAACCCTGGGTGGGCGCGGACTTTAGAAACGGACCTTAAGTTGTTTTATTTAGGGGAGTATCCCCTCTTCCCCCTGCCAGCTTTAGTAATCCACTGAAGAAACGTGTATGCTCTCACTGAGAGTGTGCATGCACCTGTACAGTGTTTTTAGTCCGTCTCCCCCACAAGCACTTTAAAGCAGTTTTTCGTTCGTGTACAATGCCAAGAAAAAAATTAGATAAAAGACCTGCTTTCCATACTGGCTGCAGACAAAGTTTTACAATGGAAGTGTTTTATTCCCTACTTTTGCAATTTGTGAAGATGATTTCTTAAGCAGTAAACGTATCAGTTATCATTCCTAGTGGAAGTAGTTTTAAATGGGCAAATATTGGAAATATATGTTTAATTGTTCAGCCTGGAACGTTTATTGCACGTCGCCCATGATTTCTCCGTAGCTGGAAATACAACTAAATGAAAGAATGTAATTTCACTTTTCAAAATAAATAAAAACGCTTATAATCATTTATCAACAGTAGTAATGCACAAATTGTAGGATAACCAATTGCTTAAACTTCCATCTCATCTGCACAGATAACTAGACTACTGCTGGTGGTATTTTTCTTGGTTAGAGTTCGTTTTTTTTTGTTCTTTTGGGAACATTCATTTGAATGTGGGCATTAAAACGAGTCAATCAGTCCATATGATGTGTTGTCTCAAAATTTTAGAAACACACTTCTCGAGGACAGGTTTGTCAGTCACGAAAGTCTGTCGAGATAACAGAGCCCATGATGTATAGTAAGAGTTCCAGTTTTGATCAACTACTGCAACCCAGCTAGTTTAATTCTAAGCACTCTCAATTGGGAAAGGCACAAGATCACACAATATGATCTCCTGGTTGCATGCTTGTCTACTCGCTAAGCTACATCTGTTCCATTCTTGTGCTGTTGAATTATTATTCGCTGTATTAATGTTGTGTGTTAATTGTTATTGTGTTATGTTTCAATGTCTTAATATTTACCTGTTTTATGTAGTGCTACAAGGAGCTCTTCTACGATTTCTAAACACTTTAAATACCAGGTATAACCAATACATAATTTATTGTACCAAATAAAACAAACTAAGAACGATCAAAGGCTGAGTCTGCCTTGCCTGATTTTAACGCATGTCAATCAATCATTATTTGTAAAACGCGGCTTGTCACCTGAGGGGGTATCCAAGTGCTTGCTGTAAGTCTCATTCGAAGATCCAGGTCTTGAGCCCCTTCCTGAAGTCAGTCAGTGAGGGCGAGGTGTGGAGGTGGCGGGGGAGGGTGTTTCAGGCTTTGGAAGCGAGAAAGGAGAAGGAGAGTCCTTCGACGCGGCAGTGGCGTATATGAGGGATTTGCGCGAGGGGGAGTTGTGCAGAGTGGAGGTTCCTGGGAGATGGTGGAAGTGCAGACAGTGGTTCAAGTAGGTGGATCCTTGGTCGTGGAGGGCTTTGTAGGAGTGAGTCAGGAGCTTGAAATGACATCTCTTCTGGTCCACGAGCCAATGGAGGTCTTTCAAGTGCTGGGTGATGTTGGTTCTCTTGGCCAGGTTGAGGATCAGTCTGCTGCCTGTGTTCTGGATTGTCTGGAGTCTTTGCATGAGTTCAGTAGTGACGCCTGCATAGAGTGCATTGCCGTAGTCCAGTCGGCTGTTGATGGGGGCATGAGTTATTGTCTTCCTGGTAGTGATGGGGAGCCACTTGAAGATTTTGCAGAACATGCGGAGCATGTGGAATAATGCTCAGGAGATGTTGTTGACCTGATTTGTCATGGAGAGTTTGCTGTCTAAGATGATGCCGAGGTTGTGGGTCTGGTCTTTCGGCGTGGAGGTGGATCAGAGTTTCGATGGCTACCAGGAGTCGTTCCAGAGATGAGAACTTCTTTCTTGTCCGTGTTGAGCTTCAGGCAGTTGTCCTTCATCCATGCTGTAACGTTTTTCATACAGTTGTGGAAGTTAGACTTCGCTGAGGTGGGGTCAACAGAGAGAGATAGGACGAGCTGTGTGTCATCGGCGTAGGAGATGATGTTGATGTCGTGCAATCTGATGATGTCTGCGAGTGGTGTCATGTAGGCGATGAAGAGTGTTAGGCTGAGGGAGAGGTCAAGCAGGATCATGGTGGTTGATTCTCTTCTGTTGAGTAGGGTGCAGATGTTGTCTGTTGCAGCGATCAGATGTCCTTAAAACATTGCATTTGTTAGCAGTGATCATTTAGTAGCTTGTCATCTACTGCAAAGATGATATGAATTGTGTTGTTGTGTTGTGATGTCCGATATTTGTGACCATAGGGTGTGATTTATGTGTTTATTCATTTGTAGGTCTCTTCTACCAGGATGCACAAACTACCTGGTTGCAGAAGAACTACTGTGGACTTACCAAGAACTTACAGTGGGTTTAAAGCCTACCTGTTGCTTACCACTGGCCAGCTTTATTGTTACTTTTATTTGCTTGCTTCTTATTCAGTGGCCTTCCTTGTCCTATCACGTCCAGCTTGTGTTTACACCTTCCTGGGAGCTTAGCCTCTTTACCGTCCTAAAGACTGGCTGACTTCAATCATTCCATTTCTGACATTCAGTGAACTATCTTTTTGGTTAGGCACCTGGTTAGATTTGCCCATTTGCTTTATAGGTACACAGATAATTAAAGAAGCCATAAGATTCACAAAAAGCATCTATGCACCAGTAAATCCAAATAATATTCTGGTATGAGGCAAAATTACACATGGTTACATAAAGTTGGGGGAAAGCCCTGAAAATATTGAGAACAACCACAAACTCAATAGTTCTTGCATAATCGCAAAGTTCTGCTTAATCAATTCCCCACCTGGAAACAATCAGAGATGTATTCGTGCCAAGGGCAGCATTGTTTCTTCTTCCAGAGTCAATATGGGAAGAGAACTCCCTAATATTTAGTGCACCTGTATGGGAAGGGTTTTTTCCATGGGGAATAATATGGTCTGCATGGAGATATTTTTCTTTTTAAAAAAAAGTCTTTTTAAAGGTAAATAAAAGTTAAATTGCACTTAGTAAAAGTAATTTTTGCATTTTATACAGTTATGCATACAGATTTGACTTCACATGCAGGTAAAATAGAATTAACAAAACATTTGAAAAAGGCATCCTGGAAACCTTAAAGTATCACAGATTTCCAGGATTACTCATAAAGAATATGTGAATATAAATTGTGAATGCGCAATCTTACAAGGAAGTAATCCAATGAGTGCAGATTTGCATTGTTTTTGTTCATGTGTACCTTGCTTTTTAGTTCATAACTTGTCTCCAACTTTCACGTAACATGGGTTCCATTTGTTTGCAATTGCTAGAAATGGGATTCCTTGTTGGCTGAGGTATGCACCCAGGCCAGACAGGAACCACCACTTTAGTCAGGGTAAGCTAGATGCACCCTAAAAGATAACCTGTGCTCACCCTCTGGTAGCTTGGCACAGAGCACTCAGGCTCATCTAAAGAGGCAATCTATAAAGTATTTGTGCAACACGCACACATACACACACACACCCACACACACACCACACACACAGTAACACAATAAATACACCTCAAACAGACTCCACACAGAACAATAGAGTATTATATTCTGAGCAAGACAAGACCAAAACAGCAAAAATCCAATGCATAGAAGTTGAGATATTTAAATTTTAAAGAAATAAATGCAGTAAAGCACTTAGAAGCAAGAAGCAGTAAAAAGGTTACTTTAGGTCGTGCTGGACTGGGGCAAAGTCAAAGTTCGTGTCGACCGGGATAGCGCACCGGCCGGCTACAGGACCCACGCAGGCCTCTGTGAACAATGTACCTTTCCTGGTTGCAAACAGTGAGATGCATCGATGTCGAGGCCCGCAGGTGCAGCGAAGGCGATGTGTCAGTTCCAAAGACTGGTACTGGAGTCGAGAGGCATCGAGCGATGCTCCAGATTCTGCCATGCAGTCGATGGGATGTGTCGATCTCACCAAGCTGCAGTGATACGCTGCATGATGCGTCGATCTCTGGAGGCAAAGCACTGGTTCTGAGGCGATGTGTCAATTTTACTCCTGCAACCAGGTCGATCCACTGGTTCTGCTACACTTAGAAAGGAAATGCGTCGAAATCCATGTTGCAAGTATCTGGGCCACTTCCAGTGAGCCAGGCAGAGGAGAAGGGGAAGACACTTTGATATCCCTGAGTCTCAAGCAACAGGAGGCAGTCCAACAAGCTTTTGTAGATCACATGGAGTCAAGGCAGATTTCAGCTCTCCTTCAGAAGAGTTAGAGAGCAGCAGGCAGCAGGGCAACAAACACAAAAGCAGGCCTTCAAGATCAACAGTCCAGTTGAGCCCTTTAAGCAGTACAGCAGGTCTTCTGGCAGAGCTTTAGTTACAAGTCCAGTAGTGTCTGATTTTAGGGGGTCAGAGACCCAGTACTTATACCCAAAAGTGCCTTTGATGTGGGGGGTGACTTCAAAGCAGCTCTCTGAAGTGAGCAAGTATCCATTTAAACCCAGTCTAGTCTGCCAGGGTGGTAATTAGTCCTTTGTGTGGGGACAGGACACTGCCTATTCAAGTGAAGTGTTAGCCCCTCCCTTCCATCCTGCCCAGGCAAGGCCTTCAGAATGCAGATGTATGTAGATGGGTACTCAGACACACCTATCCTTCTGTGCTGCGGCTGTCTGCAGGGAAACGCACAAAGAGTAGCTATCATCCACCCCAGACATGTATTGGAGACAGGCTGTCAGGCACACAGACCAGTAAGTGCACTTTCTAAAATTGGCCTTTCTAAAACAGTAATGTTAAATCCAACTTCACCAGTTAGAAGGATTTATCATTATCGTTCCAAACATATGAAACATGAAAAAGTTACTCCTCTCTGATCAGAAATTACAGCATACAAGTGTATTAAGGAAATCCCAATGCTAACCTATGAGAAGAGTAGGCCTCACAGTAGTGAAAAACAAAATAGGTTGTTTGTCACTACCAGGACATGCGAAACATAAAAGTACATGTCCTATCTTTTAATTATATTGCACCCTGCCCATAGGGTTACTTATATGTAATAAAAGGGGAGTTTGAGGCTTGGCAAGTCGTTTTAAATGCCAAGTCGAAGTGGCTGTAAACTGCACACACAGGCACTGTAGTGACAGGCCTGAGACAGGTTTGAAAAGCTACTTATGTGGGTGCCATAATTATTGCTGCAAGCCCACTGGTAACGTTGGAAGTACATTCCCTGGGAATATGGTATGCAACTTTACAAGGGACTTTACAGTACATCAAATATGCCAATCAGGGGCTTTATTATCAAAGCACCCCAGGGGTGCAACAGGCTTTTGCGCTCGCATTGCATGCTCCTGGGGCACATTGGTTTTACAGAAGGGGCCACAGACACTTGTGCGGCCAGTTCTGTAATACCGATAGCGCTGGCGCACGTAAAGCGCCAGCGCTATCTTCAGAGGGCGTTCCCTCATTTGCATAGGGGCGTGCCCCATGCAAATGAGGGAATCCATTTGCCTCTGCACCCACGCCATATTACAGACACGGGCGCAGAGGCAGAGAAGCTCTCAGGAGACGCACTGTCAGTGCACCCCCTGATGGCAGCCCTCTGGAGGGAGTGAAGGGGGTCCCATTGACCCGCCTGCAATCGGATCTCTTATCCCCTTTAAAAGTGCAAGCGGGTTGCCGCCTGCACTGTGAAAAAATGGAGCGGCTTTAAAGCAGCCGCTCTGTTTTTCACATGAATGCACTGCCCCCAGGGCAGCTTAGTTCGTGGCTGCCCTGGGGGCAGCACATTCTCCACAATGGGGCGCATTTTCCTGGATTGCGCCGGCTGCACCTTTTGAAAGGTGCGCCCAGCGCAATCCAGGAAAATGTGCTGCACTTGTAATATGGACCCATGTATACACCAATGTCATCATGTGTAGGGGAGAAGCACAAGCACTTTAGCACTGGTTAGAAAGGGTAAAGTGCTCAGTGTCCTAAGGCCAACAAAATGAATCAGCAAAAACAGGAGGTAAAAGGTTAAACATCTGGGGAAAGACCACCCTAAGGATGACAGGTCTAACAGCAATCAATTTTTGTAAACATTCATTTATTTTGTAATTTGGAGAAATGTCCTGGAGCAATCCTAAATATTCATGCAATTCAAAAGTATCTATGAGTACTCAATTGTGCAACTATTCTTGAATATAGCATTTTAGTACCTGTACATTTTTTGCATGTGTAATTACAAAGTAAAATTTAATTTGTACTTTAACAAAAATACATAAAAACACATATTCCTCTATACCCCCGTGAATTACGGTGCTGTTCTACTTCCTAGCAGAGGAGTAAACCTTTCAAGTGCTTTCAGAGTGGAAAACTAAATGGACATTAATGGTGAATACTGACAAACTTATAAATCGGTGGGTGTTTACAAACTAATAGGTAGACCCACCCTAGAATACCTACAAATCTTTCCCTCAACTAAGTTTGCTCAGGAGGACATTTCACCATAGAGACAGAATTTCCATGTGACTGAATCCGTGTGTAAAGGTAAAATTCCTACAACCCTTCGCATTTCTAATAGAGAATGAAGTTTTACCTTCACAAATTATAATTTTTCACACTTTAGTTGCGCTTACACATGTAAACCTTTTTAAAAATAGGAAACTCAGTCACCCTAGTGATTATTACATACCTGAAAATTAAGCTCTCTTTTGCCACAGTACTTGGCCATGCTTAGCTGAGCCAATGACTTAGGGGTCTATTACGATGGCGGTCGGAAAACATCCCCGACCGCCATGGTAGCGGGAAAAGACCGCCCGCATGGACCGCTACATCACCGCCGGTCAAATTACGATGACCTGCGCTCAAAATCCGACCGCGGGGGTCCGATTGCGGGCCTTAACATTGCGGCGGTTGCTGCTGCCCGCAATGCCCAAAGGAGCATGTCCTGCATTTCCCTGCACTGCGTGGCAGGCACTTCACAGTGCCTGCCACCTGGTACAGGGAAATGTAGGGGGGGACCATGGGTACCCCCCCAGTGCACCCACACCCCCCCAAAACTTTGGGGGCCCGCAACGGGCCCCCGGAAGACAATCTCCGCATGCCTTTCCATGGTGGTTTGACCGCTGAGGAAAGGCTGGCTACCGCCGGCATCATAATCATGCCGGCAGAGCCTGCTCTGCACCGCCACCATTATCCCGGTCCTGCTCCGTCCGCCAGGCAGGAGTGCGGATGGCAACCGGTGGAAAAGCGGTGGTCGGAATTTCCCACCGCCGCGGTCACCACCGCCATCCTAATTTGACCGGCCCGGCGGTGGACATCCGACCGCCATCTTAATAGACCCCTTAATGCCTACTGGAGGTGTAGTTTTGGTTAAGCGACATTTTACTACACATACCCTTATGCCTTGCAAAAGTTAATGATAGTAACTGTGATAAATGCCAACTTACAAGACTGTGACTAGTTCAGAGTCAAGACAGAAAGTTATTTATTTTGATGGCCATCCTCTTGAAGTCATTCGTATAATGCAAATAATGTAATGCATATTGCAATTAATTATTAAGTTAACATAAAAAAATTCAACCATCATGCAGGATTTGCACATTATTCAAAATATACCCCAATATTAATTTACAATTTTACTCAATATTAATTTAATTATTTGATTAAACCATAAGTACAATAGCATTGTTATCTAGCAGAGCTTGATACATTGCACAAAGTCTAGGCCTAAATAACCAAGCACAAAATATAAAATTGTTACAGAGAAAGAAACTGTATGATTAGAAGTGTTGGGGCCAAGTAAGAGAGTTGGAAGCAAAGGACTTGTACTAAGCGACTAAATCACATACAGCCTCTGCAGTCATGGCGGAGGATCCGCAATCGCTGCAGAGTCTCTGCACGTGTGGAGGAATCTCTGCAATGCAATTGCACTCCACGACCACGAGGCTCTTTGTGAATCTGGCCTAAGTCTTTGTGTAGTTGCAAAGTCATCTGTTCACAATATCACAAAATTTACGACGGCAAAAAAGGCAAGCCACAATGTATGAAGAAAAAGACTGCAAGTCAAAAAAGGCTTTAGGACACAGAAAGGTACACGGCAACTGATTACCTATCCGAAGGAGGAGCAGACATGAAAGCATGCCCCACTCCTCCTTCTTAGTCACAACATTTTGTATCAGTCGCTTTCAAGTGCATTTGTGGTCACAAACCATTGATGGAACAACGATCTGTCAAAGCAGGTGGCAACCATTTGCAGAGAGTTGCTAAATGACTTCTGTCTCATAAACAAGGAAGACATTTTGTCAAACCCTGTGTATGGGCATTTTGTAATGTGACTGATTAGTATGTAAGTCACTGCACAAAATTATGAAGGGGTGGCAAAGAAGTCAGTGTGCATAAACACTAACCCCGGGCAGAGTACTGCACCCCACCAGCGGAGTTTGCGGAGTTTACCAACTCCGCGCTCCACTGGGAACGCGAAGTTGTGGCAAAACTCTAACTCCGTGGCGGAGCGGAGTACGCCCCTCAGCCGAGGCCAGCACCTTTCAAAATCTTTTTAAAAAACCCACTTACCTTCTCTGTGGGCAGCCCTCCTCCTCGCCGCGGTGTCTCCTTCTTTCCGTCGTCCTCCTCCTCGTGTCCCCGTACGTATTACGTCTTGCGTGAACTGCGCATGAGAAGGTAGGTGGGTTTAAAAATAAAAAAATGTAAAGGTGCTGGCCTCGGCTGAGGGGCATACTTTGCTCCGCCACAGACTTGGAGTTTTGACGCAACTTCACGCAAGATGTAATACGTATGGGGACGCGAGGAGGAGGACGACGGAAAGAAGGAGATACCGTGGCGAGGAAGAGGGCGGCCCGCAGAGAAGGTAAGTGATTTTTTTAAATAAAATTGTAAAACTGGCCTGGGGCGGAGCAGAGCGGAGCGTAGTTCCACTGAGGTTTTTTTTTACTCCGTGGAACTACGCGGAGCACCACTCCGCATACTCCGCCCAGGGTTAATAAACACCTGTGGTTTTGCAACTTCGCTTTCATACATCACTTGCCAAGGAGAAAAAAGTGCAAACTCCAATTTTGACTAGGATGCTTGAATGTTTGCAGACAGGGGGCCTCATTTATGAAAAGTGACGCATCGCTGCGTGAAAACAGCGATGCGTCACTTTTCATTGCACCCTCCTTGCGACACCAATGATGCGTCATATTTACAGTATGACGCATCATGTCGCAAGGAGTTACAGATCTACAGATTCTGATGTATCTGTAGGCGCAAAAATGACGCATTGCTGGAGTGTGTCACAAAAGTGACGCAACTCCAGCAATGTGTCCTTTCACATGGGGCAAGCCCCATGTGAAAGGGCCTGCGTCAGTCTTATGCCTGCCATGAGGCAGGCGTAAGATATTGACACATTAGGGTCAAAGAAATGGCGCAGTGAAATCTTATAGATTTCACTGCATCACTTCTACGACCCTTTCTTGCGTCGGAACGCCCCCCCTGCATACATTATACCTGGCGCAGGTATAATGTGGCGCAGGGGTTTACAAAGTGACGCATCTACCTAGATGCGTCACTTTGTAAATATGACGCACCATGGCGCATTTTTTACACTGCTGATGCGTCACAAAAAGTGACGCACCGGCAGCGTAAAAGTGACGCAAAGGCTCATAAATAAGCCCCAGGATCTGGAAACTGAAAATTTAGATAAGTTTGCTGAGCAACTGCTGTAAGCTGGGTACAAAATTGAATTAATAGTGCACTAGACCATTTATTAGTATATTTCTTACAAAGAAAGTTTACCAGCCTGAGTTTATTATATGGGGTTAAAGGCAATGTAAGAGAAATCACACTGAGGTATATTTTAAATTGGATGTGCTGTTTGGGTAAATAGCATTTGGCTATCAAATCCTGGTCAATTCCATTACCTAATGATAATAGCCATGAAAAGTGACTGCTTACCCCACTGTGATGAGCTCAGTGTCCAGTTAAACATAGAAAAAGTGTTTTCCTTAATGCACTGATTACCTTACCGTAGCCCTCAACATCTTGAGCGCTACACTGTACTGTCACTCTCCTTAAATCATGAAATTTGTCCACCCCTGGATGGAGACAACTTGCCACACAAAAATAAATCAATTTGCTCCTTGAAAATATATTTTCTTTAAAACCTCCCTTTTTTGGGAGGGCAGGAGAAGGGGCATTATGATAAAGTGAATTGTTGGTTGACTGGGGTGTGAGTCCTGGTCAAACAACATCCACAATCCCTTGCAGGCTGAACCACAACAAGTCACTAAATTAACCTAGCAAACACAAGGAGATGATGGACAGAGTGCTGAAACTTTTCAAACACTCACGCCCAGTCACAGATCTGGGTTGAATCCATCATCATTCTTTAGCTCACTTTGCCACCCCAGTTCAGACACAGCTATAAGCAAATCAGTCTTGACCCTGTGCCTCATGGGAACAGTCCAGACCAAACTGCCAAGCCATGTCTTCCCTGGACCGGAACTAAGCATCCTGGGACCGGTTTCGGGCTAACAGCCCTCATCAGCCAGGCTAGCTTGAATCCAGTGGCAAAGTGAGCAAGGGACCCACGTCTGGCCATAGTCGTGTGAAAAGTTTCAGCACTCCGTCCATCATCTCCTTGTGTTTGCTTTGTTCGCCCTAAGTTGGCAGGGTATGCCCAGACGTGGGTCCCTTGCTCACTTTTCCACTAGATTCAAGCTAGCCTGGCGGATGAGGGCTGTTAGCCCGAAACCGGTCCCAGGATGCTTGTTTCCGGTCCAGGGAAGACATGGCTTGGCAGTTCGGGCTGGACTGTTCCCATGAGGCACAGGGTCAAGACTGATTTGCATATAGCTGTGTCTGAACTGCGGTGGTGAAGTGAGCTAAAGAACGATGATGGATTCAACCCAGACCTGTGACTGGGGGTGAGTGTGTGAAAAGTTTCAGCACTCCGTCCATCATCTCCTTGTGTTTGCTTTGTTCGCCCTAAGTTGGCAGGGTATGCCCAGACGTGGGTCCCTTGCTCACTTTGCCACTGGATTCAAGCTAGCCTGGCTGATGAGGGCTGTTAGCCCGAAACCAGTCCCAGGATGCTTGTTTCCGGTACAGGGAAGAAATGGCTTGACAGTTCGGGCTAGACTGTTCCCATGAGGCACAGGGTCAAGACTGATTTGCATATAGCTGTGTCTGAACTGCGGTGGTGAAGTGAGCTAAAGAGCGATGATGGATTCAACCCAGATATGTGACTGGGGGTGAGTGTGTGAAAAGTTTCAGCACTCCGTCCATCATCTCCTTGTGTTTACTAAATTAACCTATACTTAACACTGGGTAAGGTGGCACAAAAAGCAGTCAGGCTTAACTTTGAGGCAATGTGTAAAGTATTAAAGCAGCACATAAAAAGCATTAAAGTGAAAACATCACACAAGTAAAATCCTACACCAATTTAGAAAACTAAAGCAAATATTAACAAATGTTCTGACACCAAAACAACAAAAATCCAATAAATAGAACAGGAGTTATGAATTCTTAAAGTTTTGGTGAAAACTAGAGCCTAAAAGATCAAAGCGCCAACTGTAGACAGCTAGTCGCGTGAGACTGGGTCAAAGTAAAACAATATGGCCAACCGCAAAGGAGCGTGGTTCGGATAAAAGAAGTGGATTAGGCCCGGACAACGCTCACCACTGGACTCCGAAGAATTTCTTAGAAACGTTTTCTGAGAAGGTAAAGTTCAGGGTCGCAAGGCTACGGGTGGTGTCAGAGGAGGGAGCGTCATCTGCGGGGGGGGCTTTAAGTCTGGGTCGCAGTGAAGATTTCTACGTTCAGACTTAGTCTCTTTTTGTGAGGTTAAAAAACCCCAGCGGGACGAGGTAGAGGGCTGTAGCAGAAGACAGTTCCACAAGGCCAGATATCCCTTTAGCGAAGAACCACTGAACAGGATTTGATGCTGTTGAGAAGAACAGAATGAGAGAATCTGCAAAGTCAATTCTACCAGCGATGCAACTTGGGTGGAAAGGAGGAGCAGGTTTTTTCAAGTTTGTAGCACTCTCCAAACTTCTGGATGGAAGTCAGACTATTTGGTAGGTCCTGTGGACCACTGAAGAATATTCATGGTTTGTGTATGGGGTCTGAATTCTTGAATCACTTGCAAAGATTCAAAGGAGGTGAGGATCACACATGTAGGTATCTAAATACAATATAATCCTCCTCTACGGCATGCTTTGTGAGAATTTGACAAATTGCAAAAGCATAGGCAGAAAAGACAGAGAAAAAGAAAGAGTCTAAGAGAGTGAGGCAATAAAAAAGAGGCTGGATAAGTGAGAGATTTAAGATCAAAGGCTATGGGAACAATTTAACCCAGGAATAAGTGGTAACATTGGACCATGTATGGATTCTAAGGAGGAGGAAATCATACTCACTCATGTCAGCAATGGGACACCAGCTTTAACAAAGTGGCAAAGTGGCATTCTGCAATACCTCATGCAAAATGGCCAGAAATGCAGTTTGTTCACGTTGTTCCAAATTAGATTGCTTAACTGGATGCACAAACACACCTCATAAATGCTGCAATGAACTTTAAGACATTGGGGTCGATTCCGATCTCGGCCAAAAGCGCACCTAACAGTATTCGTCCGGAAAAAAACTAAGCCGAACGCGTGTTTTCCGACCGATTCGAACAGTCGTCCGAACGAGCAAGTATGATGCGCATAACAGCACAGATTCCGAGCGAGCCGTACTTACCCATTTCAGCTCCTGTTCCCCGCCCGAGCTGGATCCGTAAACGCCGAATCGAGTCGCACGGAACCAAATACACAGCACCTTCCGGCCGGCCTAGTACGATGCGCCTTCCGTACACGCCAAACCCGTCGCTACGTCCGGCACGTCAGAGCATCCGGGAGAGCTGTACATAAGCTCCGATTCGCACCACAAGACGATCCACGGCTATGAGACGAACAAGCCAGCGACGAGTACGAGTCGAAGCCACGAGAAACCCGAACGAGACGAACCAACCATGAATCCCATCGCGCAGGTCCTACCAATACTCTACATCTATTACCGGGACCGGTACGGACGCGTACGGCACAGACGGTAAGTCAAACACCCACAACACAAACAAACGACACGTACCCGAAATATGTCACACACACATAGGGATGCAGAAATTACGTACACTAGCAACAGCAGAACCATAGGGGCGGGATGGCTATCACCAATGCCATACACACCCATAGGGGGATGGATGCCTACCACTAACACCACCCCTACTCATGGGGGCCTGGATGCCCACCACTACCACCACCCCTACTCAGGTGGGCCTGGATGCCTATCACTACTACCATCCCCACTCATAGGGGGATGGATGCCTACCACTACCACCACCCCTACTCATGGGGGGCTGGATGCCTGCCACTACTACCATCCCCACCCATAGGGGGATGGATGCCTACCACTACCACCACCCCTACTCATGGGGGCCTGGATGCCTGTCACTACTACCATCCCCACACATAGGGGGATGGATGCCTACCAGTACCACCACACCTACTCATGGGGGGCTGGATGCCTGCCACTACTACCATCCCCACTCAGAGGGGGATGGATGCCTACCACTACCACCACCCCTACTCATGGGGGCCTGGAAGCCTGTCACTACTACCATCCCCACTCATAGGGGGATGGATGCCTACCACTACCACCACCGCTACTCAGGGGGGCCTGGATGCCTACCACTACCACCACCCCTACTCATAGGGGGATGGATGCCTACCACTACCACCACCCCTACTCATGGGGGCCTGGATGCCTGTCACTACTACCATCCCCACTCATAGGGGGATGGATGCCTACCACTACCACCACCCCTACTCAGGGGGGCCTGGATGCCTACCACTACCACCACCCCTATTCATAGGGGGATGGATGCCTACCACTACCACCTCCCCTACTCATGGGGGCCTGGATGCCTGTCACTACTACCATCCCCACTCATAGGGGGATGGATGCCTACCACTACCACCACCCCTACTCATGGGGGGCTGGATGCCTGCCACTACTACCATCCCCACCCATAGGGGGATGGATGCCTACCACTACCACCACCCCTACTCATGGGGGCCTAGATGCCTGTAACTACTACCATCCCCACTCATAGGGGGATGGATGCCTACCACTACCACCACCCCTACTCATGGGGGGCTGGATGCCTGCCACTACTACCATCCCCACCCATAGGGGGATGGATGCCTACCACTACCACCACCCCTACTCATGGGGGCCTGGATGCCTGTCACTACTACCATCCCCACTCATAGGGGGATGGATGCCTACCACTACCACCACCCCTACTCATGGGGGCCTGGATGCCTGTCACTACTACCATCCCCACTCATAGGGGGATGGATGCCTACCACTACCACCACCCCTACTCATAGGGGGATGTATGCCTACCACTACCACCACCCCTACTCATGGGGGGCTGGATGCCTGCCACTACCACCCCCCTACTCATGGGGGGCTGGATGCCTGCCACTACCACCACCCTACTCATGGGGGCCTGGATGCCTGTCACCACTACCATCACCACTCATAGGGGGATGGATGCCCACCACTACCACCACCCCTACTCATGGGTGCTGGATGCCTACCACCCACACCACCCCTACTCATAGGACGGGTAATGCATGACACAACCAGCATACTCCAACATAAGGAATGTCTGAAAAATACATCCCCCAACACCATGACAAGCGTGTGTAGTCTGTGTCAAATGCCTACAACACTGAACATGACATTGAACATACAATGTGACCCCCTATCACATGTGTCATACATAAATGTGTGTGGCCTCCACAATGCAAGCAGACCATGACCACTGTGGCAATGGGGTCTAACACCCCATCATCACAGTGACCGAAAGGTAAGTGTGGGGTCCATAGCTGAAGCACATTTTGAACATTGTGGCAATGGGGTCTAAACCCCCATCATCACAGTGACCAAAATGTAAGTGTGGGGTCCATACCTGAAGCACATTTTGAACATTGTGGCAATGGGGTCTAAACCCCCATCATCACAGTGACCAAAATGTAAGTGTGGGGTCCATACCTGAAGCATATTTTGAACATTGTGGCAATGGGGTCTAAAACCCCATCATCACAGTGACCAAAAGGTAAGTGTGGGGTCCACAGCTGAAGCACATTTTGAACATTGTGGCAATGTGGTCTAAACCCCCATCATCACAGTCAGCAAAATGTAAGTGTTGTCATGGAAAAAGCTGCAAATGCCAAACAGCATGGATGATTCCTGGTCACAGAACAACAAACACATCTGTGGCATAGTAGTGCTTGTGTCCCATAGCAACATAGATTGGGTGAGGCAAACAGTGCAGTGCAAATAAGACATACCTTTGGCCATGTGCAGACAAACATCACCCATGGGGGCTGACATTGTCAACATTCATCAATAACACAATGACAGAAGTGACCATCATAATGCAGACCCACATATCTGCACCAATGGACACACAAATGTAGATATCCTGTGGAGACTGTATATGTGAGGTGAAGAAATACCATACCATGGCAGCAATGGGACATACAAACCATGATCATTGTGCTGACTGATGACCTAGGAGTCCCAGGGACAGCAGGGGAAAGCCACCAAACAACATACAGCCAATGGCACACTAAAGATATGCCAATGCAGTGGTGCAGATGCACAAACACAAACAGGCAGCCTCACACTGCATATCAAACACAACAGGTGATGGGGGGTGTGCCAGTGTCCCCAGGCAACCACACAACACATGAGGAGGCCTGAATCCCAATTACACAGATGTGTATACAGTGCCACACAAAAGTAACTCATGGATCGGATTCCCCTATGTGGGCAATCAGGCATTGTTAGATGAGAGGGAGCCCAAATTACACATGTCACACAAGCTTGTAGGAACAGCAACTAACACAGCAAGAGACAGACCCACCACAGCACTACCCCCAGGGACCCCACATTGTGGTGACCCTGGCCTGCATGATAATCCCACTGTGATGACAAAGCTAGATGTCGTTCACACTGTGAACCACAGTCATGTGTCCTGAGCAACAAACTACCATCACACCTACACAAGCACAAATCAATCAGCACGGCCTGTCAGCCAAGGCCAATATGGAGGTAGGGGTCTAGCCGTGCAACAACTCTCATTTGCACACACTCAACACCACACACCTTGATCTCCACCAATGTGCAGCAGTGAAGCTCACATGGACTGGTGACATTGCACATGCACCCATGACAATCCCAGGGGTGGTGGTGGGAACTAAGGTGCAGAAACCCATCACACATGGCCAGTCAACAAGACTCGTGAATGTCTGACACACTGCACAGTACGCTGTACATGGGCATGACGTCAAATCCACACCAACCAATGGGATCCCGGCCACAGTCACACACCAATGAAGAAGCCAAGGTCACCCACAAAGAACACACATAGACAACTTCCAACATTGCAGCTCTGACCCTGAGGAGTGGCAGCAGTCACACACACAACGTGTCACAATCACTGAAAGCTAACACAAACTGTAAATTACATGACTTGTGTAACCAACAAGTGCCAAGGGGAATCCTGACTGTGTCTCATCTGCGTTTGCCCACAAACTCAGCCCTGACAGCAAACACACCTATGGATGACACCCTGATGACCAGTAATGTGCCATGCACCCACATCCCAGAGAACCCAGGGCGAAGATTTGGGGGGAACATAGGTCAACTCAGCAAGCATCACAAACAGGAACATCACTAGGGATCCCAGCCTGCGTAGCAAAATGGAAGTGAACACACACAGACATGCTCACACAACACACACCTTGGGCTCAGGCAATGTCACGGAATTACACACTGCCATGAGGGGACTCCACTCCTGTGTAAGGAAAGCTGTGCCATACGTTGTCTCTGCAGGGCTCTATCATGTCAGCAGAACACTTGGTCACTCAGTCAACAATTAGCACAAAATGAAGGCTCTCGTCACATCAGCCTGGTCATGGGAGTGTCACCGAAATCATCTGCACAGATCCAACACACATGTATAGCAAGTTGCACTGATAACACAGATGAGTCCTTCCCCATTGATGCCCAAACTTGCATGTCCAGTGGAGATGGTCACACGGTCAGGGAAATAGACAAATTGAACAATGGCAAGCACAACTGATGTGCAGGGGTGTAAGCCACAGATGTGATATTGCAAATAAATGTAGGAAATCCCATTGGCAAATATTGAAAACATGACACCCTCATATTGCTGCAAAGGATGACATGGCTACACACCAGGATAGGACACATTCCCCCTGGACCACATGGGGTCCTGCACAGTAACACTTCATTTTCCTGATATCAAAAATCACCATCACTGCAGCAAGGGCATGGTTAGCATCATCAACATCATGTACATCTGAAGCAAAACCACTAGAGAACAGAAAGTAGCTTTATTCAGCATATGTGTGTGTAAAATAGAAAGTCCTGAAAAAAGACAAAGGCCAATGGCCAGTCCATCAGTAAAGTCCGAACAGGGTGACAGTGGCAGATGTCACCCTTTGCTTGCCTGCACTGCTACGGACCAGGGACATTCCCCTCGGAGGGGCATACAGGGGGCAGGCCAGGCACTGCAGGGACAGGATCAGGGCTCACCAGAAGGAGGCAGGAAAGGGGTGGCTGGTGCTGGAGAGTCACTGGCAACTGCAGTGGAGGTGTCTGACATGGTGTGTGCCGGCACAACTGGGGGGCATGAGTCAGATGGTGTGGGTGCCGGCACGACTGCAGTGGGCTGGCCAGATGGAGTGGACAGGTTCCCCACTGCAGTGCCCAAGTCAGACGGGGTGGTAGTGGACTCCACTGCAGTGCCTATCTCCAGGGGAGTAGAATGGGGTTCAGGTAAGGTGGGCAGGACAGAGGGGAGGAGGACACGGTCTCCACACCAGTGGCACAAACATGTGCAGCGGGGGTGTGGGGCTGGAAGAGCAAGTGGTAGGGGGAGAAGGCCGGATCATTTTGGGGATGGTGTATCTGTGGGTGGGGGAACCTGGGGCAGGGTGTGGTGGGGGAACCTGTGTTGTGGGGGCCTGAGGGATGGAGGAAGGAGACTGTGTGGTTGAGCTGCAGGGCGGTGGCGGGGTCTTGCTCTTCCGGGCCGGGGGACTTGCGGGTGGGGGCCTCAGTTTGTCTGTGCCTGGGGGAGGGTGTCCGGGGGTGAGGGGCACTCCCCTCTGTGTGGGTGGACTTCCTCTTCCCCTGTATGCTGGATCAGCTGGATCGGAGGGGAAGAGGCCGAGGTCACAGAGGAAGAGCTGCTTTTTAGGTGGGGTTGCAGGTGAGGCAAGGGAAGGGGTCTTGGAGGGAGAGGATTTGGAGGACTGCGGAGTGACTGTGGATGCCTGTGTGTGTGTCTGTTCCCCATCCCCTGTGGGTGTGGTATCAGTCCCCTGAGGATGCTTGCGTGCACGTTTTGACTTTGTTTTGGGTGTTTCTGTGCTGCTCGTGTCTGTGTGTTTGGGTGATTGTGCAGGTGTGCATGTGCTTGGGACAGGTAGGGTGCCAGGAAGTGTGGATGGGGCAGAGGTAGGAGGGGTGAGGGACTGTTGGAGGAGGGACACTGCTGCCGTCAGGGAGGAGTCCATGGACTTATTGCTCCTCTGTAGGGCAGACATGCCCGATGAGATGCCCTCCATGAACGACACCAGCTGTGTCAACAGAGTGGTGTGTGCATGGAGGACACTCAGCATTGCTGTCTGCCCTACATGGAGCTGGCGAAGTAAGTACACAGACTCCTCACTCAGGGCAGCAGGGGACACAGGGGCAGGGGGTGCGGTGCCTGGCACGAAGGAGACACGCTCCCGAACACGGGAGCCTCCACGGACCTCTGGAATGGGAGCCAATGGGAGGGCGGTGGTGGTGGTGGTGGCGGGGCCAGCCATACTAGCTGGGGTGTGGTGGCTGCTGACACCCGCCTCCACAAGGGAGTCATCCTCCGAGCTGCTGTGGTCCTCAGCTGAGGTGGATGGTGCTGAGGACTCCTCGGTGTGGCTCCCTCGCCCTCCG
This sequence comes from Calotriton arnoldi, assembly GCA_963921515.1. Taxonomy (NCBI): domain Eukaryota; kingdom Metazoa; phylum Chordata; class Amphibia; order Caudata; family Salamandridae; genus Calotriton; species Calotriton arnoldi. The sequence goes on from CAWUFW010013370.1 coordinate 399,683, forward strand.
TGCCACTGGGTCCCTCCGACCACTCATCGGCTGCTGACCCAGTCTGGCTCTGCAGCTCCTCCTGGTCCGTGGAGCTGTCCCCTCCTGTGGCCGTGGATGTATCTGCAAACAATTAGGGAAACAGACAAACATCAGTCACCTGCACTGACCGCACACACCACAGTAAGTACAGCACATTACAGAGCAAGCCCTGGCATCCTTAGTTGAACATTGCCAAAAGTGCTCACACAGATTAGGAGAAGCCAATTGTCAGTCTGATGGTCAACCATGGCACTCACACCCTCCTGGCCTTGCACCCATCTGTCTGGTGCCTGTCGGATGGTAATACCCCAGTGTGGACACATGCACCACCTACACAGTTGTTGGACATTGCAGAGAACACAGTGAAGTATGTGAACATGCACACATCACATCTCTTGCCACTGAGTCAGTACAGGTGTCCGGATAAAGGGATGGCCAGAGTCTAATTTGAAATGCATGTGATGCATACCAGCACCAGACACCATGATGCACCCATGTCCTGATAGTCAATGCCACAATGGGGTGCATGTTGCACATGTCACTCCCCTGCAGGATCACTCTTAGGAAGTTTAATGCCATGGCACAGGCATGCCTGCAAAGTCATACATCACTGTCTCCAGTCACATGGGCAGGGCAGCCAGCCAACAACAGTCTGCACTGTGTCACAATCCTAGGTCATGGGGAATGCAAGTTCTGTAGCTGACAAGTGCACATGTCCATCCCCCACAAACCACATCATCTGAACTCTTATTTGTCCACGTCATACCAATTGGACATATGGGAGACATGAAACACAACTCTCTGAACCTGAGCACCTCACAGTCTGCTGTGAATGAAAAACAGCTGCCTGAACTTCACAGTCGCATACACCAGTCTGCACAGTCAAGTGATCAAACACCTATATGTCACACAAGTATCGTCTCTCATGGTCACATCTCAGATGGCATGCTGAGCCCTAACCGATAAACACCCCAGTAGTCCTGACAACGAAGCCACAGCACAATGACACAGAGGCAGACACCTGAGGGAACATTTCACTGAGCACAACGTGTCAGCTGATACACGGGAGTGGGAGTACAGAGTGTATTGTATGCCCTGGAGTAGGCATGACTGTCCTGCTCCACGTGAAAGAGGGATGAGCCCTGGACAGTAGGCAGGTGGCTAAGCATGTGTGACACACTTGATATACATACTCCTGAGGCCCAAACATTGTTCCCACCCGCAGCATGGGGGTGTGCCAAATACCCCAGGCACATGTGGTGAGTCAGATCAGCAATTGGACCACATATCAAAGTTACACGCAGATTACATGTCAGAACTCAGGCATTGTGTAAGCAATTGACCCACCCATGAAGCCCACCACAAAGTTACGGGAACAAATGCTGTCCCCCACCTTGAGCTAAGCAAAATGCAAGGACACAGTACCCAAGTGACACAATTTCCTGACTGTAAGGGCCACACCTGGGTATCAGATGAGGAGTGGGCATGTCACAATTGAGGGACATGGGTCCTGGACCACAAGACTGATGTACTGTGGAAGTTTAACCAGGCCAGAGGAGGGCACATAGCATGTCAGACAAAGTTCACAGTGCAGTCATGGACTCACCCCTCCTTGCTGCTGTCTGGCCTTCAGCTGCCCATCCAGGTCAGGGAAGACCACCGCCAGGATCCTGAGCATGTGGGGGGTCAGGGTCCGGTGTCCGCCCTCCTGCGAGGAGGCGACAGCTTCAGCTGGACCCTTGCGATCCTCCGGGTCCAGCCCCGAAGGTCCTGCCACCTCTTCTGGCAGTTGCGGATCCGGCGCTTGTAGTCCCCCACGGATCTTACTGCCCGGGCGATGGTCAGCCAGATTTCCTGCTTCTGGTGGGCATCAACCTGTGAGGATGACAAAGTGAAAAGGCCATTACTACACATGCAACATATCCGTGCATCACACAGTTGGATATACATGTCTCAATCACAGGGGCATATGATGTACACAGGCAGTGCAACTATGGCTATGAACAGTTTGCCAGCAGTTACTAAATGGTATCATTGCCTGGGAAGTAAAACCTTGTTGGAATGCACTGTTACTGCACTATACCTGTTCAGTGCATGTAACTACACACTTTGGGGGGTGAGAACTACTCAGTGAGCATGCTAGCCAGTGGTGTGCACACTGTAAGTCTTGCTAGTCAGACAACATGCACATTTAGTAAGGCAGTGGACAGCACACTCACCTGCTCCCCTGGTTTCCCATACAGCTTGCTGTACTGTGGAAGGAGGCTGTCCAGCAGGGCCTGGTTCTCCTCAGTGCTGAAGGCTGGGGCTCTCTCCACAGTACGTGCCATTGCAGTAGCCAGAGGATGCAGAGACAGCAGCAGTGTTGGTGGCAGATGTCGTCCAGGAACATGTAGTGCAGGCAAGTGGGCTCTCAGGGGAACAGCCAGCATTATATGTGTGCTGCAGAGGCAGATACTGTCCCATGTGTCCAAAGTGATAGATCCAAGTCGTTTGCATCTTCTGAATCTGGCCAATCCATGGAATTAACACAGACTCTGAATAGGTGTGGTGTCTGTGCATTCCACTGTATTTCCTGGCAACATCAGTGTAGGCGATGAGTCCGATGGCCCTGGTGTCTATGTGTTGTGTAGCCCTAGTGGTGTGTCTCCCTCATATGTGTCACGTCGCCATGACTCACATGACGGTGTTGAACTTGCTGTGGCAGTTAGCATGCACAGTGTCATTTAGCAGATCATCATCTCCATGACAAAAACAACGTTGGAATCACAACAGAGGCAAGTATGGTGTATTAGTGAGTTTATTACATACATGTATGAGGATAGTGCACAGGATGGTGAGTGCTGTACATTGGTATTGGAATCCAAAGTTCCCAGATGAGTTGGAAGTGTTGGTAGCAGTAATGTCCTGAGTAAAGTCCACAGTCATCTGATACATTAGTCCAACTTAAACTCCCCATGTCATGTGGGAGAGTTGTGTTGCATTCGACAGGGTGAACAGTTTGCACACAAAGGAGAATTTCCAGAACAGGTGTTGGGTTCCTGGGGGATGTACATGGCCATCGGCCTCTCAGTTGTCCTTCCTCGGACGACCCCTCTTCTTTCTGGGGGGACCCTCACGTGCAGGCCGCTGCGGTGCAGAGGACTCTCCACCAGAGTCATCCTCAGTCCCTGTGGCAGTTGCAGTTGTTGCGGCACCAGATGTTGTGGGCACACAGGGAGGTGTGGACATGTTGGTGCTAATCTGGCGGAGGCATGTCAATATGTCCCTCTGCACCGCTGTCAGTTCTTCCAATGTGTCCCACTTGGACTCCATGCCAGACATGTGTGTCTCCACACAGGACATGTGTGTCTCCACACGGGACATTTGGGAGTCCAAGCAGGCATGATGGGCAGCCTGCTGCTGTTGAATGTCCTTGAGGATCCCCACTACCTGGCTGACCTCTCCGGTGCTATTCTGGTACGCCTCAGCAATGCGTGCCAGTTGTGGGTCATCATGCAGTCCAGACCCCTCTGCAAACAGCGACCTCTGCCTACCACCCCTACCACCACCCCTGGACACACGTGTGGGAGCTGCAGTGGCACGCACAGGTGACCCTCGGCCCCCTTGGGGGTTGGTGTCATTGAGTGTCCTTGGTCTGTCTGTGTCGGCGGGGGTGGTCTGTGTGTTGGCAGATGTTGGAGGAATGGGTGCAGGGGGTGCAGATGGTGGTCCTGCTGGTGCTGCATGATGACTCCCACCGGAGGTGCCAGGTTGTTCTTCGCCATCCGATGAGGGCAGAGGCTGTTCCACACCAGAGAGCTCAGGGTCCCCCGGAGCCTGGGACAGGGACTCCTCCTCATCTGCTGCTGTGTCCCCATCATCACCTGTTTTTGGAAGAGACACACAATGTATGTTATGTTTCTGCAGGCATCAATGGTTCAAACACATGACAGTTGTGACTGTACCTCTGGATGCGGCCCTGTACATTGCATTGTCCTAAGTTGTCACAGTCAGAGGTGGATATTGGTGTGGCTCATTGTCCTGCCAACCTGATGCATTTCAATGTGGATGTTGAGGTGTGTGCATGACCAGCATTGGTGGTATTTGGCTGACATCCGGACCTCCTTCTCCCCCCAGCCCAGTTGTCCCACCATGAAGCATGCCACACTTGCAGTGGGTGCAGGTTGACTCTCAGGATGTCAGTCAGTGGTGTCCTGCTGTTGGTTGGTGCCCAGTTCCCAGCAGGGCCCTTGTGCTCCCCACAACAGAGCACCATTGTCAGACATCTTGGAAGTGGCTTTTCACTCACTCTCTTGTAGGGCACGGTCCCAGGTGTGTTGTTTGGAGTTAGTGGAAGTGGTGTGTGTGTAAGGGCCTGCTGGTAGCTGTAGTCGGAGCTGGCACTCCTCCTCCCCCAGGCCAGACATCCCACCATGAAACGTGCTTCCATTGCAGGGAGTGCAAGTTGGCTTTCAGGATGGCAGTCAGTGGTGTCCTGCTGTTGGTTGGTGCACAGTTCCCAGCAGGGCCTTGTGCTCCCCACAGCAGTACCCAGTGTCAGCCATCTTGTCAGTTGTTTTCCACTCCCTGTGATGTGAGCATGGTTCAGAGTGGTGTAGATGTGCCAATTGTGAGGGTGACCAATATCTGTGACTACCACTCCCATCATGCTATTGCCTATACCCCCCTTCCCTGCATGCCCATACTTCCTTCCTTTTGAGTCGACTTCACTGTGTGTGAGTGTGACAGCAATGGCAAGATGGCTGACAGTGTGGTCCTGTTGTTTGTTGGTGCCCAGTTCCCAGCAGGGCCTTGTGCTCCCCACAGCTGAGGCCAGTGTCAGACATCTTTGAAGTGGCTTTTCACTCCCTGTGATGTGTGCATGCTTCAGTGTGAGCTTGCTGGGCCATGCGGGTGGGTGATGTTGAGCTGTGACTACCACTCCCATCATGATATTGCCTACACCCCCCTTCCCAACATGCCCATACTTCCTTCCTTTTGACTCTGCTTCCCTGTGGGGTAGTGTGCCTGTGCTGACAGGATGGCTGACAGTGTTGTCCTGGCGTTTGTTTGGCTACAAGTCCCAAAAGTGTCCCTGTGCTTCACAAGGCATAACCCAGTGTGGTTGTTCTTTGTGGGATATTTAATTAGAGTGTGAGGCATTGCATTCTCCCAGGTGAGTTGTGTGGAGTTTGTGTTAAGGGGGTGTGTGAGAAAAGCTGCTGGTGACTATGGTCAGAGCTGTCAGTCCTCCTTCCCACCCAGCCAGATATCCCACCATGGAACGTGCTTCCATTGCAGGGAGTGCAAGTTGGCTTTCAGGATGGCAGTCAGTGGTGTCCTGCTGTTGGTTGGTGCATAGTTCCCAGCAGGGCCTTGTGCTCCCCACAGCTGAGGCCAGTGTCAGACATCTTTGAAGTGGCTTTTCACTCCCTGTGAGGTGTGCATGCTTCAGTGTGAGCTTGCTGGGCCATGCGGGTGGGGGATGTTGAGCTGTGACTACCACTCCCATCATGCTATTGCCTACACCCCCCTTCCCAACATGCCCATACTTCCTTCCTTTTGACTCTGCTTCCCTGTGGGGTAGTGTGCCTGTGCTGACAGGATGGCTGACAGTGTTGACCTGGCGTTTGTTTGGCTACAAGTCCCAAAAGTGTCCCTGTGCTTCACACGGCATAACCCAGCGTGGTTGTTCTTTGTGGGATATTTAATTAGAGTGTGAGGCATTGCATTCTCCCAGGTGAGTTGTGTGGAGTTTGTGTTAAGGGGGTGTGTGAGAAAAGCTGCTGGTGACTATGGTCAGAGCTGTCAGTCCTCCTTCCCACCCAGCCAGATATCCCACCATGGAACGTGCTTCCATTGCAGGGAGTGCAAGTTGGCTTTCAGGATGTCAGTCAGTGGTGTCCTGCTGTTGGTTGGTGCAAGGTTCCCAGCAGGGCCTTGTGCTCCCCACAGCAGTACCCAGTGTCAGCCATCTTGTCAGTTGTTTTCCACTCCCTGTGATGTGAGCATGGTTCAGAGTGGTGTTGATGGGCCAATTGTGAGGGTGACCAATATCTGTGACTACAACTCCCATCATGCTATTGGCTACACTGACTTCACCAGCATACACAGAATTCCTTCCTTTCAGTGAGCTTCCCTGTGAGGTGGGGTTCTAGTGGTGGCAAAATATCTGACTGTGTTTGTTGGTTAGATTTGTGCCACTGCCTTGCTCTATTTGTTGATAGGTTTGTACATGTCATGACACAGTTACATATCACTATGAGATGGCATGCATTGTGTTTATCTAACTAACAGACACATCTTGGGGTGATTATCTTTTGGTTGCTGTGGATTTGCTAAGGGTGCATGGTTTGACTATCCCCTTGACAGTGATGTGTGTGTATTGTCACACAATATTGTGTATATTTGTTGTGTACTCACCAGGCTCTGGGATGTTCGATAGTCCATATACGCTCACTGATGGTAGGATGGCCCGCACCTTCTCCTCCCAGGGCCTGAGGTATAGTGGTTTGGCAGGAGGGCCACTGCCGGTGCGCTGACTCAAGACGTAATCCTTCTTTAGTAGGTCCTTGACCCTCCTGCGCACATCATACCACCTGTTCTGGATGTCTTCCTTTGTGCACAAACATGGTGATTGTGAGTTCACCCTGTCGACGATCCTCTCCCACATCTTGGTTTTCTGCGACATGAGGGTCTGTTGGACCAATGTACCAAACAACTGTGGCTCTACCCTGAGGATCTCATCCACCAGGACTTCCAATTCACTGTCTAGGAACTTTGGATTCTTCTTTGGGGGCATGGTGATGGGTGGTGGTGGTGATTGATGTGTGTGTGTGTGCAAGTGAGGGTGTGTGAGTGTAGGTTTTGCTGGGTGTATGTGAGGGTGCTATTTGTTGAGGTGCTAATGGTGTGTGGCTTGTGTGATGGATGAGCTGTGAGTGTGTCTGTGGTTGCTGTCTGATGGTGTTCTGTGCTGGCAGGTCAGTTGAATTTGCAAAGGATCATGGTAGGGATTTGTGGCCTTTATATGGGTGGAGTTGTGGGTGTGTCTTTGTTCCATGTTTTCCCCCCCCAGTATTTATTGGCTTTGTAATTGCTTGTTTGGCCCTTTTTTTTGTATTTTTTCCTTTGTATTTTTTGTGCATGTAGGAGACGTTCTTTGACCGAGTAGGACGCTGCAGTTGTCTCGTGCGAGCTTCTCCGAGTCGTGCACGCTGTGTTTCTGCTAGGTTTCATGTGCGGCGTACGCGTCGGTCGCGGAGTATTGGGTTGCTTCGGCTGGGTTTTGTATGCGTGTCGGTCGTACAGCTTGGGTTCCGTGCGACTCGGTCTGGTTTTCCACGCACTGCATCATACTGCGCGGGTCGGAGTTCGCGGGTACGTTTCGGTCGGGTTCATTCCTGGTGTGTGTCGGTCGGTTCGATTCGCGTGCTTTCCCGGCCGGATAGCTGGTTACCGTGCGGTTCGGTCGTTCGGCTTGTGTTCCGTACGAGTCGGTCGTGATTCACATGCATTTCATCATACTACGCAGGTCGGACAGCGCCGGTACGTGTCGGTCGGACTATATTCCCGTATCGAGTCGGTCGGTATGTTTTCCGGCCCGAATCGGAATCGGCCCCATTATGTTTTTTCATGCTTTAATACCATGTAGGTTCAAGTTGTCCTGTTAGTTCTAATGCACAATGCAAGGGTGGAATTTGCTGCAAAACTGAAATTAATTGAGAAAATCAAATGAACACTGTGAACCCTGACTACTGAAATTCCCTGCTTTCAGTGTAAGGGATCGTGCAAGATGGAGAGAGTACAAGCAGCGCGTATTTTGGGTTCCACGTAACCAGGCCATGGCTACCTTCCGACACACAAACGATCAGTAATGATTTAATTGATTTATTTATTAGGAATAATATTGCATGAGGGCTAGTTCTCCTTCTGAAACCTGAAATTATACTTCTGCCAAATTAAACAGTACTTCTAACTGATAAAGGAAACTGTTTGTTCTGTGTATGGTTAGCTCTCCAGTCTAATACAAATTCTATAGGGCTGTCAGTAGTCAAAAGCTTGTGTGCCCAATGTTACTAGATTGAGAGTTCTGCTCTATTGTTCCTGAGCCCCATATTTAATTGAAACCTGATATATAACTCTTCTGTCCAAAAGCTAGCATCTAAAGGAACTGCATAATCACAAGTGCACATTTTCTTTTTAAGAGGTGATGACTGCATAATCTATACAGCTTGATTGGTAGCTCTGTATTGTCTGCCTTCAGCTGATGAGTTCTGTCATGTTACTAGAGGGAAAGCACTGTAGGTTTGAAAGGAGGCAGGTAACACAAGGGCTGGTCTTCAGTTGATGTGTTCCCAGCTTCTTGCTCACAACCAGCATGTTTCTGAGCAACTCACATGGTTGATCCATGGTATTTTAGGATCAATCAGTCATGACAGTCGTGCAGTGTAACTGTAGGATATCTTTGATGTCCAAGACCTCTGCTTGTTGGGTCTGTTCAGGTTAAGAGATATCAAAGCTGTCTGAGGCCTGAGCTTGTAATTTCTGTGTAGACTGATGGTCCAGCGTAATTTCAGTGTCTTATGCACTTGAGGGTTTTACATGTTAACAATATTCTGTGTGCACTGTATTATTAATCATTAGTAGGTGGCTACATTTATTTTTTAGTAAAGGCCACACATATTCTCAAAATGTAACCATTATACTTATTCATACTAACTGAACTTGTTTGGAATCCATTTTGATGCAAGTTAACTTAACATGTAACCAGGCCCAAGTAACAACATGAATTTCATTTAATTAAATGCCTTGCCATGTCTTGTTTTTTCCTCTCCTCTGCAGGTGTCTCGTCATTATGTTCCTTAAGTTAAAATAGCCTCATTGTTTATTCTATTAGACTGGTAGGCAACTAAACTTTAATTGGAAGTTAGCTTCAAATATGGAGACTGAGACAGTGAGAGGGATCCTCCTGCACCAGGCAGACAGGACTGATGATTGCTCCTTTATTGAGAGCAGGGAAATTAAGTAGTCTACCATCTCCCAGAGAACACTGTCTTGGATTTTGTTCATTTGGTTGAAACTGATATAGAAAAGCCTTCTAGAATCTTCTTTCATGCTTTAATTGTGACTTCTTTAGAATACCTTAGCAGACCCTGTCCTGGCTTCTCCTTCTCAACCTTGCTGATTTCCCCTGCCCAGAGTGTTGAACTTACTGCTTGAGCACTCATACTTGTTTCCTTTAAACTTGGTTAATCTGACGCTGACACCTTCCTCATCTAATTTCTCCATGCCATTTTTAATACATATTTTCATTTTTTCTTTTTTTAGTTTTACATAGCCTGAACTAGACCCGACGGTATCAGAGTGCTTTACATGAGCACCAATTGCGTTACAGATGGACACATCCATTTTTGTTAGGCACGGGGAGATTAAGTCATTTGCCCAGAATTACAGGATGTTGAGCGTCCCTGCCGAGACTCTAACATGGTTCCCCAGCTTCAAGGTCGACCACCCATTTGGAATAGAAATGTTCTTTTATGGAATTTGCCTGGGTGGTATTTTGCTTGCTGTATGGGAGTCTATTTTGCATCTTTTCCCTTATAATATACAAATTAAGATTGCATGAATATTTAAATATGTATGCTCTTACAATATATTTCTTTCTGTTTTGCTGACTGATTTAACTTCTAAACTGACCTAAATTGTTATTAAAAACCTTTAAGATTTGGACACCATCCTCTTGCTCTTGTGCAGCCACAATGTTTTCACTGTACTTGAAATTTATTGCAGATGTTAGCTCCTTTTCTACACTTCAAGTCGACAATCAAAGTTCCATAGACCAATGGGGGACTCTCTTTGATGATTTTACAAGGGGATTGAGATTCAAGAAACCCTGCACTATCACTGAGAATAGTTCTGCAATTTGATGACAGAACATGTATATTCTACATAAGCTGATAGATAGATTTGCTATTTAATGTAAACTGGGTAATGATCACAGTGTTAACTGATGCCTCGCTCTGCTGTTTAATTCCAAAGCAATATATTTTAGATAATAATAGATAGCTCTGCTATGCAAGACCGAGGACTGAGAGCTGGTTTCTGTGAGTGATAGTACTTCTGCTCTTAAAGCTAGATCCTGATGGGCTGTGTAACTAGGTGGATAGTTCTGCTGTCAGTGGTCTCATCTATCAGGTCTATGCAATCCATGTGTCTTTAGCTTGTATGATATGCATCAGCTGATATATGATCTTTGTAAATTCTATGTAGGTCTAGAGCTAGCTTTCCTGTCTTTTGCAAAAACCTTCAAGTTCGGTGTCACCTGAGTGATAGCTATGCTGTCTAATGCACACCACTGCCCCGTTCCACACCACCAAACCTCACTGCCGGCCACCTGCCAGATTACGAGTTTTGTCATGGTCTGGCAGGAGGACCTATGGTGTTTCCATGGCAGTGCCTATTAAAAAGGCACCACAATGGAAACACCAAAGGCTGTTCCTGCACGGCATGGACTGTGCAATCCATGCCGTGCAGGAAAGGGGGTGCACGCACCCCCTTTTCTGCACCATGTGCCACCCTGCATGCATCCACAGACCATGAGGGAACAAGGGCCCCGTAAGGGCCCCCTTCGTTTTCTGACCGCCAGAATGGCGGGCTCACCGGCATAAAATCTGTGGCAGTGAATAAACTCGTAATATGGTTGGCGGTGCCGCAATGGCACTTCCAGCATATGGCAGCCCTCAGACTGCCGCACCACCACCAGGGATTGCAGCTCCCTGGTGGTTGTGGCAGTCCTATGGCAGTCTGACCGTAGTTGTAATACGGCAGTCGGACCACTGGTGTGGAGGTCCCCGACCGCCACTGCACCTCCACCGTGAGTTTCTCGGTCCTATGGACCTCCAAACTCGTAATTAGGCCATAAATACAAATCTAGTAATTCTATATCACTGTAAGGGTAGTTCTGTTGCATGAGATTTTGCGTTCTAGGTTAATAGGTGCTGAAAAGTGACTCAATTGATATATTTAAATGGGAGAGCTATTTCCATGTAGTAATAAATAACATACATCTTATAATTCTCTAATTTCCAACTTACAAGAAGGGGAGAAAACGTGTACCAATATTCCCAATTTCCACAGGAGTAGCAACAGAAATGAGACTTTTCACAGAAAAGCATTTGCCATCAAAATAATAAATTTAAAAAGGTATGCTTAAAACTGTGTTCAAATACAAGTGTCAGTATAGAATGTGTAGGGAATTATAACTCTGGCCAGTCAGTTAAAGAGAAAATCGGGGTTATTCACAAAGGTAACTTACACTTGTGAGTAATTTACACATGTAATTACTTTTACACTTTTAAGTAACATTACTATTTTTTTTGCTACTCACAAAATCCAAATATAAAGTTACCCATAACTGTAGACTTACACTTCTCCACCCCCTAAAAGAAAGGGTGGAGCCAAATTTACAAGTGTTGGTTACTACTGCCTAAAAGAAACACTAGTAGATCCAACACCACATATAGCCTACCACTGATACTGCATCACCCTCACATAAAAAAGGATGGAGGTAGTGGCTTAAAATAAAACCCCATAAGAAATAATGTTAATTATTAAATTATTTAAAATAGTTAAAAATGTAAATAAATACAAACATATGTTAAAAACCAATCTAAAAATAAAACATATGTATTATTTAATTATAAAATATTTCAACAACCATTTTTGAATGCATAAATTAATGTATCTTTAATTTAAAAATATATTATTAAATTGCTTTGAATTAATTCTATACATAACTTTTAATAATTAATAATGTATAGTAAAAAAACAATACCAGCACTGGCTAGTGAAGAGTGTTAATTCATAGGATGTGAAATTATGAAAATGGAAACTCATACATTGGAAAATTTCACTCCTCACAAACGTGGGTTATGTTATTACTAAAATGGGTACAATATTCTTAAAATGCAAAAATGGTCAAAATGTTTGTAGTGTACAATTTGATTTTTACAGCATAGTGCATGAGCATTAGCGTTTTCTTTGCTGCTTTGATAAAGGGATTTGAGAATGCACCTTTTAATAACCTTTTATTGCCACTCAGACTTAACTACTTTAATTATTGCTGTGCCTTCCCTGGGCAGACAGATAAACTCCAATTACCTTATGCTTATGCACGTGATATGAGCTGGTCTACTGTTGCCAGTTCAAAGGCTTCCCGGGACAGTGTGCAGGAGCACAGTGCTTCCTGGGACAGTATGCAGGAATACTTTACTCACCCAGGAAAGTGGAAGTGGACTTTTTATTACAGTTCAATTCACTGGAGAAATCTTTCCAGCTGCTCTATGTAAAGCTCTGAAGGTCAGATGGTTTGCTGTTTCACAAGGACATTGAAAATGCATTTCAATTTGTGTTTCTATGGGAAAACGTAGCTTGTGCCATTTGGAATTTTTCATAGCTGTCACTCTGGGGTTTGGAAAGCTTAACTATAAATCCTGAATGATCATTCTTAGACCATATTACATTAAATGTTTGAATGTTAAGTCTGGGAATTATTTTCAGATAGACTAGATCTGTCATAACAATCATAAAGATTGTTTTCTTAAATTTCCCTGCAGAAATGTTTTTGGAAGAATTGAAGATTTGAAGTGGAAACATGTTTTAACAGTACTAGGTTCACCTGTGGAAGAAATACTCAATAAGCTGGGCAAACATTCCACCCAAACCATCCTGCTGGAATGGGCATACTCCAGGGAAGCAATTAATCAAAATGTGTTTTTTGTGCAAAGGTTCACCTCAAAAGGGGTATCATGGCATGGAGGAAACTACTCAAACCAGATTGAAAGTAACACACTGGGTTCAGACAATCGCCGAAAAGATAATTCTACTGCATCAACAACCATATGATGGACATAATAGAGGGATTAGATGTTGAGGCCGGAATAAGTCGTCTTTGCTCCTGGAAAGTGTTTGATGGAAAGGGTCCTATGTCCAGAGAGGGCTGCTGGCCCAGTCATGATTTTCAGTTAAATGGTAAGTTCTTGAAACTTTAATGAACTAGAGCGAACTGGAAATGTCTGTACTGTGTCCCTATTGATGAATACCCCAACATCTTTCCCTTCTTTCTTGAAGATCTGGTCAATGAACAATTGCCAAGCTTTGGACCAGGGACCACAATTTAAAATTATGGTGGGGATCCTGAATATAGAATGCAGAATTTTGTGGAATATTAATATTGTACGCAAAATTTGTGAGGGATAAACTATTGAAAGGTATGTATAGATTTTCTATACCCAAGTCCACATCTATGTACCTTATGTTGTAAGCAGATAAATAGTAAATATATATTTTCCTACGAGTACTTACCTTTCAATATTTTGTCCATGATATAAGTATGCCATGGTATTCTTGTAATTGATATTTCAAAGTACAATCTTAAATAAGAACATTTCTAAGTTCTTCATGCTGGTAAGTCTTCTTTGAGCAGTAGCCCCTGGAAATAACTTGTACCAGTTGGAGTTCTTAGGATGACCAGGGCTTTTACAGAATGCATGTGACCTCCAGGAGCCAAAATGATATACTGCATTTGGATTGGCTGAGCTTGATACTTTGTTCTCTTTCTAAATCTCACTGTAGAGCAGTCCTGCCGAAGGAACCACGCATTTTGAGTCAAAATAATGAATTTCACGGAGGCCATATTTTTAAACAATTTCTGCTCTGAGCTTTTCAACGTGGAAGTTTACTTTTGACTGATGTCTCACATTCAGCGTAACCTCAGGAACTCAAATAACATTTTTGTCTTCATAAATGTTTTGGTAGAATTTTTCACCGGGACAACCCCCTCCCTCCCCCTTGTATATGAATACATGGAATTGTTAGCCAGAGAGTTTGTCGTTATCCAGGTCAACTATGCAGAATTCAGTTACAAATTTTTTATATTTTTTATTATTTTTAATTTCATGTTGTTGTTTTCATAATGTACCACATTTTGACTATAGATTTCCATTGGTGCCATTCTTTCTTTAAATCTTTAATGATGATTGTAAATCTTTCATACATTCATTGTAGTCTGAATGTTTTTTTGTTTCTGCAACCTAAACGTTTTCTATTATTTCTTACCTTTTTGTGTAAACTAAGGGATGTTTTTACAAAGATAAACTTACACAAAAGTATATCTACATGTGTAAACTTGCTGTTATGCCTTAAAGTAAATGTACAATTTTTAGCTATTGACCATTTACGACTGTCAATTTACTACAAACCATAGACTTACATGTCTCCATCTCCTGATTTCAGGAGATGGAGCCTAATTCATGACTGTAAAATTACTATTAAGAACTTTTCACACATAGATGGAGATCCCCAACTCCAGGGTGGAGATCTCTGTCCGGTAGAGTACAGGAAAGAGTAAAAAAAGTTTATTAAATTAAAAAATACCAAAAATATTTTTACCTAAACTATTTATGTTATTAATTTTAACTTTAGAACAAAATAAGAAAAAAATATATTAAAAATGTAGCTACATTAATTAATATTTTCTTTGCCTATTTATTTTTAAAAAACTAAAGAAAATTGTTCATATTTATTTATGTAGTAAATATTTCTAAAGGTAACATGTAGCATCAAACTGAATTTAATTCTTTTTTAAAAATAAATTAAAGTTACATTTATTGTTAAATAAAAAAAGACTATCATCTTGCAGTAGCAGTGGTTGGCCATGTCGTGTGCTAGTCTTACTCCAGGTTGGAACTGCAGTAAAATGACTATTGTTTTGAGCTCTTTTTGGCTGTGGTAACTTTAGAAGCACAGTTTTGGACTAGGTATGGACCTACTCTTTTTGGGATGGTGCATGACCCTCCCTAAACCGCCTTACTCCTCCCTAAACCACTCACATTTAGTGGAAAGAATTTCCCATTTTGCAGCCACACCCCACGCCCAACCCACATTCACTTCTAAAATGTAAATGTATATGTACGGTGATCTCGCTGTCAGTGGTGGAGATCTCTGCACATCAAAGACAGGAGAGAAGAAGGCAAAGATCTCTGCTTGTAGGTTTGTGAATAGCATTTTGTAGTGTGTAAGTACTACTATTGTAATACTACTAAACATTCTACAAAATGCAGTTTGTGAAAAGACCCCCTAATGTTGAGATTCAAATTATTTATTTCTGACTGTGTTATTTTATTAGTTGTTATATTACCTAGAAAACACATATATGCACTCCCTATGAGGGTCACATTGTTAGTCAGTCAAAGAATAAAAGGTGAGCACAATTGTACTTATTCAAACTGTGTTAGTTTGTAACTAAAAAGAATATTTTTCTAATCAAATTAAGAAAGGATAATAATAATTGAATGTTTAATATAGAAAAAAGTGAGAACAATTGAACAGGTGAAAGCAAAATATATCTGCAAAACTAAAATGGGCATGTTTACAAATTGCATTTTGTAGTACATTTAGTAGTACTGCAATAACATTACTAAAGTACTAAAAAATGCTCTTCACAAATCTTCGAGTGTAAATATCCACCTCCACCTCTTACGTCTCTCAACTTTTATAAGGGGAGATCCTCACACATGTAAGTTTACTGCTTATTAATAAATGTGGGAGGGACTATGGATGACACATGAGGCATACCTATTGCAAAATAGGTGGGAATTAGTGGTTGTAAGCAGGGGTTAAGAGATAGCTAAGGAGTAGTTTAGGGAGTAATGTACACCTATCCTCAAAAGAGTAAGCCCACTGCTATTCGCAAACTGCACTTATAAACTTACTGCAGCCAAAACGAGACCTAAAATAGTAGTAAATTACTCCAGCTCACAACTGAAGTCCAGCACCACACATGGCCAACCACTGGTGCTGCAACACCCTCCCACAGAGAAATTGGAGGTAAGGACTTCAAGTAAAACCCCAGAGAAAATAATTATACATTAAATTGAACTATTTAAAGTAGTTTAAACAATAAAATCAATATAATGTAATGCACCAAAAAATCTAAAAATAATACATATTTATGTTTTAATTCTAAAATATTATAACAACCTTTGTTGAATTAATAATAGTGGAAAATTTAATTCCAATATAAGGTAATTAGATAACTTTTAGTTAATTATATACACCAGGCTTAATATTTATTAATGCATAATAAACACTTTTTTCTTTTACTTTTGATGAGAATTTGTTTATTTAATTTAAACTTTGGCCAAGGTATTTTTATTTTAGTATATTAAAATTATTTAAAGATTTAATTCTAAATGAATTAAATAGTGTTGCAGCATTTTTTCTTTTGTTCTACATTTAAAATAAATACATACAATCAATGCATATTAATATTTAACATAAAAACTGTTTTATTATTTTTGAGTTAAATAAACTTTTTAATGAACCCTATATTTTACGATAAGAAGACTGGGGTGGAGATCTCCACATAGTAAAGTATAGGGAAAATTACAAAAAGTTTACTAAACTAAAAAATATATTAAATCATTTTTATGGTGAATATAACTGCACATTAATTTTATGTATTTATTTTAAATGTATAGTAGAACAAAATAAAAAATGCTACAGCATCATTCAAATAATTTTGAATTGAATCTTCAATTAATGTGAATACATTAAATTAAAATCGTTGTTCTGAAGGTTAATTTAAAAACTATGGACCTGATTACGATGGTGGACGAACTTCAGTCCGTCTGCCATCGTTTCGTATTTGGGACCACCCGCCTACAAGACGGCTGTCCCACAGGGCAAATTATGATATGACCGCCACTGCAGCGGTCGCATTGCCCATGTTTGGTAAACACCCCATACATATCCCTGCACTATGTGGCAGACACCATGCGATGCCTACCACATGGTGTAGGGATATGTAGGGGGGCACCATAGGTGCCCCCCAGTGCCTATGTCCCTGGTTCAGGAGGGGAGGGGGGCCCGCTATGGGCCCCCAAATCTGTTTCCACCTGGTGTTTCGTGGCGTGTTGACCGCCGCGAAATGACCGGCTGAAAGGGATATCGTAATCCCTATGACTGTGCCTGACAGGCACCGCCTCCAGTCAGGGACTACAGGGAGGTCCGACAGGTGGTCGGATGAAGACCGCCTGTCGGGACCGTGGCAGTGGGTCTTTCCGACCGCCACCTGTCCGCCTGCCATTGTAATCTGGCAGGCGGACATCCCTATTACGATGCTGGAGGGACCGCCACCGCAGCCTGTCAGTGGTGGTCCCTCCACCATCGTAACGAGGCCCTAATTTCCCAGCTGAAGTTAAAAAATATATTAATATGTATTATTAATTATTAAAGTGATTACAGAATTAAAATAATGTAATTATATCCTAATAAATGCTAACAAAGTTATTGACATGTATTTATTATTACATTTAAAATATGACCTATTTTATCAATTATTTTTAACATTGAATTATATTTATTTATATTTTTATCTATACTCAGGGCCTAATTATGAATACAGCGGTCCGACGGACTGCTGTAGCCGCGATGCGGGCACCGCCGCACCGGTGGTTTGACTGCCCAATTCCAAGTTGGGCCATTTGACAGCCATGGGATCGACATGGCACCGCCTGAACCGACAGGGATCAGAGATTCCTGGTGGTGTTGCAGCAGTATTGAGGCCGAAATATGCAGTGGCACCGCCAAGCATATTACAAGTTTCCGCTCTGCCACAGTTTTCATTGCGGTGAGCCCACTATAAAAACTGTGGTGGCGAGGAAACAAAGGGGGGCCTGCAGGACCCCCTGTTGCCTCAGGGCCATGGGGTGCATGCAGGGGGGGACCTATTATGGCCCCCTGTGTGCATACACCCCAGTTGCTACATGGCATGGACTGAAAAAGTGAAAGTGAATTTTTTTTATTGTTCAGTTAATAAAAACTTACAATAAAACTACTTTATACAAATTTCATACATTTCGTACATAACCAATATTGAACCATTATTGAAAAAACATGATTAAAATAAGATTCTTCAGAATAAAAACGATAAGATCTCTTTACTGGGCACTATTAGTCAATTTCCTCTCTGCTATATCTACAAACTTCAAGAATCTGCCAGTAAATTGTAAAAATTCTCCCTGCAAGCAGGCTATAACTGCTTGTCGACATGTTCGTTAGTTTGACTGTTAAAATCCTGCCTCAACAGGCTTCTGCGTTCAGCTGTTAAAGCCGGGTGAGCTACAAACCATATGGCAAATGTCTTCTCTCTCAGAAAGGCGGCATGTCCTTTCACTACTCAGTTTTTTCCAAGCTTGTGCGTCACCACGAAATTGGAAACTGCCAAGCCGGAATCTCAAAAACTTCAGTTTAGCACTTAAACCGTTCAGCTCCCTTAATTCTGTGGTTTTAGCTTGCCGTATGATGCAATTACTGTCCATGCATGGGATCTCTTCACCAACGCCACTCTGTCCATTAGAGAAGACATTTTGTTACTGCACCCATTGATGACTTTATTAAATGCTACCTGAGAGAGGGGTAACGCCCATAATTGTGATGCCTTAAACTTAGCTAACGCCAATTTAAATATTCATGGGCCTGCGTGTGTTTACAGTCACTTATTGCCTCCCAGACCACTGTCATAAGTGTGGAATTGCTATCCCTTCTAAGTTTGTGGCAGAATTTCAAATATACCCCTAGGCTGTTTAAATTCTGTCTTTTAAGCCCAAACTCTAATCAAATTTGTGATGGTGATGCCTGCTGAGGGAGATTCAATAGGCGACGGTAGATTCCTGTCACGAGCTTATCTATGATGTTATCACCCTTCCCTCTTAAGATCTCTACTCCGTATGCCAGAGATGGAACATGTTTAACTGACATAACTTGTAATAGTGGCTTGAGGGAAAGCCCTTTTAAGCTGTTCCGGAGGAAAGCGACTGCTGCAGTTAACAAATTGTTCCTTCTCTGTAGTGCTGCACACTGGTTCTTAAATGAACCCCTTGCGTCTAATATGACACCCAAGTATTTGTACTCTGAAACTGATTCCAACACGGTCCCTTCTATGCTCAGTGTTGGGCGTGCTGCTATACCCCTTGACACTGACATGGTTTTTGTCTTCTTTAAGTTGACCTTTAACCCGTGGGACGAGGCATAAAGAGCAGTTTCACTAATTAACCGCTGCAGCCCCGCCTTTGTATAGCTCAGCAGCACAATATCATCGGCGTACAATAAGTGGGAGACCTTGAAGCCAGCCACCAACAGCGAGTGTGAGTTAATGCTATTCAAACCTAAAGAGATTTCAGCAAGATAGAGATTGAACAAGATTGGGGCCAAGACACAACCTTGTTTCAAACCATTCATTGTTAATATTTTTTTTTAAACTGTTGTTCCCTGGCCCAACCTTACTCCTGTCCAGATGTTCGTATACAGCAGTTGGATCGCTCTCAGGAGTTTAGGTGATATTCCCAATTTCGATAACTTATCCCAAAGGATATTCCTTTGCACCGTGTCAAAGGCAGAGCAAAAATCAATAAAACACAAATGAAGATTCAATGAGCGGCGCCTTGCCAATTCAATTGAAAGTGCTAACATTTGAATATTAATAATAGTACCCATGCCTTTAATAAACCCAGTCTGATTTCTTGGCAACAGATTTTTGGAAGCCACCCAAGACGATAGTTCTGCCAGCAGGCATTTAGCGAAAAACTTTGCCTCACAATCCATTAAGGCTATTAGCCTATAATTGGCAGGGTCCGTGGCTTAACCAGTTTTATAGATCAGGGCCAAAATTGAGCCCCTCCATTTATCTAGAATTTCTTCGCTCGCCAGAATATGATTAAATAATATTGTCAGTTTCTTTGCCCAATATTGCGGATTTTCCTTGTAAAGTGCTTGGGGGAGGCCGTTTGGCGCCGGGGCACCATCCCGGCGACTGGTACTAATAATTTTCTCAACAGTTGTATGTTGGGTCTCTATCAGCAAATTCTCCCTTGTATTATCACCCATTCCTTCTTCAGATAGTCTTGCTACAGTATTTGTGCCACCTGACGTAGCGCCCAAGTGCTTAACGCAAGCCTCTTCAGATATATTTGACATTGCTTGTTGAAATTTCCTAACGGTAGATTGGTTTAACAATCTCCAAAAGTCACTTTCATCTTTACGTTTAGCTGCGTAATGAATTTTACACCAGTACTGATCTAACCCAGCTTTTGTTTGAACCCATACCGCTTTTTTATAAAGTGACATTAGTTTTGGTAAGGACTCACACCGGACACTAATGGATGTGTTGTTTCTTAGGCCCCCAAGGCGTGATTCAGTTTCCTTTTGGCTGTTTTAAGTTGCACTGAAATTTTCTTAGGAAATGAAGTGGCTGTTGATACCCTGACTCTTGACTGAAATAAGTTTTTCTCCAGTAGGCGCATTGCGAATTGGTCCCAGTGGTTCAAATGATTTTGGTCTGTGTCATATGAACCTTCCCACAATTCTCTTGCTTGATGTTCGGTTTTTTTCTATGCGACCTACAGACCATTGTAACTTTTTATAATTTTGTTCAGTGAGCTGACCTATTTCTGGGGACGATTGATCGTGTAAGGAGATGTTTAGATTAAGGCTGATCATTTGTGGCTGGTGGTCACTTTCCAGTCTGTTGCCCAACTTGTAGCTTGAAACCATCTGGTATAATGGTAGTGATACTAAGGAGTAGTCCATGACTGCTTTGGATTTTGCAGAATGATGAGACGCTTGGGCCGGAATATCCGGAGCCATCCGGCCATTCAATACTCGCAAGCCATGATGCTCCAGATTACTCACCGCCTCCTTGCCCGTTCTGTCAGATCGTTGTTTAAATGCTTCAGTCGCCGGGATGTGCCAGATATGATCGATAACATCCAATATTTGATCCCTAGGCGTCACCTGAAAAAGGTTCATATTAAAGTCTCCCGACAAGAAAATCAGGGGAACTGGATTCATTGTACATTAAGTTATTAGGAAACTCAAATATAAACTCAATGAAATTTCAATAGTTTCTTTTTTTCTACTACCGAGGGGGTGAATGTGAGCGTTTATTATCAACAGGGGGTCACATTAACTGGGCGAAGGGGCCAGACCTTGATCGCTTGTATATTCGGCTGTTGAATTTCGACTTCTTTGATTTTAATATTAAGATCCACTGTTACGTATAAAGCCAGTCCTCCTGCAGCGCGCCCCATAGATTTTGTTTTAATAGCTGGTTTGTTATAACATAGGTATGCCGGGAGATTAATTTCCTCTTGTGCCGATGTCTCTTGGAAGAGGACTAAGAAATATGTAGTGACATTTTAGTGAGAAAGAATACATTTAGTAAGATCCACACAAATTAATATGCTAGCAGAAACAGGAATGATATTTAATGATGGGTGATACCAATCAACTAACAAACATTGGTAACAATTTGTAGCAAAGATTTGTTTGTTCACTGCCTCTGAACATGGAGGAGGTGAGGAATACTTTAAGGTTTTGGAATGTATAGGAGAATTACATTGCAGAAGGTTTTGGTGAATTTAAACAGACTTTAGATGCACTAGAATATTGAAAGGAAATGTTAACATACAAATTAAGAGGGTCTGTGGCACACAAGTCACAGCACTCAACAATGGAGCAGTGATAAGGTAAAGAAAAAGAAAGATGTCATCATAGAGACAAAGTAAGTGGATGCAGTTAAGAGACTGGGAAGAATAGCAATCAGATCTAGAAGGATATCGAGAGCATATGCCTGTAAAAGAAAAATATATTTAATCAAAAACTTTGCTATTTTGGTTTTTGACAGACTAAAAGCTTTTGGAAGATGCAGCTGGATTCCATTGCTGCGAATGGCTCGCAATGAAGCTATTAGCATTAACATCGCGGTTGAACTTCACTCTCACGCAGAGGTCAAAAGGTACAGCACGTTCAGCATTAGTAGATGATTTATCATATCCACATAACAAGTACAAGATGGCAGCAACAGTGCAATCCTCAACCACATATTGTAATCATGGAACACTGTCAAGTAGTGTATGTTCAGATACTCTAAGGATTTTTTTGTTTTAGGAGAATTAGCCCTAACCCACACTTCGTGCCATGCTTCATCATCAGGCTCTCCATCCCAATATTGTTCCTGTCAGAATGGGCTTAATCATGCAAGTGGGAGCTCTAAGTATGTTTTTTGCAAATTGTCTTTCCCAACTCATGGGAAATGAAGGAAATGACTCATTTGATTTAAGAGAACATGAGAAAACAAATTCTAATTCAAGATTATAGAATCTCTGCATCTCCAGTCTCCTTGGCACAATGAACACGGGCCTGATTATGAGTTTGGAAGTGTGGAAGAGGGGTGGCATGCCGCCACCCTGCTCCCACACGCTCAAACCTCACTGCCACCCGCCCTCCAGATTATGAGTTTTCTCGTGGTCTGGCGGGTGGTCCTTTGCCATTCCCACAGTGGTGCCTATTAAATTGATACAGCAATGGGAATGCCAAATGTGTGCAGTCCATGCCATTCAGAAAAGGGGGTGCATACAGACAGGGGGCCCCACTGTGTGCCTCCCTGCATGCATCCTCAGGCCATGAGGGAATAGGAGGCCCTGTAGGGCCCTCTTAGTTTCCTCACTGCCACAGGTTTCATGGCGGGCTCACCTCCATGAAATCTGTGGTGGTGAGGAAACTCGTAATATGATTGCCAGCATATTGCAGCCCTCAGACCACCTCATCAAC
This sequence comes from Calotriton arnoldi, assembly GCA_963921515.1. Classification (NCBI taxonomy): domain Eukaryota; kingdom Metazoa; phylum Chordata; class Amphibia; order Caudata; family Salamandridae; genus Calotriton; species Calotriton arnoldi. Next base: position 422,357 of record CAWUFW010013370.1, read on the forward strand.
GCCAGGGATCACGGATCCCAGGCGGTTGCAGCAGTCCTGTGGCAGTCCGACCGCCATAGTTGTAATTTGGTTGTCAGACCACTGGTGCTGCAGTCCCCGACCAACAACGCACCTCCACCGCGAGTGTGGCAGTCCTGTGGACTGCCAAACTCATAATTCGGACCTTTTGGGACTAGCAAATGTTGGTCAATAACAAAATTGATTGAATCCAAGACAGACTTTACTAGGCCATCGCACATAGACAAGTTGTGAGTGACCCAGTGCCCATCAGAACCATGTGGAACATGGTTTCATGAATCACAGAGGACATCTTCACCAAAATCAGCAAAAACCTAAAAGGCTTTACTCTCATATCCCTACAGCTAAAGGAACTAACCTTAATAATTTCATCAACACATGAAACCAATGTATTTATGAATCTAGGTATATTTAAATGGGAATTTATATAGTATGAACCTAGCTCTAAACCAAACAATTGTCATTTGTAAGAGATGCATTATGACAATCGAGATTACCAGTCAGAGGTCCCACATATAAGCCTTGAACTTGGATGAGGGAATGCTAAATGAGAAGGGTCTTCAATTTCTTCCTGAAGAGCATGGTCAATTTATTTTTGTTAGTGTGATTTCAAGAAATTGGTTGATTGAGTCCCAACATTAGAACCTATTTCACAATATAGGACAGTAAAAATTGCAATGGAATTAGACTGGAAGATGAGACGTTCTGCACTTACAGTTATGGCAGGTAGCCCCAGTATAACCAGTACTTGTGCAGTTGCAATGAAAGGCACTCCAGGATTGTGAACATATGCCTCCATGTTCACAATAGTTTGGCAGGCATCTACGAAGACAAACGAAACCATAAGAAGTCATGTTATATTCTTATCAAGAACAATTTATATTATCAGCACCAATATTAGATTTCTTTCTAATTACTGTACCATACAAAATAATACAAATGACTGTGGATGTTTTACACATTTAGAAACAATTAAAATTCATTAGTTGGCATAAACCTTTAAATTCCCAAATAGTATGTTACTTATTGAGTAGTGTGGAAAGATTTGGGGTATTTACTGTGTATGGTAAATACCTCCAATTCCAAGTTTTGAACATGAAAAGGAGGCATAACAAACACCCGCAGTCCCAGATTTACTAAAGCTTTGTGTCAGCTGTGTGTTACTCTTTGTCACGCAAACCTCACTCAAATCCGGATTTCCGTAACACAAAGTTCAGCAATGCGCTGCCTTGAGTTACCTTGCATCAAAGGGCGTTCAATGACTAGTGCATGGGTGTTCTCATGCAATCATCCTTGGGTTTTGACACAAATCCTACAAAGAATTGTAGGCAGGGATATGTGCAAAAATCCTATGTCTCTTAGAGACAGGTGCAACGAGGAAAAATGTTTTATTTTCTCCTCACATTTCCTACTTTGCAAGTGTGCCATATTGTGCATCACACGTAAAAAGTGAGAAATGTCTTAAAGCATAGTTTGTGTACTGGAAGAGGCCAAATCCACCCTTTTGGATGTACTCAGCTGACCCCTATCTACCCAGTGACTCATGATACCCTTCCACCTCTCTCCCATTCCACCTTGGAAGGTCCTGCTTGCAGTGATCCCACTCCTTTGGGTACTCCATTGCATCTCCTGTGCTGCTATGACCTGTTTGTTTTGTTGTGTCAGTACACACAAAATATATGAAGCATTATTTCATAAGGTTTTATTTGAAGCCAATCTAATGCATAACATATGCAAAACTAATATAGGAAATATAATAAATGAACAAATGAACAAAACTTAACTATTATGAATGCAGATAACATAATAATTAAATGCATTCTTTCTTTAGCAAATGCTGGCTAATAATAATTAGTAATAAAAGGTTTACCATTGTGAGGGATGCACAGCATTAATCACATACCGGAATGCCTGGGACAAGCAGCCAAGAGCTGCCTAAATGCACGGTCTATTTTTTGGAGGAGACTGAATGCTCACAGTTTACCATCTTCATAGAACGATAACAAATTCCCCAAAAGTGGATATGTTCCTCTCGCCCAAAAGAACCAAAAACAGTGCTTTTATATTGATTTACAAAGTCTTTGCAAGTAAAATGTAATTGACACTTGTGAAGAAACAGGAGAGAAAAAACATGAGAATGATTTCCATATTATACAAATATGATCTATTTACAATGACATTAAAACCCAATTCAAAATACGAGATCATAGAAATGAAAATTAAACCACTCTAAAAGAAATCATGATGAATATAAAACATATTGCCATAAAACTAAAAGCTATAGTGCAGGAAAGTAATTATAAAACTATGATATCAGGAATTTTTAGAAGATATATGAATATAAATGAATACGCATATGAAAACATTCTATTTAATTTCATATCATTATAATTGATTATATAGGGCATATACTTGCATATCGATAAAATAATGAAACATAACAATAGCCAGTGGTTCAAACCGACTAGGTAGTAGGGTGCAAATATCAGATATAGAAAGCTGGATGCAAAATCAATCCAGTTGCAGTAATAGCCTTAGTGAAGTTTACATAGTAGTCAGGCTTGTAAAATCCAAAACAAGTGCATCAAGTGTGGGTTCAATCGGAAAAGAGGAAAACAATCCACGGAAATGATGTAAGGTGTAGTAACGTAAAAGAAAGGGGATCTGTGTAGTTCATTAATGGCAAACTAGCACTAAAAAGAGTAGATGAAAAACCAGCTGGCGAAAAAGGAAGCCTAATGGATGCAGTGCCAGATGTACTAGTCGTTGAATACAATGATGTAGGCAACTGCTGAGGAGCAGAATAATTTCGCAGCACATGAGGCAACAAAAACAGTAATCCATAAGCAACACTTGCGATGATCAGTAGTTTCAATGCCCCACTCAGAGAACGATGAATAACAAGCAGATCATTCAGCTTCAATGAGCTTTCACCAATCCACAGGGAGTACACGTTGACGTTTGTTAGAAATGGGGGTGTCTAGTTGGCAGAGGTAGGCACCTTTGTCCAAATAGGGACCCTTGCTTCTAGTCAGGGTAAGAGGGATACACACTTTAGATAACCCCTGCTCACCCCCTTGGTAGCTTGGCACGAGCAGACAGGCTTATCCCAAAGGCATTGTGTAAAGTATTTGTAACAACACTCACAGTAACACAGTGAAAACACCACAAAAGGACACCACACCAGTTTAGAAAAATAAAATATCTTTATCTAAACTACACAAGATCAAAATGACAAAAATCCAACAAACAGTTAAAAATATGACTTTCAAAAGGTTTCAAGAACTTGTACCATAGAAAACTATGGATGCGTGACTTTTCACCAAAGTACCTGTAGATGCGTCATAGTTCCAAAAGCCAAACAGCCGCAGAGTCAAAAACCAAAGAGATGCAACACTCCTGAGACTTTGGGGAGGCGATGCGACAGTCCCGCTGCACGCAGACGAAGGGTTGCGTCGAATCCGATCTGTATGGGGAGTGATGCGTTGATTCTTTGTCACGGTTCCGGTCCGCAGGTGATGCGTCGGAAGAACTTGACACACAGGTACAATGCGTGGAAATACGGGATGCGCCGGCGATCGATGCAGCGGCGGCATGCGGCGCTGCGTTGGTCCTCTTCAGCCGCGACCCCTTGATGCGTCGATTCTTGCAGCGGCGACAGACGCTGCGTCGGTTTTCACAGCGGTGCAGCGATGCGTGGTAATTCTTCTCGCACTGTGAAGATGCATCGGGAAAACAGCCGCAAGAAGAGCGATGCGTCGATTTATGTAGTTCTTTGAGTTTCTTCTTTCTTCTAGCTCCCAAACAACTGCTACAACCTCCAGAGGTCCAAAACTGGCACACGGACCTCTTGGCAGGTCAGAACCCACAGCAGCAGAGTTCAGGGGGGAGCTGGGGGTGAAGTCTTTGTGTCCCTGAGACTTCAGAACAGGAGGCCAGCACACTTCAGGCCCTTGGAGATCTCCTTTAAGCAGGGGACACAGAACACAGCAAAGTCCTTCTCCTTTCCTTGGCAGAAACAGCAACTGCAGGCCAACCCCAGACACACAGCAAGGGCAGTACTTCTCCTCAGTCTTTCCAGCTCTTCTTCTTGGCAAAAGTTCCTCTTGAATTCCAGGAATTATCTAAAGTTCAGGGGTTTTATGTCTAATACTTATACCCCAAAATGTCTTTGTTCTCTTTGTGCGGGGGGCTCTGAGCCCAGTTCAAACCAGTTCTGCCTTCACTGGTGCAGCATGACCACAGGAGGTGGAGACAGCATTGTGCAAGGGAGACAGGCTCCATTCAGTTGCAAGGTAGATCTCCTCCCACCACTCTATATGCAGCCAGGTCTATTCAGCTCAGGGCTGAGTCATCCAGGAAGGGCCAGGCACACCTCAACCCCCCCAGAGGCTGTCTACAGGGAATGCACATCCTCTGTCTCTGTCACACTGGAACCAGAGAGTCAATCCACAAACAGGCAGAGGCACACATGATGGTTGAACAAGAAAATAGCTACTTTCTAAAGGGGGTATTTTCAAACACGCAATTTAAAACCATCTTTACTAAAAGATGTGTTATTAAATCCTGAGTTCAGGGATACCAAACTCCATTTTTCAATCTTATCCCTATGGGAAGATATGCTTGTAAAATGTTACACAGCATTCCCCATTCTGTCCTATGGAGCAAGATAGCCTTTCAATAGAGAAAAACGAAATTGGCAGCATTTCACTATCAGGACATGTTACACACACCTGTACATGTCCTACCTTTCACATACACTGCACCCTGCCCAGGGAGGTACCTTGGGCCTACCATAGGGGTCTCTTATGTGAACGAAAAGGGAAGGAGAGGGCCTGGCAAGTGGTTATCTTTGCCAATTCGACATGGCAGTTAACAAACTGCGCACAGGCACCTCGGTGGCAGGCCTGAGACATCTTTTCAGGGCTACTCATGTGGGTGGCACAATCAGTGCTGCAGGCCCACCAGTAGCATTTGATTTACCAGCCCCTGCCCACTCAGTGCATTTTACTAGGGACCTACTGGTAAATCAAATATGCCAATCAGGGAGAACCAATCACAATAACAATTTACACAGAGAGCATATGCACTTTAGCACTGATCAGCAGTGGTAAAGTGCCCAGAGTCCTATAGCCAACAAACACAGGTCAGGAAAAAATAGGAGGAAGAAGCAAAAAGTTTGGGGATAACCCTGCAAAAAGGGCCATTTTCAACAACGTTTCAAAGGGATGCTCATCATAATTGTATGGCAGAGGAACAAAGGTTATGTGGCTTGTGGTAAGAGTTTTAGAAAGCGCAAATTCCAATGCTCATGCAGACAAGACGGCAAATCCCCCACACCCCCAGATTTAAAGCAAAAGCATGGAAATAATGTTGATATGAAAATGAAGCACACACATTGCCTAAAAATGATCATTCATATTGGATAGTCTTAGACTACAGACATTTAAACAGTCATACAAATACCTTCACAATACAACATGCACACAGTACAGTACTACGTAACAATATAGCCCGTAATACATAGAAAACAACATTGGATAATTCCAATGTTTTTTTTAGCCACAATCTAGCACCTGAAAGCAGAGGTTGGACAGCCTTCTCGGCCCTCTGCTTTCAGCGTCACTTTGCAAAACTTGCAATAGGATATAAGAAAAGTCCAGTAATTTTTGCTGCCCACATAGTGTAAATTCTGCATGATGTTGACCCTGATGCATTGTCTTATGTAGATGATATCTACCTCACAGACTATGAGCTAAACCCACACTTAGCCAGAGTGGATCGCATAATTATAAGATTCTCTGCATATGGCTATAAGATCAACTTTAAGAAATCTTGTATCACATTTCTCTGTGTCCTTTTCTTCGGATATGAACTCACACATGTGGGTAAAAGTCTTGCCCCTCACTTTTTGGATAAATTGGCACAATTGCAACCTCCAAATACTTTAAAGAAACTGCAATATTTACTGGAATTCATCAATTTTGGAGGAGCTTACATTCCTGATTATACGCAACACATAAAAAATCTCTATCAAGTCATACACCCTGATTTTTCCTGTTCACATTGAATGTCAGAACACACAGATACATTCACATCTTTACCATCTGACGTACTTGCAACACTTCACTTACACACATGTGTAAATACCACAAACCTAGTCCTCCGTGTTTTTCTAGGTACTATTGGATTTACTTATGTCAACTTTAGTGAAGGTGAAACAGTGACAATAACATATAAATTGCATGTATATTCCATGCGGAAAACATTTTGCTTCCACTGAAAAAATACTGACTGTGGTGCAGATGGCTATTCTTAAAGAGTGGCCACTTGCACAAGGGAAACACATTATTGTTGTTACTCCCATGCCAGCCTTAGAGGCTGTCACAAAGGCTAGCGTTTCTAACGCTAAAGCCTTCCATCCTAGATGGATACAGTGGGCAACATCCTTAACAGCTGTTGATGTTGACTTTGTCTTTGACCCTTCTTTACAGACACAAGAATGTCTACTGTATGAGCATGTCTACCCCATGCCCACCTCTGTCTTACCTCTTAAACAGTATAAATATATTGGTTCCACTGATGGTTTAGCCCAGCCTGCTATAGGCTCTAAACAGCAACATTTGGTTGCGTGCACCACGGTTGTTCGTGTACTGTTGGATGGAAAATTCCAGCCACAAACAACTCTCACTCAGTCCTTAGGGGACTGCACTGTGCAGTTGGCTGAACTGAAAGCTTTGCTTCATGCACTCAAACATATGGATCCTGAATTCTCCACACATTTAATGTGTGCGATTCGTATTATTGTGTACAGTTCTTTAACGACACTTTACATTATTGGCGTCAGAGTGGATTCAAAGATTCTAAAAGCGACCCAATCAAGCATAAAACACCTTGGGTTAAAGTGGCAGACCTCAAAGATAGGTTGTCACAGGCTCATGTTATTCATACGTTGAGTCATCACACATTGGAGGGAATTCTCTGGCTGATGAAGTGGCCAAATCTGCAATTGTGACTGCTACTGTTGTGTCAATTACTCGTTCAAAAAGGAGACTAGATTCTGATAATTTGGCTGCTGTTAATGCAAACAGAGATGAAACCCTTTTACCTAAGGGCTTTCCTTCTAAACATACATATCACTTAAGTGAACAGAACATTCCTTTTGTAACAATTCCAGGGGTTGGTGATCATTTGATTCCCAACCTGGACCGCAGGCTAGCTTTAGTGATAGCTGCGCACAAAGGCTATGCGGAACTCCGCCAAGTGACCAAAAAACTCTGCTGCAATACGTGGAGATCCACAAGTGGCGGAGTGCATTAGGGCATGCCTTTCGCATTGATTTTTAGCACCGGGTGTTTGTCCTGCACTAGAAAATCAGCATGAACGGCACCATGTGCAGTGCAAGAGGCGCTGCTTCTTTCTGCCGCTCGAGTAGATTTTCTGCTGGAGCGACAGCTTCCTTAATGCAAATGGATGGTTTCTCAACACGAGAGGTCGCGACCATCTGAGACCGACCGCATTGAGAAATCCCGCTGGGAGGAGGTCTATCTTGGATTTTCCTTGCTTGCCCGTGCCAACCTAATGCTGGAGAGTGCGAGCGTGGAAAAAACTCTGCTCCGCTTTGTGGAGCAGAGAGTTTTGAAACTCCGCGTACTCCGTGTAGTGGAAAACTCTGCAAACTCTGCGAACGGAGAGGAGTTAACTGCCCAGGCCTAGTTGCTTCTGCTCATGCCGGTGTGGCTGCCACAATTTTGATCGTACTGCAACATTATTTGGTACAGCTTATTTCAATATGTCCTTTGTTATGACATTTGTCTCGGCCACTGCAGACACACCTGTTGATCTCTAACAAACCTTTTGACTGCATTTATTTAGCCCACTGTGGTCCTCTTTTTTCGGATATTGCTTTTAAATATATCCTAGTTGCAGTTGATTCTTGCTCTAGGTTCCTCTGGATTTGGCCACAGCGTTCAATTAATGCTCGCACTGTTATTAAAAACTTGCAAGTCTTTATACGGACATATGCATGCAGTACATTCCACTCGGGGCAGGGCCCGGCTTTCCCCTCAAAAGCATATCGGGACACTATGGCTTGCTTGGGTTCACCGGTGCATTATTCTTCTCCATATCGCCCCAAGAACAGTTCTGTTATGCAGAGGATGAACCGTGACTTAAAGAAGTCCTTAACAGCTAGAGTATTAGGAAGAGGGTGTAGTTGGATCCAACACCTATTTGAGGTTCAATGAGCACTGAATAATCTCCCTAAAAGATCTCTGTGTGGCCGCACTCCATACGAGGTCCTCTTTGACATCAAAATGTACGATCCAGACCTTGACGGTCCAGACGTTTTGGCGGAAGCGTAAATGATCGTTGTGCTGTCTTACAGGATCTACAAAACGTCAGTGGCACCCAATCCAGTGAGCAGTTGAAGACGTCTGACTCTGCAGGAATCAAGGAGAAACCAGTACCTTCTGGCTGGATTCCACAAATTGGGGTTCTTGTGCGAGAGAAGGTGGCAGTGAAGAAGGAGTTTGGCCCATCATACCGACCACCGAAGCCAGTCTTGGCATACAAGGTACAAGAACTGTAATCTTGCCACCGCTTCCTGGCCAGGAGGATTCCTTGATAGTTACCTAACTCCTCTTGTTGCCATACAGGAAATTCCTCTACAGCTAGTGAGCACCACCAAATTGGCTTCTCCCAGCTGGAGGGAGCAGAGAATGCATTACAATTTATACCTGCATCCGCTGCAATTGTCAGCAACACAACTGCTGTGAGTACTGTTCTTACTACTGTGTTCTCTGCAGCTGATGTCGTTAATATTAATCCACCGCTTTTGGATTTCACTGGTCCCGTCACTGAACCTGAGTCACCAGTTTTTTGACAAACTGATTCTGGGTATTATGTGGGTTGATATCCTTTTTTTCAGATTATTATGATGATTCTTCCAGTTTAGACATTCCTCCTGCATGGATCTATGTTGTCTTCTTATGGCTCAAACGCACTTATCTGGTCCCACCTTGGATATATGTTTGGATTACACTTTCCTTGGATTTCTATTCCTGTGGATTGGATTTGTGCCCGTTTTTTCTTACTGATTAATGGCCATTAGATACCAGAAAGCTCTGCTACAGAACTGGTAGATGAGTTGTTGACACCTCACTCATCTTCACATAAGCTAAAAAGAGACTTGTCCTTCGTGAACATTTCAGCTGCTACAGTAACTGGTGGAATTGTTTGGGATAAAGTTCCTTACAATGTATTTGGTCCTACGGAAATTCTGTGGATACCTTATGTGTTTAGGGTTTCAATGGGTGACATAATTGTACCCGGGTTACAATCTGATCATTGGGGTATTGAAACTGTAAACTTCATGTTCTACACTGTTTTTAATCAGAGGATCTGCACTTAGTTTCTACTAATTATGGTGAAATGTTCTGTTACCATCCTTATGGACATCACTATTTACATCAAGCTAGTGTTCAATGCACACTTTTTAACTACCCACAATGGGAACATTGCCCCACTCCCCCACAATAGAGCTCAAAAGCATGCAAGGATGAATACACATATTTTTCTGGATATGACACAACTGACCCAAAGACAAATTATTTCACATTTATCCCTACTCCACCAAAGAAATATATGCTTACAACAAACTAAGATTATATATATCAAACTCATTTGTTACCCAATTAGCTGTAAAAGGCTATCATTATCAGAGGGATACCATTGACATGAAATCAATTAGGGGTATCAAACCTTGGCAAGTTCAAGGGACAAAAACCTTGTTCTGAGCCTGTTTCATTCCAACACAAATGATTTTTCTAAATGACACTGTTCAGCAGACCACATGTCTAGGACGAGCTAAAATTAAAGACATGAATGCAACAAACATTCCTACAATTGCCCGATTGGATAATTGGCAACATCTAACAAATTACTCTGAAGAACGCCTCATTAGTATGTTTGCAAAATGGCACATTCAATTCCACACTTGCAGGTCCTCACTGGTGGTTATTGTGGCCAGTAGACACAAATGGTTGCTATGCTTGTTTTTTTAATTCCACACCAGGGTCTAAAGCAGGCAGACCTGACCCCCAATATTCCCACTCTCAGCATTCAGGTATCGTCACCACCTATTTGGTGGGAAAACTGTGTCAACAATGGTTGGAACATTCCACACTGTCTGAAGTAAAACAACATCTTTACTTTCTTTCCGATGACATGGATCTATCTGACTTTGTGTTGGGTCCTAAGTCTACATGTTCTCAAAGATTTATTTATGCCACATATAATGAAATTTGGAAATTGTTACAAATGGAAGTTGCCACATGTTTAAGACAAATTGATCAAGATAATATGGATAAAGTGCTTGCTGTTGCTGATAATAGTTTTAATACACTGTCTTCTCGTATTTGCAACTTGAATAATATTGTGTCTACTGTAATTGACATCATGCAAAGTGAGATGTCTATATTGTACCTTGGGCAAAGGCAGCTTAGATCGATCATGCAGTTTAGTTGGACATTTCAACCCCTTAAAAATGGTAGAGTTCCTTGGTGTTATGTCCATTGTAGTCAGCTATTCTTGACTTTCAATCTGACACGTAAACATTGACTCATGCCTAAGAAAGATGCCACATACACAATTTACATCTAGAGAAGTTAGAACAGCTCCCATTCACAACAGCGGAAACACCTTTGGCTGCTTGGTGAATACATAGCTTAATATCTTTGTCAATTTCAACATTTCAATTTACAGTGCATGAAACATTTATCTGTCGGTAGATATGAACCCCTAGGAGGCAGCTTCATTCATGAGTTATGGTCACTCCCATTTTGTTATCATTGTGAATGTTCCAACAAGAGGTCTTCTTTACTGGAAACGAATGCAACTCTTCTGTTGGACATTCACTTGTCTGTAAACACGTTCATGGCACATGTAATGCATTGGTACCTTATTTGGACTTTTTTCTAAAAGGAATACCAGCCCCTTCAATTGTCCTCCTTATTCAAGTTCTATCAAATAAAAGCTATTTAATGCTAAGGGATCAGGATTGTTGTGGAATGAAAGCTGGTATTCCATACATTTTCAGTATTGTTCCTTGGGCTTACTGCTGCTGCACAATGCGAGGTATAAGTCCCTCCCTTCAGAGGAGATGAGTGCTTCGGCACGCCAAATATTGAAATTTGGCTCTAATAACAAGGATGTAGATTGCCTAGATACTTCCTCAACATCGGCTGAAAACTAGGATCATGTCTGTTCCTTGGATGATTTAAACTGGGTAATTGCAGTGTCATTGTCTGCAAAGATGGAATACATCCTGGTTTCACCTTCTATTGAACTAATGAAAGAAATGATGGATACCTCCGACACACCTTAATTTGGCAACATTGTTTTCTAATTATCGTTGAATTTACTTAGCTTGTGCTTTACGTTCTTATTATTAAGTTAGTTGCTAATTTACTTTCCCGACCCAGGAGGGGGAATAGTGAGTTCCTACTTAGGCCCACTGTAGTTTTGCCTTATTTTAGCCTAACTCCACGTTGTAGGCCACATCTGCTTTGCACAGCCACATGTAACACATTTATTTGTGTGCCACAATATTAGTTTAGAAATAGGCTGTACATGTTATTATTGCTATTCAGCTCTTCTGCTGGGATTCAGTCTGAACATTTCATACCAGGGCAAACAACATTGTTCCCTGTTTAGTCTGAGCTTGGTAAAGCAACATCTCCTAACATACAGACAAAAAAAAATTCAGCTGCTGTTTTCCAACACGGAACTTCTTATCATATAAATTGAGAGGTGCCATGTGACAAATAGAGAGGAGGAATTCTTGCAGATGGAAAGTTCGTGGAACAGGCCCGATAGCTTTGCGCAATCTGAGATGCATACCAGCTAACGACAAATGCCAGGTATGGGGGTGGTTCTAATCCCAGAGATCACTGCTATATCACTGTGCTTACGTAGTGAGGGTGGACTTAGGCAGATATATTATTAGCCATGATAGGGCTTTGAATTGTTTACAGGTTACTTGTAATGCTGATTACTCTGCTCAGTTGTATATATTTTCTAATTGCAGTACTGCTGCTTCATGAAAGAGCGCAATAGTTTCAATAATTATTGTAAGCTTTCCTTCTGTCTTTCTTTTGTGTATTATGGACATGCATGAGTGAGAAATTGAAAGGTGATGATCTGCTTCCATGCTTTTCCTGATGACTAGGAAGAGTTGTGTTCTGGGGTGCCAATTTACCTGTTAACCTACGAAGGTTAGGAGGGCAGGTAAGGCCCTATGAGCTAGTCGGATGTTGGCCCATAGCTACTGATGTGAGGGCCTGTGCATTTCAAAGGTGGACTTCTCTTTCTCACTCAGCATTCTGAAAGCAGTATGTGGCCATCCTTCAGTGCAAAAAGTGGAAGCACCTTAAAAGTGATTCACTTCAGAGTAAATGCTGCACCAAAAATGAATTCAGATACAGTTTAATACACTATTTTTTCATTTGGTATTTTTATAGCTCACACCAAAATGTAATTGTCTTTTGCTGTTCTCCTAGTGTACTCCTCTTCTTTACATCCTTCTAAGTTTCTTTAGAAATTATGATGTGCATTTCTGAAATGAAATGTCTTTTTTGAACTACTATTAAAAATATGTAAAGAATGCTAAAGGAATTACTAGATATCACTGTGGAGTCCTCCCAAAACTAGTAACTCCACAAGGACACCCAATAATTGACATGTGAAACTGTACAAATATTTCTGCTGATGTCAGAGGTTTTAAAAGGACACGTGATTACTAAATCTCTCCTTGGTGTCCCAAGCTAGGGAGAAATACCGCAGGTTTCCACTAGATGTCCACGTGAAGCTAGTAGCTTTTTAACTTCTCCACATAAACATTTAATAATAGCTTGTGGTAATGCATTTGTTCGTATTTGATTTTCTTTTATGATACAAGGGTAGATGTTGAGCAGACAGTGCAGCTCTCTCAGTGAGTGGCAGGCATCACAGTGAAGTACTGTTTGTTTGAGTACTTGATAAGCAAGATGGAGGTGTTCATCCAGTAGTCACTGGCCTCCAATGCATAAAAGATTAATGTCAGCAGTGAGGAAAGCTGTCAGCTTCCCACCCTGCCTACCCACAAACTGATAAAGCAGGTCTATATGGATGCCAGCTGCAGTTCTTGCAAAGTGAAGGCAGAAATGCGAGTACCAATTAAGCTTTTAGCCCCTAAGCAACTCCAGATAGCATGCAAGTGGAGTGAACATCGTGGAATTAGTTACCAAGTCTTTGGCAAGAGAGAAGAGCTAACAAAGGGGTTGACAGAACACCAGTTGTTTATCTTCCCTCCAGGTCTTGTAAAAAACTATGATGCTTGAAACTAGAAGTAGGGGCATTTTCAATGGGGTTCTCCACTGAATAGCAAAATAGGGCCATAATATATAGCCCCTCCTTGCCTATCAAGTGGCACATATATTATTGGTATTTGTGAATTTGAACGCATGTTGTCACCTGTGAGGCTTGGTCGTGCTGAAACAATTTGCGAGATCCACAAAAAGAAATTTATCAGCACACAAACATACAAGGATCAACAGAAAAAATACATTTAGATAGCCTTCCTAAAGACTATGGCCCTAATTATGATGTAGCGCGGACGCACCGTATCGGTCTGGAACCGCCCGACCATAGGTCGATGGTTCTGACATTCCAATTTGGATGCAACCACCCATAGGGCGGTCGGAAATATCCATTTTATTATGGCAGCTTGTGCTGCAGGCGTAAAAGGCCCACAGCACAAGCTGCCATAGTGAAATGGATGTTTTCAAACATGCTAGCAGTGCCAGGAGGAAAGGGGGCACTGCTATGGGACCCCGATGTCACTTTCCGACAGCCTTTCAATGTCGGAAAGGCCGACATGGAATGGCTGTCGGAAACTGACATCATAATCCCGATGGCGGAGCCACCATCATTAAGGAATTATGAAGTTTTTCCAACACACTGACAGACTCCTTGAGCCCGTCGGAAGCGCCGCAAAGGGTCCCTCCGTCTGATGCCTCCACCCGCTGCATCGTAGTGCAGCAGGTGGACCTTAAGGGTAGATGTCGGTGGGTCCGACACCAATGTGGCGTTGGTGTCGGACCCACTGACGTCATAATTAGCCCCTATATTGTTTAGAATTTGACATGTTCATCGCTGCAGGGTGTTCCACAATTTTAGCACTAGGCAAGAAAGGAAGCAAACCTCTCTGATCTTTCTTAATTCCAGAGACGCAAAATTGAAGTAAATCAAGGGATCATAAGGTCAGCCCAGTGATGCAATGTTGAAGAAGGGCCAAAAGTTGAGATTCCTCCTGTACATAGATGATTATATATGCCAATGAGACACATGTAGACAATACCTGTTGTTCAGTGGGTATTTAATGTTGCTTTTACACACAGGAGATAAATGACCAAACTTCCATAATCCTTTAATTGTCCTTGCTGCATAATTTTACATTTGTTGAAGGAACGAGAGGAGATATACAGGAAGACCCATAAATAACCTGTTCATTAGTCCAGCCTTCAATAAATGCATTTGTCAGCATTAACAAATCAGGCACATTTCTTTTTGGAAAGAAAGCGAAGTGCTTTACTTAACACACATGAGAGATGAAAAGATAGTACCCATAGTTTTCACTTGCTTATTTAGGGAAGTTAATTTGTCTATCAGGAGCCCTCCCATAAAGGCAGGACAAAGGGCGAAGTCTCAGGGCTTGACATTGATATCAATGAGCAGCAGCCTTGTGCTAATGTGTAACTTCAAAAACCTATGTCAATACACCAGCCAGATTGCCGCAATACAAGCCCCCAAGTTTGACAGAGAAAACCAACTTGTCTATCCAGTTTAGTAATTAGCTGGGTGTAATAACATAGGACACTGCCCTACATCCAAAAGATATGATCAGTTTCGGTAACAGCAGACGATGATACCATGATATTAAAGAAGATCGGGGGATATTCACCACCAATCTCTGTTAGACAATTTAGGGAATTAGGTTACTGGTTTGAGGGGGGTCGAACCCCTACTCAAGCAGCAACCAGAATTCTCTTCAGGGTGAAAACAAGCAAACCCCAAATTAAGATGTCCTCAACCCTCTGGTAGTTTGCCACAAAAGCAGTCAGGCTTAACTTAAAGGCAATGTGTAAAGTATTTATCCAACACATAAACAGCAAATAAAGTGAAAACACTACACAAATCCCACACCAATTTAGAAAAATAGAGTAAAACTGAATACATTATTTGATACCAAAAGCACAAAAATTCAATCAGTGGAACCGCAGGCATGCAATTTTAAAGATTCAGGTTAAAAACAGTGGTTAAAAGCACAAAGCGCCAACTGTGGGTATCTGGTCGTGCTGGACTGAGACAAAGTCACAAGTTCAGGCCAACCACAATAGAGCG
Source organism: Calotriton arnoldi (assembly GCA_963921515.1). Classification (NCBI taxonomy): domain Eukaryota; kingdom Metazoa; phylum Chordata; class Amphibia; order Caudata; family Salamandridae; genus Calotriton; species Calotriton arnoldi. The sequence goes on from CAWUFW010013370.1 coordinate 437,816, forward strand.
TGGGCCGGATACAGGGACCAAGTTACACCCACTGAACGAAGTACCTTAAATCTTGGTTGCGAAGTGTTGCGAGTTCGAACATCACGGATGTGTGGCGCAGTGGTGGGTGCGAGGTCCTGTATTGAGGATCCGTCACGCAGCCGTGGTTCTGAGGAGCTGCAGGGCTGCAAATTGATGTCCTGCTTCGAAGATGGGTAATGCAGCAGAGCAGTGGTTCCGAGGACTTGCGAGATCCTACATTGTGGATGCATCACACAGCGGCAGTTCCGATGCAGAGCTGTGAGGCGATGTGTCGTGCTGCGTCGGTTCTGCTATGACCACATCTGGGCTGGCAGAGCACCTTCAGGCCCACTGCCAAGGGTCCAGAACTGGGGTGGCACCACTTGGGGGGCAGGACTCAAAGCAGGCATAGTCCAGGTGCAGGGTTCAAGGTCGTTGGAGCCTTTTCTGTCCCTGAGGCTCTGATCAGGAGGCCAGCCAACTAGCCCTTGGTCCTAGGTTCAAGATGTAGGTCCAGTCCTTCTCAGTCAGGTAGCACGGCAGCAGGGCAGCCGAGTAGCAGAGCAGCAGAGTAGCAGAGCAGCAGAGTAGCAGTCCTTCTTGGTCCAGAGCAGCACAGCAGTCCTTCCGAGTCTTCCACAGGTCCAGAGGTGTACTGAAGAGTTGGGTCTGAGTATCCACTATATATCCTTTGCCAGCTTTGAAGTTGGAGAAGTTCCTTGAGGTTTCCACCCCCAAAGGCGTTTAAAATGTCAGTTCTCCCTGCCCTGACTCCAGCTTGTCTATGGGCACAAAAGACTAGTGTGAAAACCTTTGTGAAAATGCTAAGGCAGAGTCTTTGTGATGTGCAAGTTTCGTAAGTGACAGCTCCACCACCCTATCAAGTCAGAGATGGCCCATCCTGCCAACATCTATTCCCCCTTTGTCTCACTGTCTGGAAGTAATACACAAAGACCAATTTCTAGCTACACCGAGTCATGTGACCTAGGATACAGGCTGCAGGCACCAAATGGTTGGTTTAAGAAAAAGCCTGCTTTCTAAAAGTGGCATTTTCAGAATTGTGACTTAAAATCCAACTTTACCGTTAAGGAGGGTTTTAAAGTACAATTTTTTTAAGCGCAAACTCAACATTCCTACATGTTCCCAATTGAAAGTTAGCACTTAACAAAGGAAACAAGGTAACCCAATATTATCCTATGGGAGAGGTAGGCCTTGCAGTAGTGAAAATGAATTTAAGAGTTTTTACTACCAGGACATGTAAATGTTAAAAGCATATGTCCAACTTTTTAAATATACTACGCCCTGTCCTTTGGGCTGTTTAGGGTCTAACCTTAGGGTGACTTTTGTATTAAAAAGGAAGGTTTAGGCTTGGCAAAAGGTTTCTTTTGCCAGGTTGAAATGGCAGTTTAAACTGCACACAGGCTGCAACTGCAGGCCCGAAACATGTTTAAAAGGCCTACTTGAGTGGGCACAGTAAGTGCTGCAGGTCCACTAGTAGCATTTAATTTACAGGCCCTTGGTACATTCATTACCATTTTACTAGGGACTTTCAAGTAAATTAAATGTGCCAATTGGGTGTAAGCCAATGTCGCCATGTTTAGAGGAGAGAGCAGAAGCATGTTAGCACTGGTTGGCAGTGGTAAAGTGCACAGAGTTCTAAGGCCAGCAATCACAAAAACAGGAGGCAGGAAAGCAAAAAGTTGGGGGAAAACCACACCAAGGATGTCAAGTCCAACATACATTCTTTCAACATCTATGGTCATCCATGTCAAATGCAGTGCAGAGATCCAACAAGATTAACTCCACTATGTCACCATTATCAAGTTCTGATCTTATCCATAGGTAACACAAATGCTCTTTTGGAGCATCGATTTGACTGACACCCAAATTCGAAGGATCCACTTCATTTTTAGGGTTTAAGTTGTTTTGCCATTCAGCTTCTCAAGTGTTTGTTCAATATGACGTGCATGATTGTTCTATAGTTGCAGGTGCTACATGGGGGAGCATAAACTTTCTTAAAATAGGAGAGACAACCCGAGTTTTCAATGATTCTGGATTAACCTATGGGCAAGCTAGAGTCAAATGCTTTAGAGACCTTCCTGGAGATGCGCGATACCAGTTTGGAAAGGAACAAATACAGGACTAGATCTTCCTGGAAGTCAATGTTATTGTGAACTAAAGTCTTGTCACAGTCTCTCAACTGAGATGGTTCAAAATGTTTCCAAGTGGGAACCCTCCCACGCAGCAAGGAGGAGTATTGTGTTAGTTCTAATGCTGAATTTCCAATTTCATTCCCTTATAGATCTCTCTCACCTTTATAATGAAGTAGCTAGCTTCCTCATCACAGCAAGATTAAGAAATAGATATCGCAACATCCTGGCAAACCAGACTGTTAAATGCCAAAAACATAGAAAACAAATGGTTTGGGCAAGTGTGCGCTTCTGTTGTTGTAGATGAGAGCAAGGCACCCTTTTGGTTCAGTCTAGGGTCTTCTTATATGCCTTGATTTGACTCCTGAAGGTAATTACATCTGTCTCAGTGCACTAACTCCTCCATGTGCTCAAGCCAGGCACCTCCATGTTTGTCAGTGCTGGAAAATGGCCCTTTCTGCAGGGTCACCCCCAAACCTTTTGCCTTCCTCCTCTTCTTTTTGTTAAATTCGTTTTTGTTGGCCTTAGGACTCTGCTCACCTTACCACTGCTCACCAGTGCTAAAGTGCTTGTGTTCACTCCCCTAAACATGGTTTGGTTGACACATAGCTAATTGGCATATTTAATTTACTTGCAAGTCCCTTTTAAAGTGGTATAACATATACCCAGGACCTGTAAATTAAATGCTACTAGTGGGCCTGCAGGACTCATAGTGCCACCCACCTAGGTAGCACTCTGAAACTTGTCTCAGGCCTGCCATTGCAGCCTGAATGAAGTGTTAGACTGCCATCTTAATTTGACATTTAAACCTCCTTGACACTACTCAAACTCTTCTTTTATTACATATACATCACCCTTAAAAGAGGCCATAGGTAGCCCATAGGGCAGAGGGCTATGTAATTAAAAGGTAGGACACATACGTTTAAGTTTTGCATGTCCTGGTACTGAAAAACTCCCAGATTTGTTTTTTTACTGCTGTGAGGTCTACCACTCTTGTAGGATAACATCCGTAATTCCTTATTACATTTAATAAGCTATAATTCCTAAATGAGAGGAGGTGGATCTGTCAAGTTTGGTACATATGGAATTGTAATGATAAATCCTCTTTAATGGCAAAGTCAAATTTATCATTACAATTTGGAAAATGTTACTTTTAGAAAGTTGTCATTGTTCTGCTCTTAGCCCTTTGTGCCTGCAGCCTGTCTCTGGTTGCATGTCTGGGTTGGGTGACAGCTGAGCATTGTGTATTTCGTCTAGACAGCCACTCACAATGAGAGCTTAGATGTTACTTGAAGGGTGATCCTAGCAGGATGGGAGGGAGGAGCTGGGCACTGCCTCACCTACACCTGAATAGTTGTGCCCCCACACAAACAACTGCATACACCCATATAATGAATCTCGAGCCAGGGCAGGAAGGGCGGACCTCTGTGCACTTAAAGGGCCTATCTTTGAAGTCTTCCCCACTTCAAAGGCACCACTGGGTATAAGATCTGGATCTCAGACCCCACCACTGCAGTACACTTCTGGACCTGTGAATACTCTGCCAGAAAGGACTGCTGGGTTGCTAAAGGACTGTCACTCTGCTGGACAGCTGCTCTGGAAGAACTGCTGCCCTGCAGTGCTGACCTGCTGCCTGCTGCCCTCCTTTCCTGGGTGAGAAGGACTGGACCTACATCACTTGAGCCCAGAACCAGAGTGACTCCATGGGATAGTTGGCTGGCCTCCTGATCTGAAGTCTCAGGGACATAAAAGACTTCCAACTATCCTGCTTGTGCACCTGGACTCTGCCATCTGTGAGTCTGCCCTGCCAAGTTGTGCCACCTGGACCCTTGGTAGGGGGCCTGAGGTGCTTGCTCAAGCAGAACCGACACATCAACATCATTGCAGAGAACAGAACCTGTGCATCGCCAACACAGCGTGGGTTAGCACTGATGCATTGCTGCTTCTGCATGGAGCAGAACCGGCGCATCGCCCCTGTTGCGTGGATCAGAACCAGTGCATCAATGCTGTTGCGTGGCTTGAAGTCAACGCCTCGCCTTCAGAACCACCACTGAAAAAATCTAGGTGTCTGGGTCAACTCGGCTCTTAGCTCCCAGGCCCAAACCAAGAAAGTGGCAGGGGCGTGTTTTGGTATACTACGAGGGCTCAAACCGCTGCTGGGTTTTTTCGATCCATCCATCTGCAGGTTATTGTCCAGGCCTCCTTTTTGTCGAGACTGGATTACGCCAGCTCGCTCTACCTAGGGGCCAACAAGTCTGAGATTTCGAGACTGCAGAGGGTCCAGAATGCAGCTGCCAGAACTCTCCTTGGCCTTCCTAGAACCTGCTCCACCACCAGCGCCATTCGTCGGCTACACTGGTTGCCGGTGACCAGACGAGTGGAGTTTAAGTCTCTCTGCATTGCTTTTAAGATCTTGAATTTTTCCTCTCCTGACATCTTGGCCAACCTGCTCTCACCATACACCCCCACCCGCCAACTCCGCTCAATAGGTCACCATCTGGCAGTTGTCCCCCGGGTAAGGAGGGCACGTGCTGAGGGGCGCTCTTTCCGCATACTGGCAGCTAAACTCTGGAACTCACTTCCTCTACACATCCGCAGCATCGATAATTACTTGGCTTTCCATAAGGCCATTAAGACCCACCTCTTCCCCTCACCATAGGCCTCCTTCAGTCGTTTGCCTCCCTTTCTGTCTGCTATAGTGCTGGGACGCCCCTTTGCTGGGGCAGCTGTGCGCTCTATAAAACTACATAACATAACATAACTGTGAGACACTCTACTCTGCACAAGGTCCTCGCATCCCTGTCAATGACAGCCTCAACAGCTATGCTGAAACTTCGCATCGCAGCAACCCACTCATTGGAGCTGCCGCATCTCCGGCGCTGTGCGATGAGGACCAGCGCATTGCCGCGTGGATCGACACCAGTGCATTGCCTTGTCTGCACTCCGTATCCTCTCCATCTACAGGATCTGTGATATCGACTCAACCCGGACTAAGGTACTTTTGCTCAGTGGGACAATCCTGGTCCAGTAGCCTGCCCACGCTCCATTGCGGTCGGCATGAACTTTTGACTTTGACTGGTTCAACGTGACCAGATATCCCTTGTTGGCACTTTGTTCTTTTTGGTGCTATTTTCACTTAAGTCTTTAAAAATCAATATCTTCGGTTTTACTCATTGGATATTTGTCATTTTGGTATCAAATAATTTATTAAATTATATTCTACGTTTAAGTTGGTTTGGGATTTTTCCTGAGTTGTGTTTTCACTTTATTACTGTTTGTGTGCTGCATAAATACTTTACACAATAACTCCAAGTTAAGCCATACTGCTTGTGTGCCATGCTACCCAGGGACAGGCACAGGTTAAATTAGTGACTTCTAGTGACTGACCCTACAAGGGATTGTGGGTGTTGCTTGACCAGGACTCACATCCCTCTCAACCAACAACCCCATTTCTCATAGTCAGGAATGAATGTTCTAGGCTATCACAGCTGACCTCGATACGCTAGTTAAATTCCCAAAATTCTATCAATCAGGAGTATTGTACAGCCATCTGCCTGCGTATCTCAATGATGGAATCTGAGAATTGTTTTTCTAAACCAGGTGGCTGATAGATTAACAGCAAAATGTATGCTTATTCAGGGGAGACCTGGCAATGACATTCAAGGACTTTGGGACAGAGACTACTCCAGTCTGGATTGATTTTACAGTCTAGATGGTCTTTAAAAAGTACTGCAATCCCACCTCCCAAAGGAGGACTTTGGGATAATATTTGAAACTGCAATCAAACAAAAATAGCTGGATATTGGCACAAAGTGTTTTTTTGCAGTCAGGCATCCATTAAAAAGAAGAAGGTCTGACTTGCGCAACAGTTTTCAATCAAAGACCTTTGACTAATGAGCTGGTGGCCATCAACAATTAAGTAGACCACAGGTACTAGTTACTACCCAATGTGCATAGTGCATGATCGATCTATCTACAGTGGAGACCTTCCAGTAGCCTTGAAATGAAGGAGCTATTTGTGTACTTATGTAGATGTAATAGCTAAAGTAATACATTGAAAGAGGCAGGTCCCACTGTGTTCTATAAATTCCTAGCTGACTAATCCTCTGAATAGTTACATCAGACAGTTTTGTCACATCGGCTAGCTGATGAAGCTGTGACCTAATATAACAATGCTCCAAAGGTTCACTTGGCATTGTGTCCTGAGGGCCAAAGTTCCTCAGTGACTGAGCAACCTTAGCACAGAGGAATGTAGGCAAGCATACCTTTGATGAGCCATTACACTTCCTCTTATATTTCTCAGCAAGTTGACCAGGATATGGAAGCTAGACTACCACATTCTCAACAATTGCATCAAGCCTTCCAAGATGGTGCTCCCTAAGGTACACTTACAAAAATTACTGTCCACCCACACAAAACAAAATCCAGACAGCCACAACAAGAAGCCCTTAACACCAGCTAAAAGGACAACAGTTATTCACACAAAAGGGACTAGGCACAATAAAACTACAGGGAACCACAAACTTGAAAATGGAAAAAAACATAGCTAAAGGCAAAAATAGCAACCATTGGCAAAGCCAATAGGTCTTGACTGTAATAGGTATTGACTTTGTCAATGTGTTGTAAAATAAACCAGACAGCCAATAGAGGATCGGTGGGACGAGCTGGGGAGAAACAAAATGGACAACTGAGAGTGGGTGGGAGGGATGGGGCAGCCACACATACAGTACACTGGAGAAGTACATGACGGAGACAGCCAAGATTGATGAAAACGCATGTTTGTAGAGTTCTTAACAAAAAGAAAAAAGCAGCACCTGAAAAAAGGATCAGTGGAAGGACACAAGTAATGCATCAATGCTAATGGGGAGTGAAAAATACATAAAGAGAAAGGAAGCCTACATAAGCTGACGGAAAAAAAACAAGACAATGAGAGTGACAAAGAAGCCAACCAATGGTATGCAGCGGATGGCCTCTAAGCCCCCTGTAAAGTAACAATAGGTCTCGCAAGAGACAGTGCATGTGCTGCCTTAAGTAAGACCTAAAATTGAGCCTCCTGGAACAATGCAGAAGGCAGCCAACACCATCTCTGACTCAACACAGTGTGAAACTTCATTGCCTTCCCTACATTGACCAACCACTGTATTGCCTCCCGACATCCCATGCCATTATATCATCCAAGGTAAGTTATTAAAATTAGGTTAAGTGTTAGGGGTATTTAATTTAAAAATAGAGTAAAAGTAAAGTATGTAATAACAAGGTTAAATAAAAAAAATTAGAAAGAGGGATTAGAGGGGCTCTCCCTCTAGTATAATATAATGACAGGTAGTTGTTGTATCTCAGTGGGCCTGCCCAACTCGCAGACTCTGATGCCTTCACACACCTGCTGGTTTGGTGGTGGCTAGGTCTAGGTTCCTGAGTCAGCTTGCCACTGCAGCCTACTCCTAGCTCTTGGGCAATGGTCTTGCTCTTTCTTTTGATCCCTGGTGCTGAGGTGCAGGAGAAGAGTACATGGCCCACTCAGGACATTAGGTGTGCTGGATTGTCAGGTATTCTAAGTCTGGAGTTTCAATCAGGTTGGAAGCCCTGGTCAAGGAAGGTTGGCCTATCAGGTCGATCGGTCTTTTCCTATTTCCCAGTTACTCAGAAGATGTCTGTGACTCTGCCGATTCCAAGATGGCTGCCTTCACAATATCCACACTGAAAGACATCCTATCTTTGCTGTCAAATCCATATGATGTGTGGTGTTTCCTGTTGCTGCAAAATATTCTTTCTTTATGAGATTTATAAAAGTGGAAGAGAGTAAACAAGAAATGCGCTGCAATGAAGTTGAGAATGATTTTTCTGCGGTTTGTCACCCCTTCATCACTATTTTGCCTTGTGATTTATATTTTAGCCAGCATCTTGAAGAAGGTCTGAAGATTTATAGTGCCTTCTCTAGCCCCTACTCAGTTCCTTATCAGTGTTGGTTAGAGTCTGTTAATTTGTTATGCCGAGCCATTCTATTTTTGAATCCTTGCCCAAATCATTTTTACCATTTGGCTTCTTCTTTCATTGGAGGCACCTGCAATCTTCATGTACATATAAAAGATGATTAGATGTTGTGGCCACTGAAGGGAGTCGTCCTCACCTCGAGCAACCCAAGCAACGAAAATTCACGTAGGTTTCCCATTACAGAAATGGTAGGTCAATTTGGCGACAGGCATTGTAAAACCAAATCACATCCCTTACTGAATTCCCTCACAGAAATCATGATCATCCAACACAAAAGAAGACTTTAAGAGCCACAACAACAATAATTTAAACACAGGCCAAAAATGCAGCAGTCACTCACAAGTACACGGTTCACAATAAACATATATTGAACCCTTCTCAAAACCCTAAACTGGCTAACCTCCAACCATCTCAAATTAAACGCCCTCAAGACCGAATTCCTCCTCATTGCACCCGCTAGGCAATCCACCACTGTTGTGAAATTTCTCTGTAACCTCACTGCCCTCAACTGCACTCCCCACATCATTGATTCCACTAAATCATTGGGAGTTGTGCTTGACAAGAACCTAAACATGCAAGACCACATCAGATCATCGACCAAAGGAGCGAACTTCCAACTTTGCATCCTTAGAAAACTCAAACCCTACCTTCCCCAAGACGACTTTAAAGCGGCGGTGCAAGCACTTGTCATCTCTAGACTAGAATATGGTAGTGCTACTCTAAGCGAACTACCAAAACTCAGTTTAGCCCCCATCAGAGCTTCTCTTAATGCTGCTACTAGACTCATCACGGGTTCTAAGAAGACCAACCACATTTCGCCGGACCTGAATTCGCTCAATTGGCTTCCCTTTGAGGCAAGGATCCAACTAAAGATCGCTTGCATGACCCATAGAGCACTACACTTCAACACCCCACTCTACCTGACAAACAAGCTGGAACTATCCGGGGGCTCCAGGTCCACAAGAAGCACCGGCACACTGCTGCTCAAGCCAAAGAAATTTAATAAGCTTAAAACCTACAAGCGCTCATTCTCGGGCGTCGCCCCAAGAATCTGGAACGCTCTCCCAGTGGAAACAAGACTGATTCCCTCTACACGTGCCTTCAAAAGGGAAGTTAAAGCTCTACTAATGAACAATGCCTTGAACTAGATGCTTTGCTCCTCCTGCCTCTAGCTTACTGTATACATATCACTTGTTGCGACCCTTTGTCGCTGGACATATTATCTGGTTGCTTTTGTTGTATATTGCCCTATTTCTCGCTCTCTCCTAACCTGCATCCTATGTCCGCGTTAATTTTATTCTGCTCCTTTTGTATTTTATCCCACTGTTTCCCCGATCTCTCTCCACTAGCTGTTTTACTTTGTATGCCTCAACTGTATGTAAAGCGCTCTGATACCCAACTGGGTCATGTTCGCGCTATACAAAACTCTAAATAAATAAATAAGTAAATAAATAAATATATATGTACCAATTTTTCATCAGAAAAGAAGCCAAACCATGACAAGTCATATACCTGATAATGAGGCAACAGTCACTTCTGAATCTTCGATCGTATCAGAGACCGGACTGCAGCCAAAACAAAAGGGAAAGAAGCGTAAAAACAATCGTAAAGATAAAGGGTGCAAGAAGAGAACAAAACGAAGACTCTCTCGGCAATCCCCAAGGAAAATAAAATTCCCTCCCATCACATCCCAGAAAGGGAAAAGGAGGATAAGTCTCAACTCTCTAAAACCCCAGAGATCGCCTTAACAAAAGATCAGTCATTACGTGTGTATAATTCAAATGCTCCTGCAGCGTAATTAAATCCTCTTGCACCAATCTTTACTACAGGCATCCCAGCTGACCCCTTTCAGGCGAACAATCTAGGCAACGAAGACTATTCGTCCCCAGGAAATTCAAATGAAAACTCGATTGCTCCCTATATTTTGGAAATAACCAATTTGTTTTCTCTAGGAAATACACCTTTAAATTGCGGGAGAATACTACCAGTTTACGACGGCAAATGTTGAATTTTGGTCTAAAATGATACCTTCAATTATCTTAAAGGAGAAAGATATTATCAACAAATATGGATTTGACGTGGTCGAATTCAAGGAAAACCGAAATCGCCCAAAAAACCAAAATATACAAACAGACACTAGGACCAAGTGTTGCACCCACATTCCACATAGTGCAAGTGCACAAGCAATGACACCTGGAGGAACACTAACTGTTTCTGTAAGTAATGGGGAATGACGAATTTTGGACCTCACTCAAAAAATCTTTAGGCCACAGCCCCATAATCTTTCCTGGTCTTGGATATCTAAAAATATGAATAGCCATAAGCCGGGCAAGGCAAACAAGCTTCGCTTTTAGCAGATCTTTAACAATTGCATCATGGAATATAGCCGGGAAAGAACCTGGAAAACTAGCATTGATCTTAGAAAACTCACTGTCAATTGTGACTTTGCAAGAGACATGGGCATTAGCATCCTTTGACCAAAAAGACTATATCATATATGATCTCCCGGCGGAGGCAGTGAGAAGGGGCCACGCAAAAGGAGGCCTGGCCATTTTACTGAAGGAAGATACATTTTGGGATCAGGAAGTAGTTAATATGTGTCCACCAAATATCCAATGTATAAAAATTAGGTATAAAAAGACTGCTGCCTATATGCACGATCTCCTTATCTTTAATGTTTATATCCCCCCGGGACCTGCGAATGACCATCTAATGATCAAAGCTTTTTCCAAAATTGACTCTGTTATAGATTCCAAAGGATTCCCTTCAGTATTGATAACGGGGGACTTTAATGGGAAAATTTCTAATACCCTATTGTCTGAATGGAGCACTTACGCATATGAGGATAAGTTGTCAATTCCATCACCGTTATTCCCTTCAGAGATCAAGGCTGACAAAACAGGGAAAATGTTAATCGCCTCGGTGACGTCCTTAAACGGGCTTATACTAAACGGAAGGATGGAAGGGGACATTCCCACAGCTTATACGAGAAAGGGACCATCTAGTACATCCATTCATGATTATGTAATCTGCAGTCTGGATCTCTACGGGATGATGCAAACCCTGACCGTTAAAACTACAAAAGTAAGCGACCACGCAATTCTGTTATTGACAACTGAGATCCTGTTACAATCCTCTGATACATAGTCTCTGACACAACAAAATGCAAACACAGAAATCTACTCCAAGAACGGGTGAATAAAGTGGAACTCTAAATCAATTTCAAAAATAAATTCCGCTATCATTTCTTCAATATTGACTAACGGAAGCACAGACATGTACCCAATAACAGCCTATGAGAACACGATTGCTGAGATAGTGGTCCCATTGACCGCCCGCACAGCTAGGAGCAGGATGCGAAGGGTCAATTAGCCCCAAACCACGCAGACAGCGTAACCTCTAAGTTAAACAAATTGATTAGGCTGCAATTCTTAAAATATTCTGGAGCCAGACAGAAAGAGGTGGTAAAGTTGAAAAAAGCGCGTCACCGGCAGAAGGAGAAAACTAGGCATGCACAAACTGATAAAAACTGGGTGGACATTCAAATAGCAGTGAACCAAAAAAACAGTAAGGAGTTCTGGAGGATCGTAGAAGAAGCAACAGGTGCACGGAAAGCTGGCAACTCCTCTCCAGTTCCACCATCGGAGTGGGAAAAATATCTCCTCAAGCTCTATAAGCCAAATCTTTATAACCTGGTAAATTCAATACAACCTGGCTACAGAAAAGAGGAAAAGTTTCCTGATATGACAGCACCATCAGCTAAAGAAATAGCACTACACATAAAGGCAGCAAGACCAACTGCAGCAATAGGCCCAGATAAAATCCCCATTAAAGTTCTTCAAAGCAACCCTGAAGACTGGAGCAAGTTTTTGGCTCCGGTATTCTCCCACTGTCTCTCCACCGGAAGAATTCCAAAATCATGGCAAGGGAGCATTGTGGTGCCCATTTTGAAAAAAGGATCCCGACTACTCCCCAATAACTACCGACAGATAGCACTCTTGGATGCTACAGGGAAGATCTTTGCTAAATGAGTGTTGAAACATCTGAAAGATTGATCATTTTCTACAGGAGTGATACCAACGACTCAGGCTGGCTTTCGACCAAAGCACTCTGTGACGGATAACATCGCAGTGCTACAAACAGTCATAGACAAATATCTAGTAATGAAGAAGCAAATGGTTTATTGTGTTTTTGTCGATTTTACCACTGCCTTTGACTGCGTGGACAGGCCAACTCTATCGACTAAGCTTGGGAAGCTTGGAATACCGAACGACTTGCTCACCATAATCACAGCATTACATTCTGCAACTTGGTGTAAAGTTCAGCTGGGGGGAGAAAAAGGGTTGACAGGGCCTATTGCTACGAGGAATGGCCTTAAGCAAGGCTGCGTCTTAGCCCCCATTTTATTTTCCTTATACATAAGTGACCTCCCAGAGTGTTTACAAACAATCAATAACGTCCCACCAAAAATAGCCTTCTGCAATAAGCACATTTTAATGTACGCTGACGATGTAGTAATAATGGATCTTACGCAGATAGGTTTACAAAGAAATCTTAATGCACTAGATAAGTATGCTAAAGATAATTATCTCATACCAAATACCTCTAAAACTAAAGTCCTCCCCTTTAGAGGTAGAAAGCACTACCTGTACTATAACTGACATTAGATAGGAAACCTCTAGAGGTTGTTAAATAATATGTTTACTTGGGGAGAATCTTCACCCAGACCTTACAAAATTTCCCCCACCTTGGACACATCAGCCTAAAGGTTGAAGCCCACGTTGGCAGACTATTGAGATTTTACTCCTCCTCAGGCAACAGACATTTCGCTTCGATGCTTGAGGTCTACCGCTCAAAGATACCACCAATTTTACTATATGCACTGGAATATATCCCGATTAAGGCATGGCACCGACTGAATGTAAAAGAAGGGACTCTACTGTGTAAATTGCTAAGAGTCAACCAGTCAGTACCCGTCCAAGCAATTCGCCTTGAGCTATCCATAGACAGTGTGTATGCAAAAGCTATCATAAATATACTCCGCTGGGCCTATAACCTTTTACATGCAGACCAAGGGACCATAAGGTATGTCCTGAAATTGGAGACTTTCAGAGACGATGCACCTCAGCATACTTTTAATAAGAACCTAAATATTGCACTAACTCAGTCTGGTTGCACAATTGCACTATTGAAATCTATGACCTCCTCACATCTGAAGCTTTATCTAAAGAACCTGACATCAAGATTAAGCTATGAGTTAGATTTAGACCACTGTTCTCGGTTAAAGCATTATGCACATCTTGCAGATAGTCAACAATATAAAACTCCACAACGGTACATACGTTTTTCATTAGAGCACATGGTCAGGAGTACCATAATTTTAATGAGGCTAGGGATTCTACCCTTGAAGACCCTGACTTTTAAATGGGACAAATCGGATAATTCCACAGAAATTTGTGATTTATGTAATGGAGGACAGCAGGATCTCGTACACGTGTTATCAATTTGTCCAAACTCGATTCTGGAAATGGCTCGGCGCTGACATATAAAGCCCATATGCTTTAGACATAATCTTAGATCTGCAAGAAGTTTAATTGAGTTTTGTAAATCTCCGCCAGATGAATTTACTTGTTATAATTTATATAAGTTTTTTAAAAGTTTTTAAAACTGTTTTAATGCTGAATAATACAACTGTTTTATCATTTTCTAATTATGTATTTGTTGACCTCAGTTGAGGTCTAAATCAAATTCAATTAAAAAAATTCAAATTCTCAAAATTCAAAATACCAATAACATAAAATCTAATAACAAAAACATTCTATTATACCAATACAGGTGATTGTACAAGAACAATAGCACAGCAGCAGGGTAAGCAAATTAAACAGTAGACCGAAAACAACATCATCTATCATAACTGTGCTTCATAATAATAATATTAATAATAATAATCATAATTATAATATAAATACTAATAATACAGTGCCTTTAATTCCACTTCCTCCTACAGTTTACCATTTTTAAGTGCACTAAATAGCAGGACTTACAATTAACAAGTTTAATGGAATTCAATTCACTGACCTCAGAAAGATGCTAAGCTGAGTTGGCCTTGCTAGGATATGAACCCTTTACTTTCATCTCACCACGTTTAAGTAATGAAAATTCAACTCATTGAGCCATGCTACCATTGTTATTGTGTCGAACATGAACCTTTTCTTTCAAGAGTTTTTGTTTTTTTAAAGAGTACAGTAAAACCGAATCATATTGCTTGATTGCAGCAAATAGACTAGAACCTCTTTAAATATGTTGTTCATTATATGGGTTTTTTAATGAAGGCATGCTTGGATGCTTTCAAAAGCATATTTGTAGAAGTGAAAAGATTTTAAGTTGTTCTCTGCAATTTCCAGCTAGCAGTGAACCTAAATTGCAATTGCAGTATGCAGGGTTTTATTTTACTTCCAGGAAGAGGATGCTTGTCAGTCATAGTGTACTGGTGAAGATGAACAGTGTATTTGATATTTTCTTTATTAAAATGTATTGTTATGCTTAGAGGCTGATTAGGTGAGTGGGAAGGAAATTATGGTGAAATCCACCTTTCATTGGACAAACACCATATGGCATGCTAATTGTGAAGTTTCTGTAAATTATGGAGAATTGTTCATGTGTGTGTCATCTTCCACATGAAATATTGATTTGATACCACTGCCTTTTTGTGCAATGAATAAGAAACTATGGGGCCTGATGTACGACCCTATTTTGCATGCGCAAACGGGTTTGCGACCCGTTTGCGCATGCAAAAGTACACAGTGCCATGTACAATCCCTAAATAGTGAGTCGCAATTTATTTGCGACTCGCTATTTAGGAATTGCGAGTCGCTATTAGGAAGGGGTGTTCCCTTCCTAATAGCGACCGCAAAGCCATGTATGAACGCTCGCAAATTACCACCCTCTTTAAGAGGGTGGTAATGGAGTCGCAAATGGGAAGGGGTCCCCAGGGGACCCCTTCCCGTTTGTCACTGGCCCCAAAAATATTTCTTAAGGGCAGGCAGTGGTCCCAGGGACCACTACCTGTCCTTAAAAAATGAAACAAAAACGTTTCATTTTTTTTTTTTAAATGCATCCCGTTTTCCTTTAAGGAACAAGGGCTACATTAAAAAAAAAACTGCTTTATTTAAAAGCAGTCCCAGACATGGAGGTCTGCTGAGCCCAGCAGGCCACCATCCCTGGGAGTGCCCACCATTCCCAATGGGGTCGCAAATTGCGAGTGGCTCATGAATATTCATGAGCCTCGCAATTTGCAACCTCATTGGCAATCGCAAACAGTGTCTCAGACACTGTTGTGCATACCAATTTGCGAGTCGCAAATTGCGAGTCGCAAATGCGAAGCCATTTGCAAGTCGCTAATTGGCGGGAATATTAGGAATAGCGAATTCCTAATTGCGATTTCCTGAGAATCACAATTAGGAAATCGCTATTTCTAATGTATGAAACTCTTTTGAGTTTCTAATGGGTCGCAAATAGACGAACTTCATGCATATCAATGGGGTAGGTCACAATTTACGACCCACTAGGATTCGCTGCCATTACAGGGATGGCTGACTGCTGGCGTCAGGAGACCACCATGTCTGTGACTGCTTTTATTTAAAGCAATCTTTTTTTATTAAATGTAACACGTTTTCCTTCAAGAAAAATGTGATAAAAAAAAAATACCTTTTAGGTTTCCTTTTTTAAGAGTAGGCACTTCTTAAAAAACTTTCCTAAAGAGGAAGAAGTCCCAAAGGAACCCCTTCTCATTTGCGAATGAGTTACCAACACTTTTTAAATGGTGGTAAAGTATTACTGTTTTGCGACCGGAATTCGGTCGCAAAACAGTATTACATACCATACCGATTCGGTATTTGGAATGGACGCCGAAAACATGCCCCTTCCAAATACCGAATTGAAAATGCAAATTGCGATTCGTTAACAAGTTACTGAATCACATTTTGCATTTTGTACACCAGAAAAAGCATTGTTCTGGTCGCAAACGGACCTATTCTGCGAATTGGGCCGTTTGCGACCGGAGAAAATGCTTTGTACATCTGGCCCAAAAAGTGTAGCGGAACATCATGGTCCAAATATTGTCAGTTATGGGATAGCATGACAAAATAAACTCCAAAGCTAAAGGCATGAGTAGAAATGTGAAATAATTACTATTTAAATCAGTATCTGTAAGGGATGTGGGTTCTACTCTTGAAAATCATAGTTTCTTTTTCTTTTTTTGCGACCTACATTGTTGATAGAGTGAGATAACCTGAAATAGTTTCACACACTGTATTCTTTGCATTCAAGTTTAAACTTAGATCAGTTCCTATGAACAGCCTGGGTAACGGGCTCTGAATGCACTGCATGTGACACATGTTGACCCATGCATGCATATGTGTAAGCTAAGTGTAGAGGACTGTTGTAGCTCTGTGGCAGGAGGGACCCAGTCAACATTGTATTAGGTTATTTGGACAGTAAAAGGAACAGTCCCATTGCTTTTATGTAAAGGGAATAATGTGTAATGTGGTCAGTTTGTGCACAAGTATACTGTGTATGACATTTTAACTTTGGATTGGCATGTGGTACAAAGGCCCAGAGGCTCTGCTTTGTGTATATTCTTCTGGGCCCAGACGTCATATCTAAGGTTAGGTTTACCCTTAGATGAAATCCATAATATATTTGTATATGAGACTATTTCTCCGAGACAGCTACTACCAAAATGTGCCTTTTAAACTGCCTGGCTGAGTGGATTAGTTACTGTGCTTCACCTCTTGACACATCAAAGGACTCAATAAACAATGAACTCATTCTAGGGAGATTAAGAGTCTCCCTTTGAAGGAAGGAAGGTGGCAAGTTTGGAATTTTCAAAGCAGTTACTAACTGCTTCCTCTTAATTTAGGTAGGAGAAGCTCCAGTCTTAACAATGGGCCTCTGTCTCTGTTCCCCAGCAGTGGGTCCCCTTGAGGTATTAGGGGTAAGAGGCCAGGCTTGCATGGACAGTGACAAGTACAGATAAATGACACGCTTTGTGTTTTTTAATGGGAAGAACTGAGAATTAACCTGAAAAAGAGGGAGAAGTTTTCAGTGCTGCTGACACACCTATCAGAAGCTTTCAAATTATGCCCATTTCTGCTTTGTACTTTTGGACTCTCTTGGACTCTCTCCAGGGCTAGTGTCATCAGCTACCTTACACTCTTCCAGGACCATGGGAGAATGGACTTATTGGAGTGCCCTGAAGGAGGTGTCACTGAGGACTCCTGTTGAGACTGGACCTGCTGGCACAATAAACTCTGACTGTTGCTCACAGTCACCTTGGAAGGCCTAGTTGGCTGGGAAGTCCAGCCTAGATTGGTAAGTGGGCAGATCATGCCCTTACAGCTTAGCTCACGTTTTCAGGAGGAGGGAGCGATGGTTCCAGAGACTGTGAAGGTTTATAAGAATCCTCTGATGAAAACCTGAGCCAGATGTTCTCTAATTTCTGGTAATGGTGGCTTGGAAACTCCTTCTGGATCAAAATGCTTCCTTGAAATCTGTCCTGCAGGGCCTGAACCATCTTAATTTCTCTTTCAGCTTGAGCATGTTTTTTCCAGCCTCAGCTGGTGCTCAGAAAGTTGTGGGCACCTGCTGACATTATGAATAGGTGATGAGTATTCTGAACCCATTGAAGCAGGTTTTTACAAAATAGTCATAAATGACAATATGCTTCTGTTATCTTCCCTTCTCCTGGAGGAGGGGACAGGCCCCTTAAGAAATTGCTTTCCTGCCAAGGGCAGGCCTTTGGCCAAACAGGTGCAGCCCCGTTTGTTAGTGTACTCAAGACACAAAGGGGCAGATTTACAACCCCCATGCGCTGCCAGTACGTCACTTTTTGTGACGCACTGGCAGCGCGTTACACTGCCCCATATTTACAAGGACAGGAAAAGCCACCCTGCGTGGCTTTTCCTGTCCATGTAAATATGACCCCTTTACACACAGCACTTTGAGTGAAAGGGGCGTTCCATGGGTGTTGCTGTGGGTATTCCCACACAACACCCATGGAACCAGACACATTTCCAGATTTACGAGGATTCATAAACCTGGAAATGAGTCAGTATGCTACGCCACCCTATGGGTGGCGTAGCAAAGCGCAACGAGGAGAAATGTTTTCATTTCTCCTCGTTTTTTTCCTCTTTCAATGCTTGCTGCATTCTACAGCATGCATTGAAAGAGGAAAATGCCTGTAGTGATTGTTTTTGTGCAGCAAGATGCCCCTTCCTGCACAAAAACAATCTCCCCATGACGCAGGCCTCCTTGCACCATGGGGCAAGGGTGCCTGCGCCAGCGCATGGCAGCTGTTTGTGCGCCAGCACAGGGGAGAGCAAGGAATGCGACATATCCTTGTAAATATGTCGCATTCCTGTGCTCTGAAAGTGCTGCAGCATGGCGCAGCCAAAGGGCTTGCAGTGCCACGCTGCAGCACATTCTTGTAAACCTGCCCCTAAGAGTATTGTGCTGTTCCCTGTTCCAAGGAAACAGATGCATGGGTTATAAGGACAGTGGTGAAAGGCAGCTGCATTTCTTGACACTGAAGATAGAGTGTTTGGAGGGTGGGAATGATGGCAAGGCTGCACAGCTCCAGGAGCTCACTGTGTGTCCCCCACACCCCTAGCAATGCCAGTTGGGGAAGTAGAGTGCCCTTCAGTCTCAAGACAAGCTGTCCGAGAAGTTTTGTCATTCGTTTTAAAGAAAACAAAAAAATCGGAATTAAAAGAGAAAAAAATAACGTGCGGCCACATTCACAGAGTAGTGTGCATTCGGTAAATTAAAGCATCCTGGTTGCAGACAGTCAGGAACATCAAGATCTGGGCTGGTGCCCACAAGCCAGTAAATACGCTTAGAGTCTGGTTAAAGGTACTGCTAGCATCGCTATAAATGTTCTTCTTTACTTTTAGGTCTATCCATTGTCGAGGAACAGAGATGTTATGTGAATGTTTTATGCTCTGTTTTAGGTCTGACCGAAATATGGAAGGTCTCTCTAGGCAAATACTTCATGTTAATGAATAAGCCTGTTAGTTTGTTTTAAAGTATACAAAAATATTGTTAACGGCAGTAGGCCTTCCTTATGTATTGTGAAATATGCATATAAATCTTACATTTTGATTGTGAAAAGCTCATGTCCTGGGTCATAGACTTTTTAGGGGGTATTGCTGATTTAGCATGTTATGGCTTGCAGGCACATTGTTGCACAGGCTTTTTTCAGAAAACAGACATGGCATATGGGTGTAGTTGCGTCCTGTGATAAATCTTTAAGCTACATGATTTGCATGCTGTTTGTTTCAGTGCAAAAGAGGCTAAACAGAACCTGAGATCAGGATCAGATTCATCCTCTTTACTTAAGACATTTAAGTATCCAGAAGAAAAGAGGATTTCACTTGATGTTGAAAAAAATCCTGATGTTTGATCATATCCATTATGACAGCAATAGTTCGCGAGTTTTGGGCCCCATTTGCGGAGACTTTCATAG
Source organism: Calotriton arnoldi (assembly GCA_963921515.1). Lineage (NCBI taxonomy): Eukaryota > Metazoa > Chordata > Amphibia > Caudata > Salamandridae > Calotriton > Calotriton arnoldi. The sequence continues at coordinate 457,481 of CAWUFW010013370.1, forward strand.
GACAGCAATACAGTCATATCTCACAGGGAACTTTGAAATATGGACAAATGTTTCACAGACCACTGTGAAATATTGGTTTCATTATGACGACAGCTCTAAACCGATTCAACAGAGTTTTACCATTGTCAAGGTCATTAGGATTAACTGGCAATACCGGATAAAGTTATGATGCACAGTTACCTAAAACATGCAATGTAAAAAGGCAAATTAGGCAGCATTATTGTTGCAACTGGTAATTTCTGGTTGGGTGAAGTGATGCTCTAGCCAGGCAGAACCTGCTACTCCTGTCAAGGGTGGGTGATTAGACACACTGTATATCCTGCGCTCTCCCTTGGTTAGCTTGGCACTGAGCAGTCAAGCTTATCACAAAGGCAATGTGTAAAGCATTGGCATAGCACTCACTCACGATACATATACTGAGCATCACAAAAAAGACTTCACACGTGATGTATGTAAATAACATTTGTATTCAAAACACACAATAATCAACACAACATGAACATCATGTATTTGGGGGCATAAATCACATCTGTAAATATTACTAGCAGTACTAGGCTTAACTGTGTTACAATTACATCAATAATATGCAAACTTGGGACATATCCTATTCTAACCCCCCCAGCAGCCTTATGCGGAGTGACACGTTATAAACCCCAGGCACACCCTAGCAATTCTTGTAATTCGATACCACACAGTTAGAGGGTGCACCCCGGGTCACAACGATATCAGAAATCTGTACATACAAAAAATTAAAAACCTTTTTAGCAGCACTACGGGCCGAGGCCGCGCGGGTAAAAGCAATGTCAAATGCAGTGCTCTTCTGGCAAGAAATCAATGCATACAGCAACATCTCCGGCCAGTTTTGTGAATCACAGGCAGTCCACACTCTGTCACTCTCTCATACACACTTTCACTCTGCACTGATAAGCGGTGCAACGGATATCAGGAAGGTCCATACGGAACATGTTTGCACACATACACACTCAGCGTGCTAATGCAGTGCAACTAATACCCAGCAGGTCATTTGATAGCACACTGCAGGCCCCATGGCCCCACGCTCCCTCTGCCCTCCAACTCACCCCGGCTGCGCTATGCCCACAGATGGAAGATTACCAGCCCTCTGTCGGACACTATGCTGCACGCGGCAAAAGTCACACTAGTCAGGGTCCTCGTGAAGTAGGTGGGGATAGGTAGCAGGACTAATTAGGAGGCAGTCGTCAAAGGGTTTGGCAGCCACTTGAGAAGTTCACCCACAGGATGCGGAGAAGAAGTAGGCTGAGGGCAATAGTCAGTCTCTCAAGAGTGTTCCATAAGGGCCTTCTGGCACCAGCCCAGTTCTGTGAGGCACTGCTTCTGATTGCTCTGGGAAGCATTCCTCCAACTTAGTCATTCACTTTCATTACCCAAGCCTGAGCTGGGCAATACTACCTGGCAATACAATGTCATCGGGGGCCGGGTGAGGAGAGGGCAGTTGGTCCGCCGTGTTCAGGGCCAAAAGGTAAACGATCGATGAATGGAGAATGAAGAAGAGGAGCCTCTCGGAAGAAGGAGACACCCCGTCAGGTACACGTCGATCAGAGTTGCACCCAGGCAATCCAGGCACAACACCTGGTGCATGCTGATACGGGTCACACCAGACCGTTCCGGTCACACACAACAAACAGTTGCAATTTTCATACCTCCCTGGAAATGAGGCACGACATCAAGTGCACATTGATATGAGTTGCACCGGGCAATTCCAGTCACAGACACAGGCACAAGTTTAGCAATGCCTCATGAAGTAGAATAAGGCACTACTATGGTTATGCCCCCACCTCTGAGGGTCGCAACCGGTGAATTAGACACCACAAACAATGAGCATGCAGTCGGCATGTCGCACCGAAGAGATGCGGCACGATCGACGAAGTGGGCCACGCTGGATCCTGTAACTTGAGAATCCTCTCACCACCAAGATGCTTGCGTGTGCTGAGGTCCCCATAATGCTGGGGCCACACGCCTTAGATGCGGGCAAGACTTTTGGGGCTCTGCACAAGGCAATCCAGTCTCCAGACACAATTCTCAGTTCCACGCTCACACTGTGGTACTAGTTGGGATCCAACAGATGATGTGGGTACTTAACAGGGCACCGCTCTCCAGGTGTCACAAGTAGATGGTGTGGGTCCCTTGTGGGAGATCTTTGATGTCCCTTGGACCTCGAAAAAGAACAGGCGGCAAGCCAACAACCCCACACTTCAGGGTGCCACACAGCAGCCGGTGTCAGCTCAGGCCATCCACTATTCAGGAAGGGCACACAGTCCCTTTCAATGGCAGTAATTCTCCTTGTGTACAACAGATTCCTCTGGCAGTGTGCACCACGCAGCTCCATGTTCTCTGGTCCCACATCCCCACAAGTGTATCTCTTCCCTGCTGAAGTATGGCACCAGTAGTTATACTGTAGTGTGCCTTTTTAGTTGTGGGTGGTTCAAAGCCTCTCCCTTTGAACCACAGATGTCTCCCCTAAATTTCAAGACTGTCTGCCATGAGGCTATGGAATGGCGATCCTAATCATTAGTGGTGCCATAATCTGGCTCCAGAGGCCAATTGTCAAAACCTCTTCCTCCAATCTATCCAGCCAGGCCCTCAAATGGCAGAGGTCTGTCGTTCCAGTTGCATGCCCAATGTTTTATAGCTGTCACTGGGGAATGCGTAGATGTGCTCCCCCAACCCCCAGTGTGGACTGGAGTCAAGCAAAAAGGCACACAAAGAGATTTAGAGCAGAGAAATGCCCACTTTCTTGAAGTGGCATTTCTAAGCTAGTAATGACAAAACCACCTTTACCACTGGACAGGGTTTGTCAGTGTGAATCCAAAGATGATGTCGCTCCACTGCAATCCACTATTCAGGGCCGGACTGGGAACCGAAACCGGCCCTGGCAAACTGCTCGGCCGGCCCCCCCTGGAGGGAGGGGGGGTGCAGCCGAGCTATTTGTGAAGGCCGGTTTCGTCCGATTTTGTTACAGGGGGCCGATATTGCCGACCCCCGGTAACAAAAACAGCCCCCAAGGGCCCAAAACCGGCCCCCACCCTGGCGGCCCACCGGGGAAACGCCCGGTGCCCGCAACGGCCAGTCCGGCCCTGCCACTATTGCAGGTTCAAGTAATTTCAACCATTTCTCCATGTTAGACAATGGGAAGAGCAAACCCTCATAGATAGCGAAAACAAACATGGGTATTCCTCACTACTTGGGCAGGGAACACACGTGTGTACCTGCACGGCCTTTCACCTACCACTCGTTCCACCTCTTAAGACGTACCCTCAGGGTGCTCTAGTAGTAGTGAAAGGCCCTCTCAGGATGTCTAGTGGTGTAGAAAGCCCAGACTGAGTAGAAGCGCAATTGCACACACACACACAGATCTGCAATGGCAAGCTGGACACATGTTTAGAAACACCATGTGTTCAACTGCGCACACCGGCCTGCAAGAGCAGGCTGGACACATGTTCAAGCACATCATTGGCACAAGCACTCAGACCAGCCTGCAATGGCAGACTGGACATTTGTTTTAAAACATCATAGGTGCAAGTGCGCACACCAGCCTGCAATGGCAGTCTGAACACATGTTTAAGCACATCATTGGTGTTGGTGCAAGTGTGCAGAAGGGCCTACAATGGCAGGCTGGACACAGGTTTAAGCACATCAGGTAAGCACCACTTCCTAACCTGTTGAGGAAGGGCGTACGCACTTTCACACTTCATTTACAGTGGGAAAGGGCCCTGAGCCCTAAGGCCACTACAAGACAATCAGCAAAATCCAGGAGAAAAAACAAAAAGCTTAGTGAAACGCTATCTGAAGAGTATCAGGTCTAACAATTATCCACCACATTGTCTAGAAATATTATGATACTTTTGAGCTAGAAACAACATTTTTGTTGAAATTTGTAAATTAGGTGGTACTTTATGTGGCAAGGGCAGTAAATCAATAATTATGCAGTCTACCCCAGAGATTCAGAATGTGACACCTCCACTGGCCTTTTCCATTGTTTTATCAAAAATCGCTTCATGATATGTTAATGAAACTTAAATACTGTCACTCTAATCAGTGCCACTAGACCCTGCTCATTGAAGAGTACAGCTTAAAAAATCCTTCCTCCTACTGACAGAATGTACTTTCAAACAACACTAAGGGTGATTTTTCTAAATATCTACATTCATAACAACGTAATGAATGTTCCACACAATCAAACAGTATATTCCAGCATTTCATTTACTATTTTCAATTAACATTTCTCTGTTTGAAACAACACATTTTCAGGCAAAAGACAGAAAAAATAAAATAAACATTTAATAAACATTAAAATACAAAATATGGGTAACGTGCAATGTGGTTCTATTTTTGCATTTCTGGGCTCTAGTGACATTTACAAGCTTTTCGCCCTTGCCTTTGTGGTTTATGATGTTACTAGAACACCTTGATATTGTAAAGCTACCGCTTCTGGATGTATATAATAATTAGATAAGCTGTTAAATGGCTGGTGTCAGAAAGTTTTTGAATGTGAATATGACACATTCAGCAGTGCTGCCATCTGTCAAATGAATAGCATTCTGTTTCCAATCCTTCGTCTTATGAATACATACATTGTCTTGCTTAAGTAGAAGTGACTGTGCATCCTAGAAATAGACGTGGTGTCAGGAATGTCCCATTTTCAGTACATCTTTCAGATTGCATGTTTAAGTATCCTAGTGTGTGCGAGACTTCCGTAATCACTACAAAGGCGCTTTTATGAATAATTCATATTATTGACAGACTGCTAAGCAGCCTAAACATGCTTGCAGCTAAACTACAATAAAATAGATGCCGTTTTGAAGTGATTATGCTTTCAGGATTACATTCCTGCATTCAAGCTACTGATTTGCATTTTTGCAGAATACATCTGCTATGCTCCTCCACAGCTAAAGGTATTCTGTAGATACGAAAACGTCTACTTCGCTTATTACTAGGCATTGCTTTTGGGAAACATGCCAGTTTCTAGTTTTTGCATTTTGTTTAGTAAAAAAACACTCTCAAGTACTATACAGCTAAAGTGCGTACATATGAACAAGTGATCAGGATTAAAAGTCCGGCAAAAGGAAGTTGAACCATTCCATGAAAACAATATCACACTAAAAAGCCTCCATCTTGCGAATTAAAACAAGTCTTAGACGCACTCCACCTTGCACAAAGAGAAAAGGACACAAAACAGTGTGCAGAATTCCATCTTATATAGCAAATGTAAAAATCCAGTTGCATACAATGAAATGTGTAGGTGACACATCATTTTTATAAATTTGCTCAAAAATAATTAAAATGTCAAGGAGTAAATGGCATGGCTCTGAAAACTGTACTGCTTGATTTGTTAGCCTGTGTCATACCTTAAATCGCTTTATTCTAACAATGACAAGACCTAGGATAACTGGCCATTTCAAGCACCTCTTAGCAAACACCCAGATATTCGCCTGTCAGTCAAATATATCAATGTTATCAGGGACAAACTCCTGGATACTAGACCAGCTGCCTTCACTCCAGCAGTCTGCCTGGGGTGGGCCACGCCCACTTAAGGCGAGTAGGCAATTTGTAGAATCTACTACTGCTTTCAGATTTATGTTAGTACTTACTCCGTGCCACCCAGAACAGCATAGCGCTTCTTGGGAGCTATAAGGAAATCTGCCGTTAATTGACAGAGAGTAAATAGTAATCTTATTCTCAAATAAAAGTAAGATATTTCCAATAAGTGTTCTTTGCAAATAAGTGAAGCACACGGTTATCTGGATGCACTGGGCATGGACTGCAATAGTGCACCCTATTGCACTGAATGCGCGGCTACCAGGGCAGGTGCAAAATCACCTGCACTGGGAATAGCGCATCAACAAAAGGCAATGTCATGTCGCTGGTCCGCATTTCACTGCGCAGTCGCAACACTCTGCAGGCGAATGCAGTGGGTGACTGCACTTGCCAGCAGGGCCAATGCCTAAAGAGTCTTTCGGACCCTTTTTTACCTTGTTCAGGGACTGTCTTTAGGAGACGCATTGACTTTGTGCTAACTCCATGTGATTAACTGTCAGTGCGCCTGTCTCTTTAACTCTGTGTCCGTGTCTACCGTACGGTGGGGTGCAGAGGCAACATTTTCCTCATATGTATTGGGGCCACACCCGACGCAAATGTGGAAATGCCCCATCATGATTGAGCAGGTGCAAAATGTGCTACAATAGGATCTGTATTATAGAGGGTGCCACTGCATTTGCAGCCCCTTCTATATTAACAATGTACCTTGAAAGTACCCCTGGGGCACTTACCGTAATACAGACCTAGATGTGCATTTAGGCTTGAGAGCTGTGCTGTCACAGCTGTCACAACCGTTCAGACAGTTGCAGTAAATGCTTTCAGTTTTTTCACATTTAAAGCAGTATTATTTTATGTTGCTTGCTTCTGCGCCATTGCAAAGCTGCAATGGGTCAAATTCAAAAAGGTAAGCTTAGGTAAACTTGTGTAAGTTTACAACTTTTTGTTTGGTATTCACAAACTACGTGTGGAGTTTTACAACTCTGCACTCCCTATAATTATGTGTGTGGAGTTTTTCGCACCAGTAGACGAAGCATTCCAGAGTCTTTTGTGATGTAAAAGGAACCATTGCCAGTCAACAGTGATTTTGAGCTCTTCCAAATTAGGCAAGAAAGAAGTATGCCTGTTCAGCTTGGGTTATCTGATGTGGTACAGAGAATTTTTACCCTTTTCACATCTCCAGTAGCCATAGTGATTTATTTGTTTCACTCTTCTAGGAGGGTAAAGTCTATTATACAATCAGTGCTTAATTTGAGCCGATTGTTTCCGGTGCTATGCACCCGCAGTTAATTGTCAACACCGGCTCTTTTGACAGTCTGTCACACGGGAGCCTGTTTGTCTAAATTAGAGATGAACACAACAACAGTTGTTTATTGATTCAACATACATTTAAATTGACTAATACTAGCAGCCCAAGCCATTCTTATAGCTATGGGGGTCTAGAATATTAGGAATTGTTAGACATGTAGGGTGTGATGTTCAGTATTTGTGTTGGTTTGGTCAATGGCACTGCTGGCAGGGCAATGGGTGAAGTGGCCTCCTGACGAGGGCCCTGGCACTTAATTTTTTCCAAAGTAAGCACTGTACACAATTCATGGTTATAGGTCTGCAATTTTTGTAAAGCGTATCTTTGTAAAAAAAGGTGCTTTGTTGCTCAACATTTCCTGGTAGGAAGGGCACTCCACTTCATGCAAATAAATGTTTCTCTGAGACATAAGTATTCATGTTTGTGGGACGACAGAACAGTTTTGAATTTCTTACTGTAATGATAATGACTATATTTATTTGAAACAATTGACTGCTATTAGACTATGCCGTAATTTCCCATCTCCTTAAGAATGGCCTCTCTCTTTCTGTTAATAGGCATAATGAACATTTCTCTGATATAATAGTTTCTGCAGAATCCTAAATGAGGTGTTGGTAAATACCTAATTCTTTTTCAATTACAGTGTGCTGTTTTCATATCGTTATCTGCCTCTCAAGTTTTTTATATCTTTCAAGAAAGGTTTTGTACCAGTTTCATCACCCACTTTAGGGAAGTGGGTATTATAACTGAAGGCAGAGGCTGGAAAATATAGATATGTATTTAGAGACTTAGGGGCCGATTCCGATCTCGGTCGGAGGCGCACCCAATACCATTCGGTCGGGAAAAAAGCCATGCGAAAGCCTGTTTCCCGACCGATCCGTACAGTACACCGAACGAGCAAGTACGATGCGCACAACAGCAAAAAATCCGGCCGAGCCGTACTCACCCAAACCAGGTCCTGTTCTCCGACCGAGGCGAATCCGGAAACGCCGAATCGAGTCGCACGGAAGGAAAATGCAGCCCCGTCCGGCCGGACAAGTACGATGCGCTTCCGTACGCGCCGAACCCGTCGCTACGCACGGCACGTCAAAGCATCCGGGGAGGCGCACATAAGCTCCGATTCGCGCCACAACACGATCCACGGCTCCGAGACGAACACGGCACCGACGAGGACGACGCGAAGCGACGAGGCGAAGCGACGAGGACGACGCGAAGCAACGAGAAGGACGAACGACACGAACCAACCATGAATCCCTTCGTCCCGATCATACCAATATTCTACATTTACTACCGGAACAGGCACGGACGCGTACGGCGCAGAAGGTAAGCCAGACACCAACCACAAAACACATACAACACGTACACCGACACATCACACACACACACGGGGATGCTGAATATACTTACACCAGCAACAGCAGCACCATAGGGGCGGGATGCCCATCACCAATGCCACATATGCACACAGGGGCCTGAATGCGCACCACCACCCCTACCCAGGGGGCTGGATGCCTACCACTACTACCACCCTTAGCCAGGGGGCAGGATGCCTACCACTACTACCACCCTTAGCCAGGGGGCAGGATGCCCACCACTACTACCACCATCACCCAGGGGGGCAGGATGCCTACCACTACTACCACCCTCACCCAGGGGTGCAGGATGCCTACCACTACTACCACCCTCACCCAGGGGGCAGGATGCCTACCACTACTACCACCCTTACCCAGGGGGCAGGATGCCCACCACTACTACCACCCTCACCCAGGGGGCAGGATGCCTACTACTACTACCACCCTCACCCAGGGGGCAGGATGTCTACCACTACTACCACCATCACCCAGGGGGCAGGATGCCTACCACTACTACCACCCTTAGCCAGGGGGCAGGATGCCTACCACTACTACCACCCTTACACAGGGGGGCAGGATGCCCACCACTACTACCACCCTCACCCAGGGGGGCAGGATGCCTACTACTACTACCACCCTCACCCAGGGGGCAGGATGCCCACCACTACTACCACCATCACCCAGGGGGGCAGGATGCCTACCACTACTACCACCCTCACCCAGGGGGCAGGATGCCTACCACCACCCTTAGCCAGGGTGGCAGGATGCCTACCACTACTACCACCCTCACCCAGGGGGCAGGATGCCTACCACCACCCTTAGCCAGGGGGCAGGATGCCTACCACTACTACCACCCTCACCCAGGGGGCAGGATACCTACCACCACCCTTAGCCAGGGTGGCAGGATGCCTACCACTACTACCACCCTCACCCAGGGGGGCAGGATGCCTACCACTACTACCACCCTTAGCCAGGGGGCAGGATGCCCACCACTATTACCACCCTCACCCAGGGGGCAGGATGCCTACCACTACTACCACCCTTAGCCAGGGGGCAGGATGCCCACCACTACTACCACCATCACCCAGGGGGCAGGATGCCTATCACTACTACCACCCTCACCCAGGGGGGCAGGATGCCTACCACTACTACCACCCTCACCCAGGGGGCAGGATGCCTACCACTACTACCACCCTCACCCAGGAGGGGCAGGATGCCTACCACTACTACCACCCTCACCCAGGGGGCAGGATGCCTACCACCACCCTTAGCCAGGGTGGCAGGATGCCTACCACTACTACCACCCTCACCCAGGGGGGCAGGATGCCTACCACCACCCTTAGCCAGGGGGCAGGATGCCTACCACTACTACCACCCTCACCCAGGGGGCAGGATGCCTACCACCACCCTTAGCCAGGGTGGCAGGATGCCTACCACTACTACCACCCTCACCCAGGGGGCAGGATGCCTACCACTACTACCACCCTTAGCCAGGGGGGCAGGATGCCCACCATTACTACCACCCTCACCCAGGGGGCAGGATGCCTACCACTACTACCACCCTTAGCCAGGGGGCAGGATGCCCACCACTACTACCACCATCACCCAGGTGGGGCAGGATGCCAACCACTACTACTACCACCCTCACCCAGGGGGGGCAGGATGCCTACCACTACTACCACCCTCACCCAGGGGGGGCAGGATGCCTACCACCACCCTTAGCCAGGGTGGCAGGATGCCTACCACTACTACTACCCTCACCCAGGGGGCACGATGCCCACCACTACTACCACCCTCACCCAGGGGGCAGGATGCCTACCACTACTACCACCATCACCCAGGGGGCAGGATGCCTACCACTACTACCACCAAAACCCAGGGGGGCAGGATGCCTACCACTACTACCACCCTTAGCCAGGGGGGCAGGATGCCTACCACTACTACCACCCTTACCCAGGGGGCAGGATGCCCACCACTACTACCACCCTCACCCAGGGGGCAGGATGCCTACTACTACTACCACCCTCACCCAGGGGGCAGGATGCCCACCACTACTACCACCATCACCCAGGGGGCAGGATGCCTACCACTACTACCACCCTCACCAAGGGGGGCAGGATGCCTACCACTACTACCACCCTCACCCAGGGGGCAGGATGCCTACCACCACCCTTAGCCAGGGTGGCAGGATGCCTACCACTACTACCACCCTCACCCAGGGGGGCAGGATGCCCACCACTACTACCACCCTCACCCAGGGGGCAGGATGCCTACCACTACTACCACCCTCACCCAGGGGGCAGGATGCCTACCACCACCCTTAGCCAGGGGGCAGGATGCCTACCACTACTACCACCCCCACTCATAGGATGGACAATGCATGACACAACCAGCACACCACAAACTAGGGAATGCAAGAAGAAGACATCCCCCCAACACCATGACAAGCGTGTGTAGACTGTGTCAAATGCCTACAACACCGAACATGACTTTGAACATACAATGTGACCCCCTAGCACATGTGCCACACATATATGTGTGTGGCACCCACAATGCAAGCAGGCCATGACCATTGTGGCAATGGGGTCCAAACCCCCATCACCACAGTGACCAAAAGGTAAGTGTGGGGTCCATAGCTGAAGCACATTTTGAACATTGTGGCAATGGGGTCCAAACCCCCATCATCACAGTGACCAAAAGGTAAGTGTGGGGTCCATAGCAGAAGCACATTTTGAACATTGTGGCAATGGGGTCCAAACCCCATCATCACAGTGACCAAAAGGTAAGTGTGGGGTCCATAGCTGAAGCACATTTTGAACATTGTGGCAATGGGGTCTAAACCCCCATCACCACAGTGACCAAAAGGTAAGTGTGGGGTCCATAGCTGAAGCACATTTTGAACATTGTGGCAATGGGGTCCAAACCCCCATCATCACAGTGACCAAAAGGTAAGTGTGGGGTCCATAGCAGAAGCACATTTTGAACATTGTGGCAATGGGGTCCAAACCCCCATCATCACAGTGACCAAAAGGTAAGTGTGGGGTCCATAGCTGAAGCACATTTTGAACAGTGTGGCAATGGGGTCTAAACCCCCATCACCACAGTGACCAAAAGGTAAGTGTGGGGTCCATAGCTGAAGCACATTTTGAACATTGTGGCAATGGGGTCCAAACCCCCATCATCACAGTGACCAAAAGGTAAGTGTGGGGTCCATAGCAGAAGCACATTTTGAACATTGTGGCAATGGGGTCCAAACCCCCATCATCACAGTGACCAAAAGGTAAGTGTGGGGTCCATAGCTGAAGCACATTTTGAACATTGTGGCAATGGGGTCTAAACCCCCATCACCACAGTGACCAAAAGGTAAGTGTGGGGTCCATAGCTGAAGCACATTTTGAACATTGTGGCAATGGGGTCCAAACCCCCATCATCACAGTGACCAAAAGGTAAGTGTGGGGTCCATAGCAGAAGCACATTTTGAACATTGTGGCAATGGGGTCCAAACCCCATCATCACAGTGACCAAAAGGTAAGTGTGGGGTCCATAGCTGAAGCACATTTTGAACAGTGTGGCAATGGGGTCTAAACCCCCATCACCACAGTGACCAAAAGGTAAGTGTGGGGTCCATAGCTGAAGCACATTTTGAACATTGTGGCAATGGGGTCCAAACCCCCATCATCACAGTGACCAAAAGGTAAGTGTGGGGTCCATAGCAGAAGCACATTTTGAACATTGTGGCAATGGGGTCCAAACCCCCATCATCACAGTGACCAAAAGGTAAGTGTGGGGTCCATAGCTGAAGCACATTTTGAACATTGTGGCAATGGGGTCCAAACCCCCATCATCACAGTGACCAAAATGTAAGTGTGGGGTCCATAGCTGAAGCACATTTTGAACATTGTGGCAATGGGGTCCAAACCCCCATCATCACAGTGACCAAAAGGCAAGTGTGGGGTCCATAGCTGCAGCACATCTTGAACATTGTGACAATGGGCTCCAAACCCCCATCATCACAGTGACCAAAAGGCAAGTGTTGACAAAGTAAGAGGTGCAACTGCCAAACTGCATGGATGATTCCTGGTCACAGAACAACAAACACATCAGTGGCAAAGTAGTGTATGTGTCCCATTGCAACATAAATTGGGGGAGCCAAATCCTGCAGTGCAAATAAGACATAACTTTGGCCATGTGCAGACAAACAACACCCATGGGGGCTGACACCGTCAACAATCATCAATGACACAATGACAGAAGTGACCATCCGAATGCAGACCCACATATTTGCACTAATGGGCACACACATGCAGATACCCTGTGGAGACTGCAGATGTGAGGCGAACAGATACCATACCATGGCAGCAATGGGACACACAACCAACAATTAGCAACAAATGAGGGCTCCCGTCCCATCAGCCTGGTCATGGAAGTGCCAACGGAATCATCAGCACAGATCCAACACACTTGTATAGCAATGTTGCACTGACAACACAGATGAGTCCTTCCCCATTGATGCCCAAACCTGCATGTTCACTGGAGATGGCCACACGGTCAGGGAAGTAGACGAATAGAACAATGGCAGGCACAACAGATGTGCAGGGGTGGAAGCCACAGATGTGAAGTTGCCAATCTAAGTAGGAAATCTCATTGCCAAATACTGAACACATGACACCCTCAGATGCTGCTATGGATGACATGGATACACCACAGGATAGGACACATAACCCCTGGACCACATGGGTTCCTGCACAGTAACACTTCATTATCATGAGACCAAATATCACCATCACTGCAGCAAGGGTATTCTTAGCATCATCAACATCATGTACATCAGAAGCAAAAGCACTAGAGAACAGAAAGTTGCTTTATTCAGCATATGTGGCATTAAAAGTAGAAGTCCGGTAGAACATAAACAAAGGCCAATGGCCAGTCCATCAACAAAGTCACAAGTGGGTGACAGTGGCAGATGCCACCCTACACATGCCTGCACAAAACCAGGGACAATCCACTAGGAGGGGCAACCGGGGGTAGGCCAGGCACCGCAGGGACAGGATCAGGGCTCACCAGGAGGAAGCAGGGAAGGGGTGGTGGGTGCTGGAGAGCCACTGACAACTGCAGTGGAGGTGTCTGACATGGTGTGTGCCGGCACAACTGGGGGCATGGCTCAGATGTTGTGGGTGCCGGCACGACTGCAGTGGACCCTGCAGATGGAGTGGACAGGTCCGCCACTGCAGTGCCCAAGTCAGACAGGGTGGTAGTGGACTCCACTGCAGTGCCTACCACCAGGGGAGGAGAATGGGGAACAGGCAAGGTGGGCTGGACAGAGGGGGAGGACACCCTCACCACATCAGTGGCACAGACAAGCGCAGCGGGGGGTGTGGTGCCGGGAGAGCAAGTGGCAGGGGGAGAAGGCCAGAGCCTCTTGGGGATGGTATATCTGTGGGTGGGGGAACCTGGGGCAGGGTGTGGCGGGGGCACCTGTGGAGTGGGGGCCTGAGGGATGGAGGAAGGTGACCTGGTGCTTGAGCTGCAGGGCGGCGGCGGGGTCTTGCTCTTACCACTCCGGGGGACTTGCGGGTGGGGGCCTCAGTCTGTCTGCGCCTGGGGGAGGGTGTCCGGGGGCGAGGGGCACTCTGCTCTGTGTGGGGGGGCTTCCTCTTCCCCCTGGATGCTGGGGCAGCTGGATCGGAGGGGAAGAGGCCGAGGTCACTGAGGAAGAGGCGCTGGGTCTTTGGGGTTGCAGGTGAGGCAAGGGAGGGTGCTTTGGAGGGAGAGGCAAGTGAGGACTGCGCAGTGCCCGTGTATGCGTGTGTGTGTACCAGGGCCCCATCCCCTGTGAGTCTGGTTTCAGTCCCCTGACTGTGCGTGCGTGTGCGTTTAGTTTGTGGCGTGTGTGTCTGTGTGCTGGATGTGTGTGTGCTGGTGTGTGCCTGTGCCGGTGTGTGTGTGCTTGGGACGGGCAAGGTGCTGGGGAGTGTGGATGGAGCAGAGGCAGGAGGGGTGAGGGACTGTCTGAGGAGGGACACTGCTGCCGTCAGGGAGGAGTCCATGGACCTGTTGCCCCTCTGTAGGTCAGACATGCCCGATGAGATGCCCTCCATGAACGACACCAGCTGAGTCAACAGTGCGGTGTGCGCATGGAGGACACTCAGCATGGCTGTCTGCCCTACATGGAGCTGGCGAAGGAGGTACACAGACTCCTCACTCAGGGCAGCAGGGGACACAGGGGCAGGGGGTGCGGTGCCTGGGCCAAAGGAGACACGCTCCCGAACATGGGAGCCTCCACGGACCTGGGGAATGGGAGCCGATGGGAGGGCGGTGGTGGTGCTGGTGGTGGCGGGGACAGCAACACTAGCTGGGGTGTGGTGGCTGCTGACACCCGCCTCCACAAGGGAGTCATCCTCCGAGTTGCTCTGGTCCTCAGCTGAGGTGGATGGTGCTGAGGATTCCTCGGTGTGGCTCCCTCGCCCTCCGTGCCACTGGGTCCCTCCGACCACTCCTCGGCTGCTGACCCAGTCTGGCTCTCTGGCTCCTCCTGGTCCGTGGAGCTGTCCCCTTCCGTGGCCGTGGATGTATCTGCAAACAATGGGGAAACAGACAGACATCAGTCACCTGCACCAAACGCACACACCACTGTGAGCACAGCACATCACAGAGCAAGGCCTGGCATCATTAGTTGTACATTGCTAAAAGTGCCCTAACTGAACAGGAGAAGCCAATTGTCAGTCTGATGCCAAGCATGGCACTCACATCCCACATGGCCTTGCACCCATCTGTCTGGTGTCTGTTGGATTGCAACACCCCAGTGTGGACACATGCACCAAGTACACAGTAGTTGGACAGTGCAGAGGACACGGTGTGGACACATCACAGCTCTTGCCACTGAGTCAGTACAGGTTTCCGGATGAAAGGGATGCCCAGAGTCAAATAGGAAATGCATGTGATGCATACCAGCGACAGACACCATGATGCACCCATGTCCTGATAGCCAGCGCCACTATGGTGTGCATGTAGCACATGTCACTCCCCTGCAGGACCACAAATAAGTTGACACATGCCATGGCAGAGGCATGACTGTTAAGTCATACATCACTGTCTCAGTGATGTATGACTTGGCAGCCAGACAACAACACTATGCACTGTGTCACAATAGTAGGTCATGGGGAATGCAAGTCCTGGAGCTGCACAAGTGCACATGTACATCCCCCACACAACACATCATCTCAACCTCATCTGTCCAGGTCACACCTATTGGACATATGGGAGACCTGTGACACTACCCTCTGAACCTGAGCCCCTCACAATTTGCTGTGAATGGGGAACAGCTGCCTGAACATCACATTTGCATACCCCAGTCTGCACGGGCAGCTGATCAAACACCTATGTGACACACAAGTATCGTCTCCTATGGTCACATCTCCAGGGGCATGCTGAGCCCCTACCAAGAAACACCCCAGCAGTCCTGGCAACTAATCCACAGCACACTGACACAGAGGCAGACACCGGAGGGGTCAAATCACTGTGCACAATGTGTCAGCTGATACACGGGAGTGGGAGTACAGAGTGCATTGCATGGCCTGGAGTAGGCATGACTGTCCTGCTCCACATGAATGAGGGATGTGCCCTGGACAGTGGATAGCTGGCTATGTATGTGTGACACACGTAATCTGCACACTCCTGGGGCACAAACATTGTTCCCACCCGCTGCATGGGCGTGTGCCACATACCCCAGGCACATGTGGTGGCTCAGCTCAGCAAGTGGACCGCATATCAAAGCAACACGCAGATCACATGTCCAAACCCAGGCGTTGTGTGAACAATGGACCCACCCATGATGCCCACAACAGAGTTAGGGAAACAGATGCTGTCCCCCACCTTTAGTGAAGCAAACTGCAAGGACACAGTCCCAAGTGACACAATTCCCTGACTGTAAGGGCCACACCTGGGTATCAGATGAGCAGTGGGCAGTGCACAATAGATGGACATGGCTCCTGGACAACATGACTGCTGCACTGTGGCAGTTGAACCAGGCCAGAGGAGGGCACAAAGCATGTAATACAGAGTTCACAGTGCAGTCTTTGACTCACCCCTCCTTGCTGCTGTCTGGCCTTCAGCTGCCCATCCAGGTCTGGAAAGACCACCGCCAGGATCTGGAGCATGTGGGGGTCAGGGTCCGTGTTCCGCCCCTCCTGCGAGGAGGCGACAGCTTCAGCTGGACCCGTGCAATCCTCCGGGTCCAGCCCCGAAGGTCCTGCCACCTCTTCTGGCAGTTGCGGATCCGGCGCTTGTAGACCCTCACGGACCGGACAGCCCGGACGATGTCCTTCCAGATTTCCTGCTTCCGATGGGCATTAACCTGTCAGGATGACAAAGTGAAAAGGCCATTACCACACATGCAACATATCCGTGCATGACACAGTTGTATATACATGTCTCAATCACAGGGGCACATGATGTACACAGGCAGTGCAACGCTGACCATGGACAGTTTGCCAGACGTCACTACATGGTATCATTGCATGGGAAGTAAAACCATGTTCAAATGCACTGTCACTGCACCATACCTGTCCAGTGCAAGTCACTACACACTATGGGGGTGACAACTACTCAGTGAGCCTGCTAGCCAGTGGCGTGCAGACTCTCAGCCTTGCTAGTCAGACAAACATGCACATTCAGAAAGGCAGTGCACAGAACACTCACCTGCTCCCCTGGTGTCCCATACAGCTTGCTGTACTGTGGAAGTAGGCTGTCCAGCAGGGCCTGGTTCTCTTCAAGGCTGAAGGCTGGGGCTCTCTCCACAGTACGTGCCATTGCAGGGTCCAGAGGGGCAGAGACAGCAGCAGTGCAGTGGCAGATGTCGTCTTGGAGCATGTAGTGCAGGCAAGTGGGCTCTCAGGGGAACAGCCAGCAATATATATGTGCTGGAGAGGCAGATACTGTCCCTTGTGTCCAAAGTGATAGGTCCAAGTCGTTTGCATCTTCTGAATCTGGCCAATCCATGGAATAGCAGCACCAAAACACGCCCACAGCATCCTTCAAATCTTCAACTTCATGACATACATGATTTTGCAACATTGTTGTGGGTGACCAACTGAATTTCCAGCAACCGACTCGCTCGAAATCCGAAAACGCGTCCGTTGCCAGGCAAGCCCATTGTCAATGGGTGTGCACCGATCGGTCCATTGCGGTACAACGCGCACAGGGGTACAACGCGTACCCGCACACATTGAAAGCAATGGGCCGGACGGAGGCACCGATCGGTCCATTGCAGTTCAACGCGCACAGGGGTACAACGCGCACCCGCACACATTGAAAGCAATGGGCCGGGCCGGAGGCACCGATCGGTCCATTGCTGTTCAACGCGCACAGGGGTACAACGCGTACCCGCACACATTGAAAGCAATGGGCCGGCCGGAGGCACCGATCGGTCCATTGCAGTTCAACGCGCACAGGGGTACAACGCGTACCCGCACACATTGAAAGCAATGGGCCGGCCGGAGGCACCGATCGGTCCATTGCTGTTCAACGCGCACAGGGGTACAACGCTGCACCCGAACACATTGAAAGCAATGGGCCGGCCGGAGGCACCGATCGGTCCATTGCGGTTCAACGCGTACAGGGGTACAACGCGTACCCGCACACATTGAAAGCAATGGGCCGGCCGGAGGCACCGATCGGTCCATTGCTGTTCAACGCGCACAGGGGTACAACGCGTACTCGCACACATTGAAAGCAATGGGCCGGCCGGAGGCACCGATCGGTCCATTGCGGTACAACGCGCACAGGGGTACAACGCGTACCCGCACACATTGAAAGCAATGGGCCGGCCGGAGGCACCGATCGGTCCATTGCTGTTCAACGCGCACAGGGGTACAACGCGTACTCCGCACACAATGAAAGCAATGGGCCGGCCGAGGCACCGATCGGTCCATTGCTGTTCAACGCGCACAGGGGTACAACGCGTACTCCGCACACATTGAAAGCAATGGGCCGGCCGGAGGCACCGATCGGTCCATTGCTGTTCAACGCGCACAGGGGTACAACGCGTACCCGCACACATTGAAAGCAATGGGCCGGCCGGAGGCACCGATCGGTCCATTGCAGTTCAACGCATCACTGTACATGTGACTGGCATATGTCAGCATGCCTGTCTCAGATGGACATATGCCAGCCACAGATAGCTCCCAGGGAGTGAGGGGCACACCTACCACACGACAGCCTGTCCAAACTTTATCATAAGGCATGTAAGGCTGCATTTCCTATTGTGTGTATGTTGGTGTACATGTTGTCCTGTGGGTGTCACCTGTGGGCAGCCACCCCCAGGCTGTGCACGTGTTCATGGGGACAGGATCCTGGGTGTTACGTGTACGTGACCACTGTGATGTGCAACTGTTCATATCTGTGCATGTGCCATGGTCACATTTCACAGTGGTGTATGTGTATGTCATGTCACATACCCCGTGAGTCCCATGTGGGACGGTATGTTTGAGCCAGGGTGTCCCAGTGGCACAATAGTGATGGTCCTCCACAGTCTTTGTGCATGTGGTGTTTACAATGTCTCTGATTTCATGTGCACAATGGGAGACAGTCTCCACATCCACGTTGTGTGTGCATGGACTCTGATGTTGTGCGTGTGTGTCACAGACGTCCATGTCTGTCCTGCCGTGGCAAGTGGGGCCACTACCTGTGGGGGTCATGGTTGTTTTGCTGTGGTGTATACATGATACTCCATGTAATGCCAGTGTCCATGTGGCATTACAGGGTCCCTGGGAATGTACCTGTCGTTGAGCTGTGGTGCCTGGGGCACATCTGTCCTCACATGTCCCTGTGGGGGTTATTGTGACACGGCAGCAGGAGATGGGAACTGTGACACGGCCTCATGATATCCAATGGGCCAACCTGGGACTAATTGATGCCACCTGTTGGACCGTGTTGACAGATGTTGGCCATGTATGTACCATACATGTCCTTCCGGTACTGCACACTTCATGTAGTTGTGCCTCATAATGATGTATGTTGGGATCTTGAGTGTGTTCAATGCCGCATATGTGGGGTGACTGACAATCTTGCTTACTTCTCCTCTGCACTGCAGGGCTCCTGCTGTCCATCGGCCATTCCCAGACCTGGCAACGATGGTGGAACGGGACAGCATCCGACGGTACCGCTTCACCAGGCAGCTGATTGAGGATTTGGCAGTGCAGTTGTCCCCACATTTGCAGCCTGGCCGGCCGTATCCTACAGCGCTGACCCACAAGGTGAAGGTGATGGCAGCCCTACACTTCTTTGCCACTGGTACCTTCCAACATACTGTGGCGACTGCTGGTGGGATGTCACAGACCATGTTCAGCCGTGTGCTCCGCGATGTTTTGGCGGCAATGTTGCTCTTCCTGAACCGGTACATCTATTTCCCTAGACTGCGACTGACTCACTGACGTGAAGAGTGACTTTTATGCCCTGGGGAGGATGCCGCATGTAATTGGCTCCATTGATGGGACACATGTGGCTTTGGTACCACCACAGGCCCAGGAGCAGGCCTACAGGAACCGCAAGCACTACCACTCGGTCAATGCACTGGTGGTGTGTCTTGCAGACATGACCATCACACACGTGTGTGCCCGTTTCCCTGGTTCAGCACACGATGCCTTTGTGATGAGGAGTAGTCGCATCCCCAGGATGATGGCACAGATGCAGAACCAGCGTGCCTGGCTTGTCGGTGTGTACTGACTTTGTGCCATTGTGTGTGATCTGATCTGTAGTATTCCGCCCACTTTTCCAAGTCAGCTAATGTGCACTTGTCTGTCCGTAGGTGACTCGGGATACCCCAACATGCCGTGGTTGCTGACACCCCTCAGGAACCCTGTGACACCTGCCCAGATGCGCTACAATGAGGCACATGGTCGGACCAGGAGAGTGATTGAGCGGACCTTTGGTCTCCTGAAGAGCCGCTTCCGCTGCCTGGACAAGACCGGAGGGTCCCTCCCATATGCCCCTGCGAAAGTGTGCAAGATTATCATCGTCTGCTGCATGCTCCACAACCTGGCAGTGCGGAAGGAGTTGCCTCTCATCCAGGATGACAATGACCAACATCCGCCACCTGTGGAGGATCCTGGCCTGGACCACGATGCCAGTGACGATGATGATGATGATGATGGTGATGGTGATGTCCGCACACAGCTCATCACCAACTTCTTTAGCTGAATGTGAGTATCCTGAGGTGTCATGTCAATGATGTGAGTTGGCATGATGTGTGGGTGGTGCTCTGGTGTTGTGGGAGTGTGTCCATGGGCCACTTGACTGGATGTGTGTTGCGATGTGTGCTAACAGGTGGGCTGTACTCCCCAACAGTGTTGACATGCTAACTTGGTTCTGGGTGGGTATCTTGTAACATGTATTGTGCATGTGTTTTGCTGTTCTGTCCTGTACTCCATTGCTTTTGACTGTGTGTCATTTCTGTCCTTCACAGGGTACTTTCAGATTCGTTTGGTCAACTGTGTCCACCGACGACGTGATTGCACATCCAGGCTGGTAGCTGTTGTGTCCCTACAGGTGATGTGCGCCACACCCATGGACTTCCTTCCGTCTACAGTTGTTGACTGTGTGCCCGCTGCCAGGTGGGGTTACCTTGCATCTGTAGTGGTTACGGCATGTTGCAACTGTGTAATAAACCTGTGCTTCACTTTGTGATGTGCGTTGTCTGTGGTCACACATTTGACTGCCATTTGCTTACTGCACCTGTGGGCTACTTGACTACAACTGGGAATGGGTGTGGTGTCTGTGCATTGCACCGTCTTCCCTGGCAACATCAGTGTAGGCAATGAGTCAGATGGCCTAGGTGTGTATGTGTCGTGTAGCCCTGGTGGTGTGTCTCCCTCATGTGTGTCACGTTTCCTGTACTCACATGCCTGTGTTGTCCTTGCTGTTGCAGTTCGCATACACAGTGTAATTTTGCAGTTCATCATCCCCATAACAGCACCCACGTTGGAATCACGACAGAGGCAAGTATGGTGTATTAGTGTGTTTATTGTGATACATTTGTGTTAATAGTGCATAGGATGGGTTGTGCTGTACATGAATCTTGCAATCCCAAGTTCCTAGGTGAATTGAAAGTCCGGGTAGACAGGATCCCCAGTATCGGGCCACAGTTGTCTGACACATTGGTCCAACTTGTACTCCCATGCAATGTGTGGGAGTAGTGTTGCCGTCAACAGGGTGAACAGTCTGTGCACAAAGGCGAACATCCAGAACAGGTTCAGGCTTCCTGGGAGTTGCGCTTGGCCATCGGCCTCTCACTTTTCCCTCCTCGGACGACCCTCTTCTTGGGGGGCCCTCAAGTGCAGGCTGCTGCGGTGCAGGGGACTCTCCGCCAGAGTCCTCCTCCCTCCCTGTGGCAGTTGCAGTTTGTTCGGCACCAGATGTTGTTGGCACACAGGGAGGTGTGGACTGGTTGCTGTTCATCTGGCGGAGGCATTGTAAAATGTCCCTGTGCACCGCCGTCATCTCATGCAGTGCATCCCACTTGGACTCCACGCGGGACATGTGTGAGTCCACACGGGACATGTGTGACTCCACGTGGGACATGTGGGAGTCCAAGCGGGCATGATGGGCAGCCTGCTGCTGTTTAATGTCTCTGAGGAGCCCCACTACCTGGCTGAGCTCTCCGGTGCTGGACTGGTACGCATCAGCTATGCGTACCAGTTGTGGGTCATCATGCACACCAGCAACGCCTGCAAGCAGCGACCTTCTGTCTCCCACTCCTTCCACCACCCCTGCTGACATGTGCAGTGTGTGCAGTGGCACGCACAGATAACCCTGGTCCACCTTGGGAGTTGGTGGTGGTGGTGGTGTCCATGGCCCCAGGTTGGTCCAGGGTCACTGTGCTGGTGTTGCTCCTTATTCTGTCCATGTCGGCAGGGATGGTATTCGTGGTGACAGTCGTTGGAGGGGTGGGTGCAGGGGGTGCAGCTGGTGGTCCTGCTGGTGCTGCAGCTGGTGGTCCTGCTGGTGCTGCATGTTGACTTGCACCGGATGTGCCAGGTTGTTCTTCATCGTCCGAGGAGGACAGAGGCTGTACGACGCCAGTGAGCTCGGCATCCTCTTGAGCCTGGGACTGGGACTCCTCAGCGCCTGCTGCTGTGTCCCCATCATCACCTGTTTTTGGGAGACACAAACAATGTATGTCATGTTTCTGCAGGCATCAATGGTTGACACACATGACAGTTGTGACTGTGCCTCTGGGTGCGGGCCTGTACATTGCATTGTCCTGAGTCGTCACAGTCAGGGGTTGATATTGGTGTGGCACATTGTCCTGCATTATTTGGGCATTTCTATGTATTTTCTGGGGTGTGAACATGGTCTGCATTGGTTGTGTTTGGTTGGCAGCCGGACCTCCTTCCCACCCACCCAGCCAGTCAGTTATCCCACCATGGAACGTGCTTGCATTGCAGGGAGTGTAAGTTGTCTCTCAGGATGTCAGTCAGTGGTGTCCTGCTGTTTGTTGGTGCACATTTGCCAGCAGGGCCTTGTGCTCCCACAGCAGTAGCCAGTGTCAGCCATCTTGTGAGTCCTTCTCCACTCCCTGTGATGTGAGCATGGTTCAGGGTGGTGTTGATGGGCCAGTTGTGGGGGTGACCAATATCAGTGACTACGACTCCCATCATGCTAT